>CAJHQQ010000353.1:0-215610 GCA_905132885.1 Moricandia moricandioides
AACCAATAATTATTTATTAATTACTTATTCATTTACGAATTTCTTAAGTGAAAAAGGAGTCACAGAACAAACCATCAATCGACGCCCCTATAGGACCGTCAATCGACGGTCGAGTGTCGAGTAGGTTAACTCCACACGACCCCATTTCATAAATCACGTTTTTCCAAAACCGCCAAAAACACCTCCGAGTTAAACAATCGATTTCTCTCTCGAAGTTTGGCTGATTTTTCTCGTTCTTGAGCTTAACTCATTCGATTTTCACGCTTTCTCCCTGTTTAGTTCACTAAATCAACCAATCGTCGAGGTATGTTCTCCAAATATCTTAGTTTAGGGAACTTTTAGGGTTTGAAGAAAAAATCAAATCTTTTGTGGTTTAGCACGAAATTTTGGACGATTTAGGGTTATGGAATACTAGATTAGGAGTTGTCTACTATCTTTACATCTGATTCTTCGCTCTGTTGATTAAATGAAGAGGGATGAGAGGCGATCCAAAGCACGATACGAGACAATAGCTCCAGTGCTCCGCCACGAGGTCCTCATGCCAAGGCCCTTGGCCAAATGAAGAATAGAGCTTAATCCTGACATTCGAGGACTACCCTAACCCTCGAAAGGCTGTAGCATCAAGATAATGCACCCATCATCCAGTGCATGAGGAGTGGGACGGTTTTCACAGCCTCTACTATAATGCTTAGCAAAGCGTTTCTATTGAGCCCACCAAGTTTGTCGATTGACGCCCCTTGAAGAAGCTGGGGCTCATGACAGACTTCAAGCAGATGGTGCAGGAGCTAGGACTGGGAACCCTGGCTACTAAGCCATATCCTCTCTACCCCGACCTGGTCCGACAGTGCATCGCCACGGCTCAGGTGCTCTACAATAGCCCTATAGTAAAGGTGGCGAATGAGGCTACCTTACTTTTCTCATTAGAGGCATCAGGTACCGGATCACCATTTCACAACTTTGTGAGATCTATGGGTTCGACGTTGGTACTCTTGCCTATGCAGTCGCTCATTTACCTGTTCAGCCTACCTTTTGGGGACTCATCGCGACAGGCCACTTCAACTCAGGCTCTGCTAGTTAGATGGACGTTCGTCACCCCAACCTGAGCTACTTCCTGAAGGTCCTTGCCAACACTCTGTTGTGCATGATGGAGCCCAACAAGGTTAGGGTTCAGGAGCTCACACTACTTTACTACTCTGTCATGGACTTGGTTGGGCTTGATGATGAGGTCTTCCCACCACCAGTGAGCGATCAGCGGGTGAACTTGGGAGCTATCTATGCTGAGCACTTGACGACCCTGAAGGACAAACACATGAAGGGTTCTGGCTCGAAGAAAGATGATTGGGAGCCACGTGACGCCTATATTCAGCTTTCTTGGAATCGGCTTTGAGGGAGCCACAGTAGAGAGGGAGTTACGGTACATGGACGAGGGGCACTTGACGAGGACTCAGTCACTGAAGGAGGGATGCTACTGGTCCTTTGTGGATGACGAGGGGCCTAGGATGATAGAGCTTTGAGCGCGAGAGCTGACAGACTTTACTGATGATCCAGAGCGCCTCGCCTTTGGACCAGCTGAGCAGCACCTCCACACAGCACCTCTCAGGGTACGCCACAGAGGAGGCCTCAGACAAGCCCATCCAGTAGCTCAAGCAGCAGCAGACATGTCAGAACAGCCACCTCCACCTCTCCCAACTTTCCCTCAGATCCCAGAGATCCCTATTCACTGCCATGGTATAGAGAATCGTAGTGTACGCACTTCGTGCCATATGGGCCAGGGTGGAGACGATGTCTACGTGCCAATGGTTCAGCCATCCCACTACCAGAGCGAGATCGCCACCGGGAGCCACACCATAGCCTCAGCAGCCAGAAATGGATACCTCAGACGAGGAGTAGCCTCCTTTTTTACTCCTCCGTCTCTTACTTCATTTTCAGACTTACGCTCGTACTTATTATATTTTTGTTTTGTTGCATTTTGATTTAGACTCGTTTATTTATTGCTGTTTGGATGTTTTGATGTGTGTTTGAGTGTCTAACAGAGATAATCTAAAGAGAGATGATCAGATTGGAAAGTAAGCACACAGACGATTTTAATCTATTTGCCTAGCATCAATCGACGATGCTTCATTGCTGTCAATAGATGGCAAATTAACAGAAAGGTATAGCAGACAGTTCGAATCCACCATCGATCGACACCATCAGTTCACCATCGGTCGACGGTGATGGTTTACCATCGGTCGACACTCACCTATATCTATTGATCGATACCCCTTTTGGAGTTTGGTATATTCAAATTTCTTTAACAATGTTTCCTTATGATTTAATTTTCCTAAACCATCTGGAAAAGATTACACTGGGGATAGTATAATTTAAGTCTTGGGGGGGGGGGGGGGGGGGGGGGGTTCGCTAATACTATTTATTTGTTATTGAGTCTTGTTTACTATATATATAAATTTTTCAAAAAGTTTTTATTTAGTCAAGAAGAAGACTATGATCAAGATTTATTATTGACTAACCGTACTTCAGCATCATTCTTAGAAGGTTGTTTGCAGACATTACTAGATATACCAAAGTGGATCATCCAGCCACTATATCACACTTGCTTAGAAAGTTTGAAGCTGATTTCCAATTCTAATCCTGACATTAGTTGCTTGCTTTGGGGCTTGGTATACAGTGAATATGATTCCTTCTGCAAATCTGTAAGAACAAGTCATTGCACCTCTGGTTCCCAACTCTCTCTCTCTCTCTTCAGCATCTACCTAAAAGTTTAAAATATTGAGATGACTTCCCGAGATGCAGAGGGGTAGAGAAAGGGATCAGAGAAGACTTTGTGCCTGGTTGTTTTTCAGGGGTAAAAATCCATGTGTCCTTTGATCGATAATCCTAGGGTAAAACCTGCACTTTTATTTTATGCAAAGAAATGAAATCAGAAGAGGGGTGAGTTAGACTAGTATTTGCTTAGTTGCTGGTAGAATGGAACTGGTTTCTATACTAGGATAGGGTATATAAAGTTCCTTTGTGATTGAATTGATAGGATGTAATTGCAACAAATTTGGGTGAAAGTTATACGTAGACATTATGTGAGTCTTCGCTTTTCAAACCTCTTTCACATGCATTGTTTGCTTGAGGACAATCAAATGGTTAAGTCTGGGAGAGTTGATAACCATGGATTTTACCTATTTTACCTATAATATACAGAGTGTTTTAGAGTCTTTTATATGCATTTGGTATTGTTTTAGAGTATTAACAGGTCTAGGTACTCATTGGAAGTATAGTGGAGCTTTTGGGCTATTTTGGAGCATTTAGGATGCTCAGCCAGAAACACAGAGTCAGAACCCGTTTATGCCTGAACCATCGATCGACAGCCAAGTCGACTGCGAGATTAATGAAGGTTTGAGAAATTACAAGTTTTACCCAGAAGTTCCATCATTTGTAAGACAAGTTCCTGGCCAAAATTTAGACTATTTATTATGGTTTTCTGTCTTAGTTTTAACCTAAGCCTAGAAGACCTAAGAAAGTGTTGTCTTCTAAGTTACACAAAAGTTTCAGAGTTGAGAGTTTGAACACCTTGTTCCATCTATTGGAGAGAGAGATCTGGAAATCATTACAGAGAAGATCTTGAACTCCTTCTTTTTTTACTACGTTTATTCTATGCAATTTATTCAGACTTTAATCATTTTCTTTATTGCTATCTCAGAGTAATTCATTGTTAGATTTAGGGTTATTTAATGGTAGTAATGTATTGTTGATTTTATAGAATTGTTAGGGTGATCTTCTTGGTTCTTTGTTTAAGTTTCTCTTAATGCTAAGTAGAACTTGATCACCTCAATCTTAGAAATTAGGGTTTTATAGCGCAAGCAAGAGCTTGGTTATAGCCTGGAACCTATCTTAAACAATCTAAATGACCGGTAAGAAACAAGAGTTAAATTGCAAGTTTAAAGAACCTATCAAACCGCAAAACCAACACTGTGTAGAATGAGCGTCGATCGATACCACCTTATGTCCATCGATCGACACTTAGTTGAGATGCGCGAGAGCTATATCCTAAACCCTAGGGTTTGAGTTCGAGAACGGTGCTTAATTAAAATCCTTGCTATCTATTAGTCTGCATTACCTAATCCTACCTGAGAATTTCTCCTAAGTCTAATCTCTGAAACTTCTAGAAGCAGGCGTTATTTATCCGATCTCAGAGAACAATTGGGTCAGTCCGGTTAATGTTGTCCCTAAGAAAGGAGGAATCACCGTGTAAAGAATAACAAAGATGAATTAATCCCTACTCGAACTGTCACCGGACACACAATGTGTATTGATTACAAGAAACTAAATGCTGCCACACGAGAAGATCATTTCCCTTTACCATTTATCGATCAGATTTTAGAAAGGCTTGCAAGCCACGAATACTACTGTTTTCTCGATGGGTATTTCGGATTCTTCCAGATTCCCATACATCCGGACGATCAAGAAAAGACCACCTTTACTTATCCCTATGGACCCTTCGCATATCACAGGATGCCATTCGGACTCTGTAATGCCCCTGCGACTTTCAAGCGATGCATGATATCCATATTCACCGATATGATCGAGGACTTCATGGATGTTTTCATGGACAACTTCTCGGTATATGGTCCACACTTCAAAGCATGTCTCGATAAAAATGTAAGGTACTAGCTAGATGTGAAGAGAAAAATCTAGTTTTAAACTAGGAAAAATGTCATTTTATGGTTAATAGCGGAATTGTTTGGGACCCAAGGTCTCAGCAGACGGAATTGAGGTAGACAAGGCAAAGATTGAAGTAATGACTGGAATTCCACCACCCACTAATGTCAAAGACGTTATAAGTTTTCTAGGACATGATGGATTATGTAGGCGATTCATAAAAGATTTTAGAAAAATTGATGGCCCCCTTACTGCACTCATGTGCAAAGAGGTGAAATTGAATTTTACATCTGAATGTCTCGATGCTTTTAAAGAAATTAAATCAGCGCTCATATTGATGTGGGGTTTATTTTCACTTTCAAATTAACCCTATATTCCCACTTTACTGTCTCAATTAAGAGGTTCAGTGTAGTACTTAGGGATTGAATACACAGAGACTCTAAGATTGCACAATAGACTTATTGTTTGCAAATTAAAGCAAGATGAATTATGACAATAACAATAAAAGTGATTTTAAGATTGATTTGGTTTATAAGGATTTTAATTTAGAGATTAGACTTAGGGGAACTTCTCAGGTTGATTTAGATAATGCAGACTAATAAATTTCTAGGTTTTTATTAAGCGTCGTTAGAAATTCAAACCTCAGCGTTTAGGAGATCACTCTCGCGCATCTCAATTGAGCGTTGATCGATGGCAGTAATACATCATTGATCGATGCTCATTCTAAACAGTACTAGTTTCGCGGTTTAATTAATTCTCTAAACTTTTAGTTCAACTCTCATTTGTTACTAGTTATTTAGATTGTTTAAGATAGATTCCAGATTATAACCAGGCTCTCGCTTGCGTTATAGAACCCTAATTTCTAAGATTAAGGTGATCAAATTCAACTTAGCATTAAGAATAACTTAAACAAAGAACCAAGAAGATTACCCTAACAATTTCTATAAAATCAGCAATACATTACTACCATTGAATAACCCTAAATCTAATACAAAACTACACAGACATAGGAATAAAGAATATGAATAAATTCTGAATAAATTTCATAAAATAAACTGAGTAAAAAGATAAGGAGTTCAAGATCTTCTCTATAATGATGATTAGATCTTTTTCTCCAATAGAAGTATCAATGTGTTCCAACTCTAAAACTCTGGTGTAACTTTTGCGGCTACTCAGCTTCTGGTCCTAATAGCTTCTTAGGGATTTTTCACCTTAGGGTTTAACAAAGATAGAAAACCTTAATAAATAGTCTAAATTTCGGCCAGGGACTTATCTTACAATTTATGAAACTTCTGGGTAAAACTTGTAATTTCTCAATCTTTATGCCGACTTCACCGTAGATCGACGCACAGTGGGTGACTTCGATCGATAGTCCATTTATAAATCTGGATCCAACTCTAAGTTTCTACTGGGCAATCCTAATTGCTCCAAAATAGTCTAAAAGCTCTAATTGCTTCCAATAAGTACCTAGATCTGTAAATACTCTAAACAATACCAAATGCAAATAAAAGACTCTAAATATACTATATATATCATAGGTAAAATAGGTAAAATCCATATTATATCACATATCCGCCCGTGTTGTCCAAGAACCAGACTGAGATCTACCATTCAAAATTATGTGCGACGCCATCGATTTCGCTGTAGGCGCAGTACTTGGACAAAAGAAAAAAAAAAGGTTGCATGCTATATAATACGCCAGCATAACTCTACACGATGCGCAACACAATTATGCGACAACAGAAAAAGAGTAATTAGCTGTAGTCTTCGCCTTCGAAATATTCTGATCCTATCTAGTCGGTTCAAAAGTAGTAGTTCACACCGACCACACGACATTGAAATACTTAATGAAAAAAAGGATGCTAAGCCGATACTTGTACGATTCATTCTACTTCTCCAAGAATTTGACATAGAATTCAAAGATAAGAAAGGAGTAGAAAACGGAGTCGCAGATCACTTGTCACGAATACGAATTGATGACGACATCCCTATAGATGATTTCTTACCTACAAAAAATGTGTAGTTAACAGAATCCACTTTCATTGGTAGAGTAAGTTCGGCACATGAAATGGAATTGATCGACAACATGCTCAGCTCATCGAAAGATTACATTCGTAAAGCATCGATCGATGTTGCCCATACACCATCGATCGACAATACACTTAAGAAGGACGATGAAATAATCATTCCAACAAATATCGACGTTAGCTGTAATACTTCAATCCCAAATAATGACTCTCCCAGAGGTAGAAGTTTGAGTTGAGGGGTCTGTGCACTAAACACCACTGATAGAACTTGGTATGCAGATATAGTAAACTATCGTGCGGCTGAAGTAGAACCCGAACTCTTCAAAGGATATCATAAAAATAAATTTTTTAAGAGAAATCAAAAATACAGACGATGTGTTGCCGAAAGCAAAACACCAGAAATTATATATAATTATCACATATCCGATTGCGCCGGAACTTTTGCTAGTTTTAAGACAGTGTCAAAAATCCTACAAGTGCGATTTTGGTGGCCAACTATGTTCGAGGTGCTCAAGCTTACCTAGCGAAATGCAACCCCTACCAAAAGAAGTGGAAAAATCAGCAAGAGAAATGAAATGGAACAAAATTTCATACTTGAAGTTGAAGTGTTTGATTGTTGGGGCATCGATTTCATGGGCCCGTTCCCGTATTCGTACAAAAATAAATCCATACTGATTGCTGTAGACTATATATCTAAATGGGTTGAAGTAATAGCAAATCCGAAAATGATGCTGTCGTAGTCGTTAAACTCTTTAAGAATATTATATTTTTCAGTTTTGGAGTTCCACAAATCGTGATAAGTGGTAGAGGTACCCATTTCATTAACAAAGTGTTTGAAAAAACTACTCAAGAAACATGGAGTTCACCATCAAGTAGCTACACCCTATCATCCTCAGACCAGCAGACAAGTAGAAGTATCCAACCGTCAGATCAAAGAAATCCTAAAAAAGACTGTCAGATCAACACATAAAGATTGGTCTTTGAAGTTAGATGATGCACTTTGGGCATACCGAGTAGCATTTAAAACACCATTAGGAACTACCCCCATTTCACCTTATCTATGGAAAAGCGTGCCATCTCCGTGCATAACTAGTGCATAAAGCCGAATGAGCCATAAAAAGATAAACTTTGATGCTAAACCCGCAGCAGAGTAATTCAACTAAATGAGCTCGACGAAATCAGGTATCGCACCTACGAGAACTCGAAATTGTACAAGGAGAGAACGAAAGCCTATCAGGACAAGAAAATTATTTCACGGAATTTCAAACCGAACGATCAAGTACTTATGTACAACTCTCGGTTAACTCTATTTCCCAGAAAAATACGTTCTCATTTGTCCGTACCCTTCACCATTAAAGAAGTTAAGCCTTACGGCACAATTTTCCTATTTAATCATAAAGGAGAGGATTTCATGGTAAATGGGAAGCGAGTAAAACATTATTGGGCCAAATCTGGAATTCGCATACTCAGACCATGGATCTAAAGGTGCCTGACCCCAAATGATAAACCCATTTTTCGTCAAACTAACGACTTTAAGCAAGCGTTGAGTGAGAGACAACCTACTAATTTGAAAAATAAATAATAATAATAACAATTAAAATATATATATAATAAATAATGATAATAAAAATAATAAATTAAACAAAACACAAGAATATAATATATATAAAATAACAATAATTGATTAATTAATAAAAATATCTAATTATTTATCAATTATGTATATATTTATGAATTTCTTAAGTGAATGTGGAGTCACCGAACAGACCATCGATCGACACCCCTACAGGACCGAAGATCGAAGGTCGAGTTTCGAGTAGGTTAACTCGACAGGAGCCCAATTCATAAATCATTTTTCTCCAAAACCGACAAAAACACACACGAGTAAACACTCGAGTTCTCTCTCAAATTTTGGCCAATTTTGCTCGTTCTTGAGCCCATATCACTCAATTTTTACCCTTTCTACCTGTCTAGTTCACTAAATCACTTAATCATCAAAGTTTTTTCTCTAAATCTCTTAGTTTATGGAAAATTTTAGGGCTTGAAGAAAAATCGAATCTTTTGTGGTTTAGCTCGGAATTTAGGATGTTTTAGGGTAATGGAGTACTGGATTAGGGACGATCTATCATCTTTACATATGATTTGCATGATTTAATTTTGTTTCCTTAATTTTCATAATCCATGGTCCAAGATGAACCATCGATCGATGCCTATGAGTCGCTGTCGATCGATTGACATGAGGTGTTGTCGATCGATACCCATGCGGTACCATCGATCAATGGTTGTTCTTTTTGTCTCGACATCAATTCTGATTCTTGGTTTTATTATTACATGCAGATGGACGAGAGGCGAAAAAAGCACGATACGAGACCGGTAGCTCTAGTTCTCCACCACGGGGTCCTCCATGCCGAGACCCTTGGACAAAGGAGGAGGAGGATTTACTTGTGACATTCGAGGATTATCTCAACCCTGGAAAAGCTGTGGCATCGAGGGAATGCACACATCGTCTCGTGCGCGAGGAGTGGGATGATTTTGACAGCCTCTACTACAACTCTTGGCAAAGCGTTTCAATCGAGCCCACCAAGTTTGTCGACAGGCGCACTTTTAAGAAGTTGGGGCTCTACGCAGACTTTCGACAGATGGTGAAAGAGCCAGGACTGGGCACCATGGCTACTAAGCGATATCCTCTATATCCAGACCTGGTCCGATAGTGTATCGCTACGGCTCAGGTGCTCTACAGGAGCCCTCGGGTAAAGGTGGCGACTGAGGCTACCCTGACTTTTCTCATCAAAGGCATCCAGTACCGGATACCCATCTCGCAGCTCTGTGAGATCTATGGGTTCGACATTGGTACTCGCGCATGTACAGTCGCTTATTTCGTTGGTTGGCCTACCTTCTGGGGCCTCATCACGACATGCCACCTTGACTCCGGCTCGCCACTAAGATGGACATCTGTCACCCCACCCTGCGTTATTTCCTGAAGGTCCTTGCCAACACTCTTTTGTGCAAGATGGAACCCAACAAGGTTAGGGTTCAGGAGCTGACACTACTATACTATTCCGTCAGGGAATTGGTTGGGCTTGATGACGAGGTCTTCCCCCCACTAGTGAGAGATCAGCGGGTGAACTTGGGGGTTATCTTTGCTGAGCACTTGGTGATCCTGAAGGAAAAACCCTTCAAGGGTTCTGACTCGAAGAAAGAGACAATTAGGAGCCTCTTGACACCTCTCTTCAGATTTCTTGGCATTAGCTTCGAGGGAGCCTCAGTGGAGAGAGAGCTGCGGTACATGGACGAGGTTCAATTGACAGAGGACCCAGTGGCTGAAGGAGGGACGCTATTGGTTCTTTATGGATGACGAGGGACCTCGGATGATAAAGCTTCCAGCGCGTTAGGTGACAGACTTTGCTGATGATCCCGAGCGCCTCGCCTTCCGACCAGCTGAGAAGCATCTCCAGACGACACCTCTCAGAGTATGCCACAGAGGAGGCCTCAGACCAGCCCATCCAGTCGCAGAAGGAGCAGCAGACCAGCCAGCACAGCCACCTTCATCTCTCCCTGTCCCTCAGATTCCAGATATCCCCATTCACGACCATGGTGTTTTCCAGCGAGTCATGGTGGACGCACTTCGAGCGATATGGGCCAGAGTCGAGACGAGGAGTAGTCCCTTTGATACTCCTTCGTCTCTTATTTCATTTTCTTTTTAGACGTACACTCATACTTATTTTATTTTTGTTGTTGCATTTTGGATGTTTTGACGTCTGTTTGAATGTCTAACAGAGCTAACCCAAAGAGAGATGATCAGATTGGAGAGTGGCCACACACAATTTCCATCTTTGAATCCACCATCGATCGACAATAAGGTCCTGCCATCGATCGATGGGACATTAACAAGAAAGGTACAGTAGATATTTCAAATCCACCATCGATCGATACCATCCGCTTACCGTCGATAGACGAAGATGGTTTACCATCGGTCAACACTCACATATCACCATCGATCGATACTCCTTACATAGTTGGTATATTCGATTTTCTCTAACATTGTTTCCTTATGATTTAATATCTCCTAAACTAATCCAAGAAAGATTACACTAGGGACAATGTAATTTAAGTCTGGGAGGGGTTTGATAATGCTATTTATTTGTTTATGAATTGTATTTCGATAATTATATAAGTTTTTCTATAAGTTTTTTTAAAAAAAATTATTGAGTCAAGAAGGAAACTATGATCAAGAATTCTTATTGACTAACAACACTTTAGCATCGTTCTTAAAAATTGTTTACAGAGATTACTAAAGGTACCAAAGTGGATCATCCAGCCACTATATCACACTTTCTTAGAAAGTTTGAAGGAACCGAAGCTGGTTTCCAACATTAATCCTGACATTATTTGCTTGCTTTGGGGCTTGGTATACACTTGATCAGATTCCTTCTACAAGTTCTGTAGGTACAAGTCATTGCACCTCTGGTTCCCAACTCTCTCTCTCTCTCTCTTCAACTTCTATTTAATGTCTTAAAAGATTGAGATGACTTCCCGAGATGCAGAGAGGTAGGTACATTACCAATAACCCCATTATTCTAATTCGAAGCAATGATCACACATTGTTGGAAGCGAGGGATAGGTACATTACTGATGACCCCACTATTCGCCTACAACTTTGTTTTAAAAAAAGAAAGAAAAAAAATTCAAAAATGAGATGGCAAGATAGACTGTATCAGCATCATTGTCCATTAAGTTTGAGATCCAAACAGATTCAAAGAAGAGAGAGAAGAGGGAAAAAGGGATCAGAGAAGATTTTGTACCTAGTTGTCCAGTATTGCAGAGGTAAAAATCTATGTGTCCTTTGATTGATACTCCCAGGTTAAAGCATGCACTTTTATTTTATGCAAAGAAATGAAATCAGTAGAGGGGCGAGTCAGACTAGTATTCGCGGAATTGTTGGTAGAATGGATTTGGTTGCTATACTAGGATAGGGTATATAAAGTTCATTTGTAATTGACTTGATAGGATGTGGTTAAAAAAAATTTAGGGTGACAGTTGTACTTAGACATTATGTGAGTCACGCTTTTAAAAACCTCTTTCATAGGCTTTATTTTCTTGAGGACAAGCAAAGGGTTAAGTCTATGGGAGTTGATATACCATGGATTTTACCTATGATATATAGAGTATTTTTAGAGTCTTTTATATGCATTTGGTACTTCTTTAGAGTATTTACAGGTCCAAGTACTCATTGGAAGAAATTAGAGCTTTTGGGCTATTTTGGAGCTTTTAGGCTGCTCAACAGAAACTCAGAGTCGGATTCAGATTGTGAGTGAACCATCGATCAACGTCACACACTGTGAATCGATCGACAGCCAAGTCAACAATGAGATTGGTGAAGGCTTGAGAAATTAGAAGTTTTACCCAGAAGTTCCATCATTTGCAAGACAAATCCCAGGCCGAAATTTAGACTATTTATTAGGGTTTTGTATCTTAGTTTTGACGTAAGCCTAGAAGACCTAAGAAAGAGTTGTCTTCTATGCTACACAAGAGTTTTAGAATTGAGAGTTGGAACACATTGCTACATCTATTGGAGAGAAAGATCTGATCATCATTACAAAGAAGATCTTGAACTCCTTATCTTTTTTCTCAGTTTATTCTATTTACTTTATTCAGAATTTATTCATGTTTTTATTGCTATGTCTGAGTAGTTCACTGTTAAATTTAGGGCTATTCAATGGTAATAATGTATTGCTGATTTTGTAGAATTGTTAGGGTAATCTTCTTGGTTCTTTGTTTAAGTTACTCTTAATGCTAAGTTGAACTTGATCACCTCAACCTTAGAAATTATGGTGCAATACGCAAGCGAGAGTTTGGTTATAACCTGGAATCTATCTTAAACAATCTAAATAACCAGTAACAAACGAGAGTTGAATTGGAAGATTAGAGAACCCATCAAACCGCGAAACCAGTACTGTTTAGAATGAGGATCGATCGATACCACCTGGTGGACATCGATTGATACTCAGTTTAGATGCGCAAGAATGATCTACTAAACCCTAAGGTTTGTGTTCAAGAACGATGCTTAATAAAACCCTAGCAATCTATTAATATGTAGTATCTAATCTTACTTAAGAATTTCCCCTAAGTCTAATCTCTTAATTTGATCCTCACAAACCAAATCAATCTTGAAATTGATTTTATTGTAATTATTATAATTCATCTAGCTTTAATTCTAAAGCAATAAGTCAATTTGCAATCCCAAAGTCTCTGTTGATTCGATCCCTAAGTATTATATTGAACCTCTTATTTGAGAGAGTAAAAGTGGGAAATAGGGTTAATTTGAAAGCGAAATAAAATCCCACATCACTATAGATAGAAATTCTAGAGGAAAGAAGAAGGTCATTAAGCATCTTAGAATGGACGCTAATGAGATAGAGATTGACAGATTTTCTAAGAGAGTCCTTAGAATCCCTTTAGAAACCCCATTCGAGGAAGCTTATTACGCTCATAGATTTTGGATGTTCTTCACAGAAACCAATGAGACTGATGAGGACATTGAAAGAATGTTCAATCATTTGAGGGAGAAGATAAAGCAGAGGGTTAAGTTGATGAAGAAAAGTGACCCTAGGAAGTTTGTGCTTCCATGTAACATCAAGGGACATAACTAGTCTCATGCACTCTGCGACACCGGTTCCTTAGTAAGTATTATGCCAAGAACCATGGCAAAGGTGTTAAGCTTAAACGTGGAGCCTTCCAGTGATTCATTCACTTTTGTTGATTTCTCTTAGGTGAATTCAAGAGGCATATTCAAAGACCTCCAAGTGCAAATCAGCGATGCCATAATTAATATAGACTTTCATGTCTTGGATGTCCCATTGGAGCAGCATTCATCTCTGCTACTTGGAAGAGTTTTCATGGCCATGGTACGAGTAGTATGCGATATGAAGACAAAAAGGTTATAACTATTATGTGTGGACTGTGTTTTAGAGTTTGTACATGTCTAGATACGTTCAGGAGCATTATGGAGATTAGGCATGTTCAAAATAACAGGAACCAAAGAACTGAACTGAAATACCCGGAGCCAAACCAGAACCCTAATACCCGAATGGTTTCTATATTTCTATATCCGAAATAACCAAACCGAATCAAACCAGAACCGAACTGAGAACCGAACGGATACCCAAATATATAAAATATTAATTATATATACATATATCATATCTTATGTATTTATAATTTAAAAATATATTAAAAGTATTCAAAAATATTTGAGGAAAACTAAATTATTATAAAATATCTGAACTACCGAAAAATATTCAAAATTATTTAGATATATTTATCTTAGATATTGAAAGTAATATGAAATATCCAAGATTTTTTTTTGAATTATCTTAATTATTCTATATTTTACCCAAAATATTTGATATTTAATCTGAACTAACCGGACCGTAACTGGAACCAAATCAAAACTGAGTTTTCCAAGTACTTCTCGGTTCTTAGTTTTACTATCCGAACCGAACCGAACTCAAAACTATCCGAACTGAACCAAAAATAGGCCAAGTAGTAAATGGATCCTTTAGCCCCTACCTTAACTACACGATATCCGAAGTACCCAAACCAAACAGATACCCAAAATGCCCAGGCCTATTGGAGATCATGGAGCTTGTTAGAGTATTCAGAAAAGATATATAGTAGGTATTAATAAGTATGAGTCAAATTCAAGCATGGCCATCGATCGACGGCCCACTCGCAGAGTATTGGCCGACTTCATGCCCAAGTCAAGACGAATTACGAGAATTCCCATGGACGAGTTTTGACCTAGTTTATATGGGTTCTGCCTTTTTAGGCAGGAGACCACGTTTTATTTTACATCTTTTAGTTTTCTTGCATTGAGCTTTTTAATAATTTAGGGAAAAAAATCTGAACTCCTTCAGAGATTTGTATTGGAACCCCATTTATTATTTTATGCATTATATTATTTAGTTCATCATGTTTTCTTTGATCATGTCTGAGTAATTCACTTGTTAGATTTAGGGTTTCTTATGGTATTGATGAATTTGCCTCAAAATAGGATTTGCTAGGATGACAAAATATCAGTCTTTGGAATTGTGTTTAATGCTTGCGTTCTAGAGTTGCTAACTAGAAACCTGAACTTAGGACATGGACAACTACGAGAGTAGGTTCTGTGCCATAACTGATTCCATATTATTAATTCCATGCATCATATCCATTATAATTCACTTGTCTAAAACTCTAGATCTACTGTTTTCCATATTTGCACTCGCTATAGTATTTTAGATAATTTCCTATTCATGATAGAATTACAATAAAAACTAATATTTATAGTTTACCTATCTTAACCATTAGAGTTATAATAAATTTATTGTGTGTCTTCGCTCTCTGTGGATTTGATCCCTAAGTATTGCAATTTCACCCCTCCTAGCAAGAGTAGCTCGTAGGGTTAATTTGATAGATTGAATTATTAAGAACACAAATCTTAACCCGCACGCTGTCAAGGATCAAACAATATCTTTGTGGCACTGAAAGCCTTAGATATGCTTATCTCTCCTATTAAAACCCTAGATTAAAATGTATATCTGAGTTTGTATTTAGAAACTAGATAAAAGAGGAAACAATTTAAAACTGTTATACCTTTGTAGGATTTAACTGAAATAAAACGCATGACAAATACCACAACCGCATCCATCTTCTTGGCGGTATAAGCAAATGTTTGTTTTGCATGATCTCCCCATAAAGTACACTTAAGTGTAATGTCACTGATATATAATTTCTATAACTATATTGTTGATTATTTTATATAAATATGAACAACCGTTACTTTGTATCGCGCAAAATCAGTTGAAGTTTGGGAAGAATTGTTGGACTTTCCTTTTGTTTTCACTTCTTCAACGTTACGAACTTGAATTATTTTCCCAATGACATCTATAAAATAAAAGGAATTGCAGACGGAAAATACGAATGATTAGGCAACTGTAAATAATTAAAATGACATGACTATTTTGATGTATTGAATATATAAGATTATAAGAAAATTGTTACCAATTAATACGTTTCTTGCATATTTTCCGTCTAATACCTCACCAAAGTCAACAAAATACTTTTCAGGTACATCATCAGGAAAACCTATCAATGCTTTGGTCCTAGTTGTTCGTAGGATATACAGTTTGTAAGGAATTGAACTTGTTCTGAACTAATCACTGTATTCTTTCAGACTAAATGTGTTGATGGGTAAAGCTTGACCTTTATTTAGAAGATGTCTATGTTTAGCTACAAGTTCCTTATCAATAGATGTGTGCAATCTGGTAACTTTTAAATTTTTAAAAAATGAATTTGTAGTTTGATTAGTTTGGATTAAAAAAATAAATTGGTATTATGAAAGTAATGGTAAATGGAATAATATACTTATGGATGCATCCACAAGGACTAATTCAATAGAGTTTCCCGCTCTGGCGTTAAACAAAGTCCATTTGTTGATAATCTCACATGAATTTTCTGAGTTTCACTTGATGCTACTAATAGATTGACCGGAACATAGTTTTGTGAATTTCGTGAGACAATCGACATTTTATTTGAAGATGAGAGAGTCCTACGACTAAGCTGTAAATAAGAGGAAGTATGTATAAGTATTTGACTGCTTAACCTAGGAGAAGGAAGAATATATCCAAGAATATTGTAGTTTCCGGTTTAAATGGGTTTAAGTGCAAATTGTTTGCCTTTTTAAGGATATACTACAAAACAGAGTGAATGAGATTTGGGTAGGTTCAACTTCTTTCTTGAACGAAACACTAGCCTGAATCCACACACCCATTTATCATAGTTATTTGTTTTGAAATTCCGCTACTGTTAAATCATATAGTGAAATTGCCATCCTTACTTCAGTCGCCATTGATCGTGTTTGATTTTCATTTTAGATTGAATGAGAAAACGTATGGTGAAGCTTTGATACCATGACAAAAAACAAAGGGATGTTCATTTAAAAAAAAAAGAAAAGAAAGGGATGCGATATTGTAGAAGGGTTTTATGATTCATTCCAAAATATTTACATCTGTTTATATAACACAGAGAGAGACTTGTGATGGTTTCCTAAAGTGGAAGTTTACAAAATATGTGATATAATCATGAGTTAATAGGAATTGATACGAGAGCATATTATCCTCCACAATATGATCTACGATTTTTCACAAAGAAAAATGATGATAGTAACTATCTCTCCTTTAGTTTGTCCCTTTGAGAACAATTCTAAAAAGCCCTTGACAGACGGATTTCATGTCCGGCCTCTCTGGTGCCTGTGAGATACAGCTCAAAGCAATCTGCAAGACATCTGCAAGAACTCCAGGGGCGTTTTTTGTCTTAATAATGGATGGGTCAAAACACTCGGCCGCACGGTTTTGTCCCTCAAGCATTACAACCCATTCGACGATCCCTGGATCATCGCTATCTCCCGACACTTTTCCCGTTAGAAGCTCTAACAAGATGATCCCAAAGGCATACACATCGCTTTTCATAGAAGGGTAGGGTCTACTCGAGCTAGCAAACTCTGGAGGGCAGTAGCCTAGAGCAGCTGCATTCAAAACTTGCTCTGATGTGGCTTCTGGTGTGATTAACCGATGGAGACTGTAATCTGTTAGGAGTGCACTAAGCTCAGGAGGTTTTAGGAGAACATTGGTCGATTTTAGATTCCCGTGTGGAATTGCTTCCTCGTTGTGCAGATAACTAAGACAAGTGGCTATGTCCAGAGTAATTTTAAGACGATTTTCCAGTAACAATGGTGGGAGGTTTAGCAATCCAGCCTCTGCAAACCAAAAAAAGAAGAAAAAAGATAACGAGTGAAACATCAAACAACTTTTTTTGGTAAAATAAAATCAAATAACTTCCTAATCAAGATCCTTACTTACTATGCAAGTCTTTACTTACCTTGGAGATAGAAAGCTAAACAGGGTGCATCAATGTATCTTGATATGATAAGCTTCTCGTGTTCTTTCGGGCCCCAATAGTAAGCCTGAAGAGAAACAAGATTTGGGTGTTTGATGTTCCCAAGTTTCTTTATCTCCCTAGCAAATTCCGTCATGCCTTTTGCAGTCCCTTCCCTTAACCATTTGACAGCTAATACAGAATCAGAAGAATTGAGCACAGCTCTGTACAGTGTTCCATGGCAGCTCTTTCCCATAACTTCAGCTGGAGCACGAGACAGTTCCTCTGCTGTAAGCGTAAGACTAGTGTCGAAAACGTACAGGCTCCCATCCAGTTTCACACAAGTTTGGCGAGAATTATGGATTTTAGACAGCGATGGAGTGGAAAAAGATACTTGGGATGAAGGATTCTCAGAGTCACTATATTGGGAGACACGTGGAGAAGAAACCAGCAGCTTGGCCTTTGTTGTGGAAGTAGAAGACGAAGAAGGTACACTCGTTTCAGCAATCACATGAGAAGGCTGCAGGCTACTCTTTTCTTCTTCACTTACATCCATTTTCTCTTCGTCGTGCTTCTTCTTTAGCATATAATGAATCCACACACAGACAAGAGAAAGTAGTAGAGCAGCACCCACGACTAAGCCTATGATCAGAGCGGCCTTTATGGAAGATTTCATGTGATACCCATGCTGTTTTCCTAAGGTTATATCATTATGGTTTTCTGATACAATCAGTAGTAACGCGTTCCCCGGACGAAACGCTGAAACTGGAAATCTTCGAAGACTCTCCGGTAGCTTTCCAGAGAGATTGTTGGCAGAGACAATGAATACCTTTAAGCTGTCTGGGAGGCCATCAGGTATATTCCCTTGGAAGTTGTTATAAGAAAGGTCTAGACTAACCAAATTGCGGAAGCGGGTTAGTTCCTCGGAGAGAACTCCACTTAAGGAGTTATGTGACAGTTCAATATTGGTCAAGCTAAGGTTTCCTGAAGTAGTTGCACCTTGAAGAGGAAGTGAGCCAGAGAAATTATTGTTTGACAGTTTCAGATCCGTCAACTTTTCCGACACCAACAGATTTCCCGGTATGAATCCGCTAAGCTGGTTATGACTGAGGTCAATCTCTTTCAGTTCAGGATAAGTTCCCAAGATAAAAGGTAGCACACCCTGCAACGAATTGTCACCCGCCTCTAGAGAATTTAGCCTCAAGAACTGACAAGTTTGGCCAGGTAAAGTTCCAGTGAGTGAGTTTGAAGTCAACCGGATAGTTTCTACATAATCCCCCCAACTCTGTATCCTTGACAAGTCTCCTGAGATGTTATTGTTACTTAGATCAATAATGGCACAATGGCCTACCTTCAAAGGTAAGGACCCCGATAGTCTATTTGAAGACAAATTGAGTTTCTTTAGTGTTGAAGAGGTTATACTTCCAACCGGACCTGCGATAAAGCATTGAAGAATATTTGCAAAGAACTGGTTATGAAAACAATAGTTATTCATAGGAGTTCTCTTACCTTCAAGTTGATTGAGGCTAAGATCTAGCTCGGATAAGATGGTTGAACTCTCCTGCAGAAGGCCCTGTGGTAAAGAAGCCGAGAACTGATTGTCTTGTAACCGAAGAATCTTGAGAGAGACAACAAAGCTGAAGAAAGGAACAGAGCCAGAGAAGCGGTTACTGCTAGCATCAAACACCTCTAAACTATCGAAAAACGGGATGCCGTCATCATGAGCAAAAAGCTGTCCAACCAAAGAGTTCCCACTCACGTTCAAGTACCTAATCGAAGAAACAAAGCTTGACTTTGCGAGACCCAAATCAAGCGAACCCGAGAAGTTGTTCCTGCTTATGTCTACATAATCCACACTATGTAGCTGAGTAAACAAGCTGATCACTTCCCCAGATAATCTATTTCCTTGCAAATCAAGGTACTTCAACTTGTCAAGATTATCAATTCCAGAAGGCAATGAGCCACGGAACAGGTTGTTCGATACATCCAAATACTTAAGAGACTTTAGGGAACCAATCTTGGAGAGAGTTCCAGAAAATTGATTATTCGAAATCGACAAGTTTTGAAGCTTTCGGAGACCTGGGAAACTGAAATCTCCAAGCAGACCTAAACCGTTCAAATCTATGGATTTAACATCTCCGCTACTACAAGAAACTCCGTACCAGTCTTGAGGACACATATCAGAGGATAAAGCATTTGCATCCCATGAAGTAAGAACTTTACCAGAGGGGTCTGTCTGTATGCCTTTCTTGAGCTCCAAAAGAGCTTCAAAGTCCGAAGACCCTGAAACGCTTATCACTAAGACTAGTAGCATCGAAGATATTATCTGCATGACTTCAATAGAAGCAATTCGAATCTGATTTTTTTAATTAAAAAAAAAGAGTGTTCTTCAGAAGTAAAAGGAATCAAAGAGTCATGTAAACGACATTGTCCATTTCTCGGTAAATTGTATCTATGAAATGGAAGAAGAAGAGAAAGGAGAGGACGTGCGTGGATGAATGAGTGAGGAATCTTTGCTTCTTTTTTTTTGGTTTATGGGCACTTCAATCAAAAAGCGCAATCAATGGCGGAAGATAGAAGAAGATAGAAATGTAGGTGATGTTCTTTAATTCTTGTGGACTCGTCCTTATCAGTTTATATGTAGTTTTTTCTCTCTTTAAAGTCCAAAATTGCAGATGCCTTCTCACTAAACAAAGACAAAAGTGTTCCATTAAGTGAAAAAAGCAAACTGAAAAATAAGTATTTGTTTGGGTAATAAAATGTTAGGTGTGGACACTATTTTCAACAATTTTGTAAAGACGCCCCTTCCAAAACCAACCATGGTTCAAAGGGGGTATTACTATTAAGGACACATATACAGTATAAGACAAGTCATAGTGTCATGTCAATGGTCTGAGGATTTCAAACACGTTTCTTTCTCGTTAAATTTACCAACCCAACCATATTTTACAGTTTTATTTAGAGTCCTGCAAAATGGAAGGGAAATAATAAGGGAGAGAACAACAGAAGTAAATGGGTTACTCAGTGAAATAGCTTCTAGACCAAAATCTCTATATGAACAACTATATGGCTCAACGCAAAACGAAAATTGAATAGTCGCAAGGAACATATCAACATAATTTAATTATGATAAATACTCAACTACAACATTACACACACACAACACATCACCAACCACTAAATACCACATTCTACAACTCAAGTCATTGGTACAACCACACCCCACCTGAAAGATTTAATCCACCTGTCTATGCTATACTATGAACACTCGCATACAGCTCTCCTGCTTCCGGAGATTCTCCATCTACATTCACCATGTTCAGTTATGTAAAGACTCGACATCACATCTCCACTAACTTTTCTAACCCTCACCAATCACATACAACACATAGTCCCATCTTACCATTCATTCATCTAATCCATTACATGCAACTATTAACATATCATTCAATTCCCTCTAACCAAGCTCGCACCCAATTAGTAAACAATTATCACAAAATCATAGTCCCTTACTAGCATCGTTCGTCTACTCCCTTACATGCATCTATTAACCTACTCGTTCAATTTTCTCTAACAACCTAGCTCACACAATACAATAATCCACAATGGCAATTAATCTCTGGCAGCAAACATGGCAGTCCATTAAGTTACTTTTAAATGGTATGAGCATTCTTATGCAATATGTAATATGCATCTAGCATCCTAGCAACCATTATGATCTAAAAACCTAACAAGCAATCCATAATACCCAAACATATTTCATCATCAAACAATCGATAAGATCAAGATAAGAAACTGGTTTTGAGACCACCTCACCTGGATTGAAGATCTGGAGATTGATTTGGAAAAGAGCTAGATCTGGAACATATATCTGAAGACAAGAACAGGGGAACAATGAAATACAACAATCACACCCCAAACGACATTTCGGAGGCGGCTGCTCAGGTGGCGACACAGTGGCGCTTTGGTCTTGTGCAACGGCGAGGAGAGGGCAAAGAGAGAGAGAGAGAGAGAGAGAGAGAGAGAGAGAGAGAGAGAGAGAGAGAGAGAGAGAGAGAGAGAGAGAGAGAGAGATAGAGAGGGAGAGAGAGAGAGAGAGAGAGAGAGAGAGAGAGAGAGAGAGAGAGAGAGAGAGAGAGAGAGAGAGAGAGAGAGAGAGAGAGAGACGATGACAAGAGAGAGAGAGGTGTGCGAGAAAGAGAGAGAAGAGAAAAAGATTATCTTGACGGATGGGTTTTCTAATATCTCCGGAATTCTTCAGAGCTTTGCTTTGATTCTGATGAGGAATAAGAGAGAGGGTAGCTTCCTATTTATAAGAAAATAAGGGGAAACTCTACGTTTAACTCAAATGGACCCTCGACATAGTGGGATTACCTTTATAATACAAAATTATTTTGGTCTTGAGGTTTTAGGCCGCTATAATTCTCCCCCTATTAATCGGAATTCATCTTGAATTCCAACCTAGAGACTTCGAGTCATAACGGCCAAAACCAGAAAGAAGTCAGAAATGACATGAAACTTTAATCTAAGATCTTTCAAAAGCATGAATTGAATAATTAAAATGGAGTAGGACTCCAATAGTAAAAGCTCAGGGCACACTACTCAATTGGTAGGAAACCTTTGCGTAAGAAAAGAACACCAAAAAGTAAACAAGGAAAGAAAAAAGCATGTGTCCTACTCCCACAATGAACCTAGGATCTCAGTTAGCCACGGAGAAGTGCATCCCGACTCAGATCCATGATCAGTAGTGCGGCCAACTCTAGATGGCGGCCCTAGTTCATCTTCACATTGCGAATCTACAGACGGGTCCTCCTCCGGTTCAGAGCTCAAGATATCAATGGCTTTACCAGCAATTAACTGCTCTTCTTCCATTGCTTGACCAGCTATCCACCTCACCAAGGAAAACTCCAATGGTTCTATGACAACATTCACTTCAACCTGAATGTCCTTACAGAGTCCCTCCAAATACAATACAACTGGCACCAACCCTCCTCAGATTTCAGCTTGCACATCTTGGCATATCCATAAACTCTGGTATAGTCCTTTACTGAGCGAGATTTCTGAAGTGCTTGAACTACGAGTCCACACTGGCTTGGTTTGGAACATCCTATGTGAGTGCCTAAATCCGCAATGGGGATCTTTCACAGACACCCCGCTTCCTCCTTGGTGGTTTCTCTGCGGATGATGGCTCAAACAGTTCAACCTCGGGCGCTGAACTCATCTTCCTTGGGAAATGGAGCATCAAGTATATGTGATTCATAGTTTACTCTGACGGATACAAGAAGGGTAACACATTGCCATTTATGACATAAATAGGGTTGCTTGCATACAGAACTGTTCCTTTCGGTCCACGACGATAGGATCATGTCCAAAGTTAACTCTGGCTGGCAGAGACATCTTGCAAGTAACCGATCCGATCAGACCATAAATGGAATCATACATATGATATATGGTTGGTGGTTTGAAAAATATTTCACAAAACTTTTAAAGACCATAAACTTTCATAAACTTTTTTCGCAAACTGAAATAAGGATTTCTGTAAGGTGGAAACTGATTTATCACGATAATAGCGTGAGATTTTAACCTAGACTCAGATACCAAAATGTAATGACCGCCTCCCCCAAAACCGAACAGGGGCTCAGAGCATGGTGTTAGAGACACTTTCTATGCCACAAGAAAAGCCATTCTTTCCTCCCAGTGGTCTAAGGATCCCAAACACGTTTCCTTCTTCGTAAATCGAACAACCCAACCTCCCTGCATGAGCAATTCTATTGCTTAACACTGAACAAGGGATGACTAGTCTCAAAGAACATATGAACAAAATTTAATTACGATAAACATTCAACTAAACACTACATACACACACACAGAGAGAGAGAGAGAGATAGATAGATAGAGAGAGGGAGAGATAGATAGATAGAGAGAGAGAGAGAGATAGATAGATAGATAGAGAGAGATAGAGAGAGAGAGAGAGAGACATACACACACACATTACCAAAAATTCAACCTTCAATGCTCTTCTGTGAACATCCGCATAGAGTGCCTCAGCTTCCCTAGCCTCTCCGCCCAGGGTCAACATGTTCACTTATGCCTATACTCTACATCACAACTCCATTAACTCTCTGGACCCTCACCAACCGCATACAACACAGTCTTATCGCCACTACATACATCTATTAACCTATTTGTTAATTCCCTCTAACAAACTAGCTCACACACAATTGGTAAACAATCATCCTCACAGTCACATAGTCCTGTCCTAGCATCATTCGAATACACCATTGCATGGCATCAATTAACTTATGTGTTCAATTTTCTCTAACAACCTAGCTCACACAATACAACCATCCACAATGGCAATCAATCTCTCGCAGCAAACAAGGCAGTCCATTAAGTTCCTTTTAAACAATATGGGTTTTCTTGTGCAGTATGTATTATGCATCTAGCAACCTAACAACCATTATGATCTAAAAACCTAACGAGAAATGAATATTATCCAGACATAATTAAGCATCAAACAATATAAAACATCAAGAGAAGAAGCTGGTTCGAGGCCACCTCACCTGGATTGAAGACCAGGAGATTAATTTGGAAATGGATAGATCTGGAACACAGAACTGAAGACAAGAACAAGGGGAAAACAAACTACAGCAACGACACACCACGCGAAAACTCGGTAGCAGCTTGGGAGGACCAACAACTGCTTCTGGTGCAGACGCAGTGGCGCTCCAGCGGCTTGGCTCTGGTTCAACGATGATGGTTTGTACTTTCCGTTCCAATCAACCACAATCCAAAAAAGATACATCACCATGCACCAATGTATCCATGATCTTCAAGCTCAGATTCAGGTATTAACATAAACAATCCGTACCAAAAACTTACAACACGTCACACCTGCACCTCATGCAGCTCCTCCAGATCGTGTTGAACACGGTAATGACGAGGATGATCTCTACCCTTTTGCTCAGCTCCGCGATAGAGAAAATCATCATCCTAATAATTCTAATGATGAAGAACCCGTCAAAACAGTTGGAGGTCGTCCTTTAAATCTGTGCTTCCAGAATATTTAGGAGGCCACTCAGCCGAGGGATTACTCATTTGGATTTTCACCATAGAAGAATTCCTGGAGTTTCAGCAAGTTCTGCTTAACTGTTGTTGCACTGATTCCTATCGGCTTCCGTGATAGCGCAGCAACCTGGCGCTCGCATTTGAAAGCTTCTCAAGCTCGCCAAGGGAAATCAAAGATCCCGACAGTGTACAAGCTCAAGTGATTGATGAAGAACACACTACCATACAATTATGATTAGCTTTTGTTCCAAAGATACCAGAACCTACGACAAGGTACACACACTGTAGATGATTATGCTAAAGAACCGGGTGGAAACTTAAAAACCAGATTCTCAGCTTGTGGCTCGATTCCTTGGAGGGTTGCGTCAACTGATACAACAAATGCTTAACTTTTTCCGACCCTTAATAGTATCAAAATTTTATCAACAAGCACAAACAATTGAATCACAAACACTACCTAACATTCTTGAAGAAGTATCCACACGACCAAACACAATATCGATCACCGCAGCTTCAGACCCACATCCTTCGAAGCAAGATACAACCATTGTTGCAGTAGATAAACAACGTCAAAAACGTATAGGTCCAATGGCATGTTTCTCTTGTGGTGAAGCAGGACATAAACAATCAGCCTATCTAAACAGAGCTCGTTGCGGTTTGCTTCTTGAAGAACATGATGCTGATTTAGATAACCTGGTGTATGATGACGATGATCCTGGTGATATCGAGGAACTTTGCGCTGATTCTAGTTCGCTTTTAATTCTTCTTGGCTCTTGCCTCGCCCCTCATAGTACAATCCACCAAATGCAACAGGATAACTTGTTCCACTCTTTGTACTGACAACGGGAAGGTCTGCAACTTCATAATCGACTCTAGTAGCTCAGAAAACATGGTCAACACAGACGTGGTTAAGAAGTCATCTCTCCCATAAGAACCACACCCTGATCCGTACAATCTAGCTTGGTTACAAAAATACAATGACTTCCCTATGACTCGGCTTGCTATAGTCTCTTTTTCTGTCGGAGATTCTTATCATGACAAAACTTACTGTGAAATAGTACCAATGGACGCATGTCACTTGCTTTTAGGTCGACCTTGGGATTCCGATCACCATGTTATTCAAGATGGTTTTCTCACTACGTAGAGTTTTCAATTTTAGAATCAGAAATTTATGCTCAAACCATCCCCTCTAGCATTTGTCATGTCTCCACTGTCACCTTTTTCCTGCTCAAACGAGCACCATTTGAGTCTGATGCATGATACAGGTGAAGTCCTACTGTTACTTCCATTACCAAGTTCTCAGGTCACTCCAACACAGCAAAATCAGCTCGACAACTTGCTCACAGAATCAGAACACTGCATGATGACGGTATCCAAAGAAGTGAGCGAAATTATTCAAGGAAAAAATCCAGTTAAATTCCCTGATCCCGGTAGTTTTGTTCTGGACTGCACTATTAGCTATGAGAGATTTCAAAGATCCCTCTGTGATTTAGGCTCTAGTGTAAACCTGATGCCTTATTCATTTGCAGTCACCCTCGGGCTAACACAATTTCAACCTAACAGGGTCACTCTCGTTTTAGCTGATACATTCACTAGAATTCGGAAGGTGTACTTGAGGACGTGCCCGTACGCATTCATAACTGCGATATACCTGCAAATTTCATAGTGCTTAAATATGAGCGAGAACCCAGAAATGCGATTATCATAGGAAGACCTTTCCTTTCCACTGTCGGGGCGATCACTGATGTCAGAGAAAGACGTCTATGCCTCGACATCGGGAAGATACCGATGGTCTTTGACCTTTGATCGACGGTCAAACCTACCATATCGATTACCTTTTGTCCGACCTAGCAGAAGAATCATTCATAGATATGTGCTCAAACGATCCTCTAGAGGGAGCAATCACATCTCTTGAAGGCGACATATTTGCATTAGATGATCGCACTGCAGAGTATACGAGGTTAATGGATGCCACAAAAGAAATGTTCAATGTCGATATTGAAGAACTCGATCTATCGACCCCCATCGATCGACGCCCCAATTCAACCATCAATCAAGAACGTGATGTAACCGACAACTAGAGAAAAGCGAAAGCACCTAAAATCGAGCTCAAACCACTCCCAGCGGGTCTTAAATATGCTTTCCTTTACGAAACTCCTATCATGTCATCATAAATGCAAACTTGAGTAGCGGAGAGCAAGCACTGTTGAATAAACTTCAGAAGCACCACAAAGCTCTCGGATATTCATTAGATGACATCCCGGGAATCTCTTCCGATTTATGCATGCATAGGATACACCTTAATGATTAATCCAAATCATCCATCGAGCATTATAGGAGATTGAATCCAAACCTGAAAGAAGTGATTAAAAAGGAAATACTTAAAATTCTAGAAGCATGCATTATTTACCCAATCTCAGACAGCAACTGGGTCAGTTCTCTTTATGTTGTCCCGGAGAAAGGAGGAATCATGATAGTAAAGAATGACAAACATGAATTGATCCCTACGAGAACTGTCACCGAACACAGAATGTGAATCAGTTACATGAAGCTGAATGCTGCCATACAAAAAGATCATATCCCTTTACCCTTTATCGATGAAATGTTAGAAAGGCTTGCAAGCCACAAATACTACTGTTTTCTCTACGGGTATTCTTGATTCTTCGAGATTCCCATACATCTAGACGATCAAGAAAAGACCACCTTTACTTGTCCCTATGGAAAGTTCACATATAACAGGATGCCATTCGGACTCTGTAACCCCCCTGCGACTTTCCAGAGATGCATGATGTCGATATTCACCGATATGATCAAGGACTTCATGGAGGTTTTCATGGACGACTTCTCAATATATGGTCCAAATTTCAAAACATTTCTTGATAAAAAGTGTAAGATATTAGCTAGATGCGAAGAGAAAAATCTGGTTTTGAACTGGGAAAAATGCCATTTTATGGAACAACGGGATTGGCTTGGGACACAAGGTCTCAATAGCCGGAATTGAGGTAGACATGGAAAATATTAAAGTAATGACTGGAGTGCCACTACCCACTAATATCAAGGAAGTTAGAAGTTTTCTAGGACATGCTGGATTCTATAGGCGATTCATAAAAGATTTTAGTAAAATTGCTAGACCCCTTATTGCACTTCTGTGCAAAGAGGTGAAATTCGAATTAACACCTGAATGTCTCGAAGCCTTTAAAGAAATCAAATCAGCGCTCGTATCCGCCCCTATTGTCCAAGCACCAGACTGGGATCTACCATTCAAAATTATGTACGACGCTGGAGATTTTGCTGTAGGCGCAGTACATGGGCAAAAGAAAGACAAAAAGTTGCATGTTATATAAGACGCCAGTATAAATCTAGACGATCCAAAACGCAATTATGGGAACAGAAAAAGAGTTGTTGGCCGTGGTATTCACCTTCGAGAAATTCCGATCCTATCTAGTCGGTTCAAAATTAGTTGTTCACACTAACCATGCGACATTGAAATACTTAATGAACAAAAAGGACACTAAGCCGAGACTTCTACAATGGACTTACCCATAGAAAATGTCTACATTACAAAATCGAGTTTCGTTGGTAGAGTCAGTTTGGCACATGAAGTGGAATCGATCGACAACATTCTAAGCCCATTGAACGATTATAGCCATAAAGCATCGATCGATTGTTTTCATACACCATCGACAAACAATACATTCTAGAAGGGCGATGAAATAATCATTCCAATAGACATCATTGTCAGTTGTAATCCTTCGATCCCAAATAATGACTCTCCCGGAGGTAGAAGTTTAAGTCGGGTGTGTGTGCACTGAACACCACTGATAGACCTTCGTGATGCAACCCTATTCAGCAGAAAAAATATCAATTGAGGGTTTGGCTTATGGGTTTGTGTTTAAACTACATGGGCATGAAGATTTACTAAAAATGTGCTTATAATCATGCTTCCGTCCAAAGAAAGAAAGGCCCAACACAAAGTTACAAGACATTGTCGCATAATATATCAATCTGACGAAAATTCAGAGACTGTCGACCATGCGAAAGGACGCAACCAGCCGAAGAGTTTTGCGACTACAACTTTCAAAATTCGGTAAAGTCTTTTGTCTTTGGTCAAGTCCACTATATTTATCTAGTTTGTATTTCCTAGAATAAGTTTAGACCTTTGGTCTAACCGACAACCTATTATATAAAGGCATTACATTGTATTGTTTTGTTCATTCAACTTTTTCAATAAAATCTACTTTTATATTTGTTGAATCCTTTGTTCTTCGGAACATTGTAATGCTAGGAGTTCATTCTCTGTAAGCAACTCGGCCTTGATCGAAATTAGAGTTCATTCTCTTGATCAAGGGCACTTCTACACAAGGGATTGATCCATCCACAAATCAGTCTCTAAAGACCATCTCATCATCTTCGACTACAATCCATCATCCATTCCACCCTCCTTTGGTCGATTTTTCGATCAAAGCCTATCCATCGCCAACCTTCGAGTGCCGATTCCCGAGAGGGATTTCTATCATTTGGTATCAGAGCACACTCGAAGGTTTTGTATTCATTTCTGTTATCTACCATTCTCATCTTTCCGTCTTCTACAAAAAAAAAGAAAAAAAGAAGAAAGAGAACTTTCAAGAAAAGCCAAGAGGTCACCCATCTGAAGTTAAACCGAGACAGCTCAATCCTCTTTTGTAATGTTTTTGCTAGAAGTTCATTCTTCGAAGGCAGACCATAGGCTTACAACATGGGACAACTCTCACGGCCACCGGTTCTACATTATGACAGATTTGAGGGCAAATCGTTTTAAAGGAGAAGGGGATGATGCAACCCTATTCAGCAGCAAAAATATCAATTGAGGGTTTGGCTTATGGGTTTGTGTTTCAACTACATGGGCTTGAAGATTTACTAAAAATGTGCTTATAATCATGCTTCAGTCCAAAGAAAGATAGGCCCAACAAAAAGTTACAAGACATTGTCGCATAATATATCAATCTGACGGCAATTCAGAGACCGTCGACCATGCGAAAGGACGTAACCAGCCGAAGAGTTTTGCGACTACAACTTTCAAAATTCGGTCAAGTCTTTTGTCTTTGGTCAAGTCCACTATATTTATATAGTTTGTATTTCCTAGAATAAGTTTAGACCTTTGGTCTAACCGACAACCTATTATATAAAGGCATTACATTGTATTATTTTGTTCATTCAACTTTTTCAATAAAATCTACTTTTATATTTGTTGAATCCTTTGTTCTTCGGAACATTGTAATGCTAGGAGTTCATTCTCTGTAAGCAACTCGTCCTTGATCGAAATTAGAGTTCATTCTCTTGATCAAGGGCACTTCTACACAAGGGATTGATCCATCCACAAAAGTCTCTAAAGACCATCTCATCATCTTCGACTACAATCCATCATCCATTCCACCCTCCTTTGGTCGATTTTTCGATCAAAGCCTATCCATCGCCAACCTTCGAGTGCCGATTCCCGGGAGGGATTTCTATCACTTGGTGTGCAGATATACTAAACTATCTTGAGGCCAATGTAGAACCCTAACTCTTCAAAGGATATCATAAAAAGAAAATTTTGAGAGAAATCCGGATATATCACTGGGACGAACCTTATCTTTATAAACACAGTTCTGCGGCATATACAGACGATGTGTTGCTAAAAGTAAAAATCTAAAATTTTGTATCATTGTCATGGATCCGATTACGCTAGAAATTTAGCTAGTTTTAAGAAAGTGTCAAAAATTCTACAAGCAGGCTTTTGGTGGCCAACTATGTTTCGAGATGCTCAAGCCTACGTCGCGAAATGCGATCCCTGCTAAAGAAGGGGAATACTTAGCAAGAGAAACAAAATGGAACAAAATTTCATACTTGAAATTGAAGTGTTTGATTGTTGGGGCATCGATTTCATGGGCCATTTCCCTTCTTTGCACGAAAATAAATACATATTACTTTCCATAGACTACGTATCCAAATTGGTCGAAGCAATAGCAACTCTGAAGTACTCGTTAAACTCTTTAAAAGCATAATCTTTCTTAGAATTGGAATTCCTCAAGTAGTTATAAGCGACGGAGGTACCCACTTTATAAACAGAGTGTTCGAAAAATTACTCAAGAAACATGGAGTTCACCATCGAGTAGCCACACCCTATCATCCCCAGACCAGCGGACAAGTAGAAGTATCCAACCGTCAAATTGAATAAATCTTAGAAAAGACGATAGGATCAACCCGAAAGGATTTATCTATGAAATTGGATGATGCGCTCTGGGCATACCGAACAGCGTTTAAAACACCATTATGAATTACCCCATTTCACCTACTCTATGGAACGCATGCCATCTCCCGGTAGAACTAGCGCATAAATCAGAATGGGCCATAAAAAAAATTTTGATGCTAAACCTGAAATAGAAAAGAGATTAATTCAGCTAATGAGCTAGACAAAATTAGGTATTGCGCCTACAAGAACACGAAATGTTACAAGGAGAGAACGAAAGCCTATCATGAAAAGAATTCTGCCATCCATAGCTCTTGCATGACCATCTGGATCTCTCATAATACCGAACTCATCTGGTTGTAGATAACCAGCTTCTCTGTCGTGTTCTTCTTCTGAATCATGTTCGGTTTCTGCTTCGTGTTTAGTATCGATCAATGGCGTATGGTTGCTGTCGATCGATGTCGATTTCCCCGGTTCATGGGAAACATGAAAAACTTCAGCCTCTTCCATAGTAAGCCATCGGTACTCAATCAGCTCTTCTTCTCTGTAGTTTTCATTGTATTCGAGGTAGGCTGGGTGGTGATTGTAATTAGCATGGTGGGTGTGGATTGGTTCTGGGTATGGGTTTCGATCGATGTTGAAGGGTGGGTATCGATCGACTGCTGATGTGCAAGACTGTCGATCGATTCAAGGGGTTGGGTGTCGATCGATGCTCCATCTATCGATTCCTAATTACACTTGTAATCGCAGAAACATGTGGCCACAAGCTCTGCATCTTTACACAATTTGATCAAGGTAACCTTGTTCTTATTTTTAACAGGTTCATAAAAGATATTTTTATCAATTAGAGATAGATACAACCTTTTTAACTGCATATCGCATATGGCTCCCAAAGTAGCCATGAATGCTCTCCCAAGTAGTAGCAAGAGTTCCAATCTATCTTGATGTCCATCACATGAAAGTCTATTGGACTAGGGTATTGTTAATCTGCACTGGAACATCTTTTACCATCCCTCCTGATTTCACTCTTGGGCAGTCTACAAATTTGAACGAATCATTGGAGGGTTCCACTCTTAGGTTCAACTTCTCTGCCATAGACTTTGACAAAATGCTTACTGAAGATCTTGTGTCGCAGAAGGCGTTAAGGTATTTGTTTCATTTGATGAGCATGGAATCACAAAATTCCCAGGATCACTTTTCTTTTTCAAGCAGGTTCTCTGCTTCATCTTCTCTCTAAGGTGATTGAACATGGTTTCTATGTCATCATCTATTTCCCTTGTTTCCCTAAAAAACATCCACAATCTGTGAGTATAATAAGCTTCATCAAAAGATATAGGGTCGACGAGCTATTTCCCCACGAGAACTATCATATAGCATCAGATCCCCACCAAACTATGACCTAGTGTCAAATCTCCATGATTTGAAAGTTATGAACTTATTTCTCCATGAATTAACAATTTCGAAGGTATTTCTCCCCGAATCGATACTTCGAAACTTAATTACCCATAGACCATGGTTTTAATTGGTTTATTATTAACCAAATAGTTTAAACCGGTTAAACCAAACTAAAATTAATTTTAAACATTTTTTATTAAAGAATATTGTTGTCCTTTTTGTTTAAATTTAAAAATATAGTTTTTTTTTAACTTCAAAATTTTTTTAGGTTTATATTTTTGTGTTTTCTGAAATTTAAAAGAAAAAATTACATCAAAATTTCATTTTTATAAAGTTTAATAAAATCACAATGAACAAATAACCTTGTTAAATTTGTGTGTTTTGGGAAATTTGAAAGAATTTTTTTTTTTATAAAAATATATGTCAAAAATTCTAATTTTGTTGAAAATTTAATTTACTTCAAAATTCAACAAAACATAGATTTTGACATATACTTTTACTTTCAAATTTGTTCATTGTAATTTTATTAAATTTTGTAAACATAAAATCTTGATGTAATTTTTATTTTAATTTTTTTTAAAAACGCAAATAATTTTTAGAAAATAGGAAATATTTTTTGAATTAAAAAAATCTATATTTTAAAATTTCAACAAGAAGAAAAACAATATTCTTTAATAAAAAGTGTTTAAAATTAATTTTGGTTTGGTTTAGCCGGTTTAAACTATTTGGTTAATAATAAACCAATTAAAACCATGGTCTATGGGTAATTAAGTTTCGAAGTATCGGTTCGGGGAGAAATACATTCGAAATTGTTAATCCGTGGAGAAATAAGTTCATAACTTTCAAAGCATGGAGATTTAACACTAGGTCATAGTTTGGTGGGGATCTGATGCTATATGATAGTTCTCGTGGGGAAATAGCTCGTCGACCCAAAGATATATCTAAAGTTATTTTAAAAACTCTTTTGGCAAAGCCATCCATATCCTTTTCATTGGCTTCTTTGCGTAGATGTTTTGGGATCTTTTGCCTTTTCCTTGTGTGTCCTTCTTCTTCTCTATCAAGATCTGTAGATTCAGACGTGTCTCTGTTCTGTTCTGAAATTGTTGTTGTTGGACGCACAAACAGACTTGCATTAAGGTTGGGCAATAAGACTGGGTTTCCACGCTGTCGATCGATGCCAGGCATGGAGTGTCGATCGATTCCTTCGTCTCTATGTCGATCGAGACACGGTGTCGATCGATGTTAGTTGATTCACATGAGGCTATCGATTTTGTAGGTTTCACCGTTGGTCGATGCTCGTTGTCTTGCGTCGATCAATGTGGATGGGAATTGTCGAGTGATATAGAGTTTTCCACACAAAAGTTGCTGTATTTGGGTTTCACTTCCTGCCAAAAATCCTCATCAATCAATGCACTGACGTGGTGCCTTGGCCTAGTCTCCATCTTCTCCGTAATTAGGCTCTCATGTCTTATAATAGTCTCACTTGTTTTCATCACTTGATTCTCCAACTTCTTGACATGGGTGCTGAGATTTTCGAACTTGGAGTTGAGGTTGAGGTACAGATCGTCTATCTTTCCGTTGAAATCTACAGTTATCTTCTGATGTCCCTCTAAGAATCTATCAACCATTGCTTCAATCTTGCTTCCCTGAGTTTATGGAGGAGGATTTTGGTAGTAGGAAGATCCATATGTCCTATTGTTGTTGGAGGGTCTTCGCTGTGAATTCTGATCAAAGTTACTACTTTGACCAGTACCTTAGGAATTGCTGCTGAAACCTGGATTTCCTTGTCTCTGGAAACTATTCTCAACAATGTAGTTCACATCCTCTTCTTCATCGTCTCCAGACTATATCACTTCTACCTCTACAAAAGTAACCTGTTTTCTGAAAAAAAATTGGACACTATCCAGCTTTGCTTTTACCTCTTCAATCTTCTCCTTGATTATTGTTGGAGTTGATTTCTTCCTCTCAAAATATGTGTCCCTGGTACTGCTGCTAGATGTCAGATTCTCAATCAATCTTGTAGCTTCTTCAGGGCTCCTATTTCTGAAATTTCCTTCACTAGTTATGTCCAAAGCCATCTGATACTGCAGTCCAATACCTCTGAAGAAAGTGCTATGAAGTTGCACTGCGTTGAACCCATGATGTGGAAAATCTCTATGGTATGACTTGTATCTGATCCATGAGTTTCTGAAAGACTCTGAAGGCTCTTGTGAAAAAATAGCAATCTTTCTTCTCAGATCTTATGCTCTTGCGTCATCAAAGAAGTTACGCAAGAAAGTGTTCTTAATGTCAGTCCAGGATGTCAGAGATCCTGGTGGTAGCTGATTAATCCAATATGAAGCTTCTCCAGTAAGGGAGTACTTGAAGAGCTTACAGAAAAGATAATCCTCAGGGACTCCATTGGTTTTAATATCAGTCACTAGATCCTCAAATCGCTCCAGATGATCCATAGGGTGCTCGTGTCGCATCCCATGGTAAGGCGTCTGCGCTAAAAGTCCGAAGTAAGCGGGCTTGATCTCAAAATCGTTCCTCTGAAAAGCTGGAGCACGAATGGCGGATCTGTTGGCGTTGTACTGGTCTGGACGGTTTTAGTCAGCCAGCGTTCTTTGAGCAGCTTGGGCGTTAGCTTCAGGTTGAGCTATTTCAGCGTCTGCTTCCGCTTCAGGGATTATAGCCCCCTGATCGTCTATCCTTTGACCTGCTGCATTACGAATATGACCGTTGAGGTCCTGCAAGTCATCATTCTCATTCTAAACCACAATTATAGGCGCGACCATCTGAACTCGTCTGCTGTCGTCGATCGATGCTGATGAGGTTCTGGCGGTCGATGTTATATGATCAATATCGGTCGATGCTAGAGATCTGGTATCGGTCGATGGTTGAGTTCTGATGCCGGTTGATGCTGTCTGTAAAGATGTATCGGTCGATGCTGAAGGTATGGCATTGATCGATGCGCGTAGTCTTTCTTTGCGGATCGTGCGTTCGAGTTGTTGTGGGTCAGAGAACAGTAAGTCTTGTCCTTCTTTTCTATTGGTACTCTTTTGCATGCACCTGAAAAACAAAGAAAAAGAAAAATCAGTAACCTTGAAAGTAACAAACCTAGACTAAGTCCTAGAATATCCTAAACAAACATCTGTCAATTTGAGTATTATTGTATTGTGTGTTAGGATTAAGGGTTAATTTGACAGATGTTTGTTTAGGATATTCTAAGACTTAGTCTAGGTTTGTTACTTTCAAGGTTACTGATTTTTCTTTTTCTTTGTTTTTTAGGTGCATGCAAAAGAGTACCAATAGAAATGAATGGTTGAAGCACTTCTTTTTTTTTTCGTGTTGACGATGCGTTTGTAAAAGAAAACGGCCTCTCCGTCTTTAGGACTAGATGGGGATATCCTTGATCAAGTGTAGCCCCTTTTCTCTTTTCTTTACCTTTTTTTTGTTTTGGTGGAGTTTGATCTCTAATACGTTTCGTTTACATTTTTTTTCCAGAGACCAATCTTTTCCCTCCGAGTCCGGAAGGTCTGGATACCATCCGAAACTTGCTTTGCGGTCGCCCGTATTTTTGGGAAACGTTTAACCCAAAGAGGGTTTGTCATGCTGTTGCTCCCCATCGTTCTAGGTACCAACCAGATCTGCGGGTTGAGGAAGGATCGGAGGCGTCCATGAATAGATTTGTTCCGTGCGCGGTTCGCACAAGAGAAGAAAGACCAAAGACTCGGAAGGACAAACACTTCGTTGTTGAGGATGAAGCGGCTAACGAGCGGTGCTCCTCCGACAATATACTAAGAGACTACCTAAATAGTCAAGTAGGTGGGGACAGTGGTGATCGAGGCGATTTTGACGAGCCGCTTCATTTTGACTATCCTCTGGGCGCAGGTGGGTCCAGTGAGACCCCAAAGTTTACCCAGGCATCGAGGATGGTCAACGGGGTAATTTCTTGGCATCCTAAACAAACATCTGTCAAATTAACCCTTAATCCTAACACACAATACAATAATACTCTTGTCAAGAGAGATCATGTGTAGCACTTAGGGATCGAATCCACAGAGAACAAAGGCACACAATAGATTTCTTATTTCTAAAGGCTAAGCTAGGTAGCTATATATATTGGTAGCAAGTAAGCAGGTCAAGGAAATATTCCTTATTAGAAGGTATAGATGCAATATGGAAATGTGCTAATAATATAAATATGGAAATATGCTAATAATGTAAATATGGAAATATGCTAGTAATGGAAAAATTATAGTAATGTAAATATGGACATATGCTAGATCTAGGGTTTTAGGCAAGTGGATTAAAGTAGATAGAAGTTAAAGGTATTTAATCATAGAACTCGAAATCTAATGTAAAAGACATCAGCTCTCGCATGCGCGCCTAATCTATTGACCAAGTCCAATGTCTCAGCTCTCGCTTGTTGACACTAAATTACAGTCGATCGATGGGAATTATCCTGCGTCGATCGATGGTTTCTTGAATCAAGCGTTATGACCTAGTTTGATAAGTTCACTAGATTAACTAAATCAACTCTTGTTTGTCTCTAGTAACCTAGCTCAACATAATAGATTATGGTAGTAGACCATGCTCTCGTTTGCGCCTAACTATCATATTATCGGGGTTCTAGTTAGCTACTCTAGAACACAAGCAATAAACACAATTCTATTAATAGATCTAATAATAACCTTAACATTTCTATTGATTGGCTAATCCATCAGTACCATTGATAAACCCTAAACCTAGTTGACAATTACTTAGACATAATTAAAGTTAGTATAATAATCTGAATAAAATGCATAGATAAAATAATGGGGTGTCAAAGCACACTTAGAATACACTAGCAAATTCTAGCACACAGACACAAACTCTTTCCCCCTTAACTCTAACTAAAAACTTGTGCACTTAGATAGCACTAACTAAAAGAAAACAAGCACCCTTAGCATGGTGCAATATATACAGTATAAATAAAACCGTAAAATCTAGGTCAAAACTCGTCCAAGGGTAATCTTGTGTCATATCTCTAACTTGGTCTTGAAAGTCGGCTGTCTGCGAACTGGACATCGATCGATGGCAGATGTGCAACATCGATCGATCTTGGTCATGTAACATCGGTCGACGCCTATGTTGTATCGTCGATCGATGGTAATCTCGTACTTCACTTCTCTTCAATGGTCAGCTATGGATTATTCCTCTCCAAATGCTCCAAAAGCTCCAAGTATCTCCATATATCTCCAAAACGTACTTGGACCTGTAAAGACCTCAAAACATAGCCTAGACACACATGACAGACCCTAAATAGAGTCTATAATATGGTCTAAAATTGGTAATAAATAGGCTATATCATGGTTTGCAGAATATCGTTGGGATTCTCGTGCTGAGTGACGAGTTGGGTTTAACCCTCAATGCCAAACACCTCGACGCTTTGCTTAAACCAGTCGGGAAATCGTCCATAATTCAGTGAGGCCCTGGTCGGGGATGACGATCATAAGCGAATTCATGTCGACCATGAATGGTTGAAGCAGTTCTTTTTTTTCCGTGTTGACGATGCGTTTGTAGAAGAAAACGGCCTCTCCGTCTTTAGGACTAGATGGGGATATCCTTGATCAAGTGTAGCCCCTTTTCTCTTTTCTTTACCTTTTTTTTGTTTTGGTGGAGTTTGATCTCTAATACGTTTCGTTTACATTTTTTTTCCAGAGACCAATCTTTTCCCTCCGAGTCCGGAAGGTCTGGATACCATCCGAAACTTGCTTTGCGGTCGCCCGTATTTTTGGGAAACGTTTAACCCAAAGAGGGTTTGTCATGCTGTTGCTCCCCATCGTTCAAGGTACCAACCAGATCTGCGGGTTGAGGAAGGATCGGAGGCGTCCATGGATAGATTTGTTCCGTGCGCGGTTCGCACAAGAGAAGAAAGAACAAAGACTCAGAAGGACAAACACTTCGTTGTTGAGGATGAAGCGGCCAACGAGCGGTGCTCCTCCGACAATATACTAAGAGACTACCTAAATAGTCAAGTAGGTGGGGACAGTGGTGATCGAGGTGATTTTGACGAGCCGCTTCATTTTGACTATCCTCTGGGCGCAGGTGGGTCCAGTGAGACCCCAGAGTTTACCCAGGCATCGAGGATGGTCAACGGGGTAATTTCTTGTCATTTTCTTTTAAGGATGAGCTTTTCTAACTTCGAGATACTTGGCATGGCCTCCTTATGATGAACCGAGCACTTAATGCGAGCTTCCAGGAAGCACGTATGGCTCAATTTAAGGCTGAGGCATCCAACAATGAGATTTCTCGTCAGAGTTATGAGTTGAAAAGTTCTCGTCGCCGCGAGAGGGATTCGGTCGCGACTTAGGTTCGTTGCGCTTATATTCGAGGGACGAGGGAAATGGATGAAGTCATGAGGACTCGTCGTGAAAAGTTCTCATATCATTTAGAGGAACTTATGAAGGGCTATAAGGACTTTGGAGACTATCACGAATGTCGCGGTGCTGTGGGTGGACTATAACTCACGCAGGCTCCTGGTTATTCGTTCGGTGACGAATATGTGATGCAGACCGGGCGTATGAGCAAGAGGGATATGGACTTTTCGATTCCTAAACCAAAGAAAGGATTTGGGAACAATGGGACCCGATCCATGTTTCTCCCGACACGGTGGAGGCCGAGGTGGGGAATGCCAATGAGACAGGCGAAGTAAATCAGCCGACGGCTCCTCTGGATGTCAACGACTATTCACTTGGTAGATTGATGACCGGGTGTTTTGATTTTGATGAGTAATTGTGAGGTTGTGACTAATTCGAGAATGCCCTCTTTTATATTATTGCACGTTTATGTGTTGTTCGTTTGTCGGCCAAATATGGTCGTATGTAGCGGGACTGGCCGAGTGTGGCCTTGAATCAATGTCTTTTACTAACTTTTATTCGAACAATGCTTGTTTATGATGAATGGGTGTTTTAGATGTTTGGGATTTGCTTAGTGTAGAAAGAAAACTCGAGTTGTCATCTCGACTTCCTAACTTTTTTGCGGATCGCCCTATTCGTTGTTCGTGCAAGATGTTCGAGGAGTTTTTGAAGTTTTGGGAACGTTTACATAGGGATAAAGAGACATGGTTTTAGGATCTCGTATCTTTTTGATTTCATGTCTTGAGACGTTAGAGACCAGTGTGCTGGGTTTAGGGCAAGACCTAGGTTTACTTTCGGTTTAAGGCTTTGCGATGACTAATCGGATTTCGTTTTGCCTGTTTTGATTTTAACCTGACTCCGTTCCAATTTAAAGTCCACGATAGGTTCTCGGCTTATACGACTTGTCTTGTCGGAGTCGAGCATCTCTTCAGGGAAAAATTTTAAGTCTCCCGAAAATGCTGACCAAAATTTTGGATTTCTTTTATAGCGCTCTGTTTATCCTAGTCGGATGTGAGAGGATCTGTCCTTAGGGCGGACCTGGGTGCGTTTATTTAAGACGGCTAATGTGCTCGGCGGGGCCAATTGCCGAGTGTTTTATAGTTGTGAATGGATTGGGGTGTATTCTCGAAAATTCAAATGACGTCTCGCCTATTTTTTCGAAAACTTTGCGTAAGTAATGCTTTGAGCATATGGAAACAAGATCTCGTGCTTTGATCGGGAATCAATGATTCGACCAAGATAGGATGGTGTAGAGTTGATCCGTTTTGAGCAAGAATGATTTTTTGTGAGTTTCCGTTTTCTGGGATGGTGCAATAATCATTTTGCTCGTGTAAGGATGTACAACATAGTGTTTCTTTGCGGTATGATAGACAAATTACGAATTTATAAAGAAGTCTTTATTGTCGAGAAAGTTTTGAAAATCCCGGGTACAATTCAAATTTTTTTATTTCTGAATGTGGGAATATACGAGTGTTCGTATATGTACCCACTCCCCCCTTTTTAGAGAGGGGGATAGCTGAACTAGTCTTTTGATGAGCTGCCTACGTACCTCTTTCAAGGATCAAGCCATCTCGTAGTTCTGTTTGTTTTGGAGAGTCTGTTTACTCGGGCGCTGTGTTTGTGTCGACTGCGTCAGTTGCTGAGTCGACGTCTTCTGTTGGACTTGTCTTTTTTGATGGGTTGGATGCGTCGGGCACTAGAACTGGTTGTTCGATGGCCGTTGCTAGAATCGACAGTTCAGGGTCGTGCTTGCCCGAAGCACTTTTAGGTGATGCTTGGGCTATCCTCGGGCGCTTGGCATTTGTCATTGCGGTGTTCGTGATTTTTAGCTTGTGTTCGGCCAGGAAGCAGAGTCTCGACTGCTTCTGGCAGCCCCAAATTAAGGCAATCCCGTTGTGAGTTGGGAACTTAATGCCTAAGTGGTAAATTGATGGGACTGCCTTGATGGCGTTTAGCCAAGGCGTGCCCATGATGACGTTGTAGATGGCTGGGTGGTTGACGACCACAAAATCAACAATCTTGATGACTTCTTTTGCCACCACAGGTAATTTGATAGATCCGAGGGTAATTGATGTCGTACCAGAGAAACCGGTTAGCGGCTTAGGTGATGGTACAACTTCGCCTAACTCAATGTTCATCCATTTAAGAGTGTCGCGAAAGATGATGTTGACTGTGCATCCGGTGTCTATGAGAACCCTAGCGACCTCGAGATCTCTTATCACGAGATCGATTACGAGTGGGTCGCAATGTTGCTGATTGATTGCTCCGGCTTCTTCTTCGTCGAAAGTGATTGCTCCTTTCGGAGTGTCATTGATCGTGAGACAGATTGTAGAATTCGCGCTTGTCTCAGCTTTGCGCTGATAAGCTTTGATGGCTGAGACGGTGTCGCTGCAGAATTGTGATCCGCCGATGATCATGTTTACCCTGCAATGGCTGTTGTCGTTGCCCTTATCATCCTGCCTTCTTCTGCGCTTTTCTCTCGATTGGTCCCCTTGGGAAGGTTTCTCCGTTTTAGGAGTTCTGTCATTTTTCGGGGGTGGATCTGAGTCGCGGATGAGATCCTTCACGCTGGAGACTTCTGAGAGTTTTCCGGAGAGCAGCTTCGCGGCCAATCTTGCAACCAGAACTTTTCAGTTAATGGCCGAGTTTCCGCAAGTTTGGTGAATGTCACAGAAGGTGTTTTCGTCGTAATTCGGATTTCGGGTCCACTTATTATCCGCCGTCCGTCCTTGCTCCGATCCGGAGTTAATAGCATAGCTATGCGCTCCCTTTGTTTCTTCGTCTCCGTGTTGGACATTTTTGTCGTTGCGAGGGTTTTTCTTTTTTAATTTCTGATCCGACCCCGGATCCTTCGACGCATTCTTTGTTGGCTTCCATTTCTGGGATAAGACCCTCGTCTATTCTTCGATGATAATGTAATCCGTGGCTTTGTGAAGTGCGTCTTGGATCGTACGCGGCTTTTCCAAAGTTATCCACTTCCTGAACTTCGACTTGAACTAGAGCGTTTTTTTGAAGTGTGTCCATCGCGACTTTGTCGCTTATCCCGCTGACTCTAGCCATGACGGTTTTGAGGAATTCTGAGGTGAGCTGGCGGAAGCTTCCAATGGATTTTTGCCTGAGGCGCGAATACCATTTTAGCGCTGTTCCGCGAAAGTTCTCTACGAAGAGGCGGCATTCACTAATGTCTCTTTCGTTTTCTCTGATTCTGGCTCTACCCATCGCGACCTGAAAAGCCTGTAGGTGTGCCTTAGGATCATTAGTTCCGTTGTATGGCATCACTTTGACCTTCCCAGGATCCGAAACCCTAGTTTCGGTGATAAGAATAGTAAAGGGTGTTTTACGAACTTCTTTGAGCAGTAGATCGATCTCTGGTGTGGTGCTAATAGCGTGGTGGATTTGGGACTTCACAGCCCTGACTTTGGCCACCTTTTCATGAGATCATCGCGGATTTCAGGACTCTTGCTAGCAGATTTCCGACTTTGTCGTCGTTTGCTGCGAGTGCTTCGAGTTTGCTCCTCGGCCAGATCTTCCTGTTCTTTCCAGAAGATAGCTTCTTCTTCTTTGTTCACAGGGTTGTGGAACTGGGATTCGTCCCGAGCTGCTCGACTTCTTGTGCGGCGCGGATGTATGTTTGTGTCTTTGTCTACAGGTTCGGACTGACTCCTAGATTCCACGTCGACACGTTCAACTTCTCCTCCTTCTTTATCTTCCTCGATAGGGGGAAGGTCCCCCGGGTTTTCTCGTGTAGGAGCGGGGGTCACTTTGTCAGGGTTTTGTCCAAACGGTTTACCTTGCGCATTATCGAACCGCTCCAAAGACGTTGCAAAGTCGAGTCTTCTTCTTGGATTCGGGTTGTTCCCCACGGAAATATGGCCATGTTCCTTGCTGTGAGGGTTTCAACTTGTTTAGCGAGGGAATTCATGCCCTTATCCTGTTCTGCCGACTTCTTCTCAAAAGTCGAGAACATCTTCTTCACCTTCTCGAACGTTTTGGTGTTTGTGTCGGCGTTGACTGTAGTGACGTTCGTCGCTGGAGTGTTTTCAACGTTCTCGTTGACGACGCTATCGTCATGAGGCTGTTGGTTGTTGAGATCTGAGATGTTTTGATTGAGCTTTGATGGCTAAGAATTAGATCTATCTGTACCCCCATCCTTCTAGCGCCAAATTGTGGAAACCAAAATTTGCCACTGTCGATTTCCGTTGAATTAGGAATGCAGGGTAAACCCTAGTTTCCCAGATGTCCCGGATATATGCTAAACCACACGCCAATCAGTCAGAATACGAAGTAAATATTGAAAAAACAATAGTTTCCCAAATGTCTTCTTCCGAATTTGCGTATGAGTGTTTACAACAGGATAGGAGCCTCGGCTATGAGAGTTGTCAAAGAGATCGCTAGTTCTAATAACCTAAGACTGCAAAACCCTAGTTGACTCACAGCTCGCATAACAAAAACAGAAAGTTGCCTTAATGCTCTAAGTGCTCAGCTATGTTTGCTCTGAGTGGAGATTTTCGTGTCTTTCTGCATCATCACCCTTGAAGTCCTTATATACTCCTTTAGAGGTGGTTTGCTCTTTCCACTTCTTCCCTTGGTCGAATTTATCGCTTCAAGGAAATATTCCTTTTTTACTCTATCTTCATGACTATCTTTGGAAACCTAACATTTATCCCTTCCTGCATAATAGAAGATAAACCGTCACAAAGTTTGGGGATTAGTTTTCGGATAAAATCGCAAGTGGGCCTTTAGCCGAGCTTTAGACCTCGTCGGGCCATTTTCTGACTTAGGCGTTTCTACAATTTTATCGAAATAGCATTGTTAAGACGACGTCGTCCGAGAGTTAGGATCTTTCGTATGGGGCGTGTGACTATAGGTTTTTAGTTAATCGTTATCGTCTCATACGATTGACTTGATCCTTTCTCAAGAAAATGAGTTCTTTCGGTAAAGTTCCAATGTTATTCCCGATCGAGACGGAACAAAGATAAGGTCGGTCAAGTATCAAAAGAGGGAGTTTAACGAGGATGAGGTGAAACTGAATTGATTTGATCCGACTTGCCGAACGGGCGGGTTGAATTGCTCGTGCCATCTAACTCGCCCGTTTGGTGAGTTGGCCTTGTCCATCTCGCCGTACGGGCGAGTTGGTCATGTCGTGTCTACCAACTCGCCGTACAGGCGAGTTAGTTGGTTCGCGCCGTCCTACTTTCTTGTATGGAAAGTTGGTCATGTCGTGCCATAGTTAGTTGGTCTGTTTTGTCCAACTCGCCATACGGGCGAGTTGGTCATGTCGTGCCATCTAGCTCGCCCGTATGGTGAGTTGAACAGTCCAACTCGCCGTACGGGAGAGTTGCTTGGTCTGTGTCGTCCAACCTGCCTGTATGGCGAGTTGGACAGTCCAACTCGCCGTATGGGCATGTTGGTCGACCCATGTGGATTGATTTTCTCATTCGACAAGCTTGACGTCTTGCTCGGCCATCTTCTCCGTTTGGGGAGTGAGATGATCGAGTCTTCCAGTCGTTTCGTCATATTGTCATTCGGGGATACATTTACCCGAGTTCTTTGGAATAAATCTTCCTGATGGCTCATTTGCGCAGACCGCTCCTTCGTGGTCAGTCAAGATTCGACCTCAATTTTTGCCGTTTCCCTTTTTCTGAGTCAGTTTCAGCAAAAACGCATTTTCCCGGTAGGTTTCACACGTTGATTACGTCGTAACCGATTTTGACCCCAACAAGCCTTTCAAAGTTCTCATCAAAATAAGAATTAATGATCAGAAGAGTTTCTAGGCATGTCATTGCATAGTTCCTAAAGAAAAATTTCAAACATGCACAAATTTCTCAGATTTAGAACACAAAAGATCAAGTCCAAACTGAGAATTACTTATCCAAGGCTCAACATGTTTATCAAAGAAGGTGTTGTAAATCAGAATGTTTTGAAGGCATGAGATACTATAGAACCTTTTCAAAACGTGCCTAACATGATCAGAATAAGGACACAAAAGTTCAAGATCAAATTCATAATAAGAAGGGGCAGGTTTCAAAACAAAATCACAACAAAAATCAGTTTCAACTCTATGTGATTTATGTTCCAGCAACTTCTTAACCAAGAGTTCATCCAAGGCACAAGTGGATGCAAACATATCAGTGATCAGTGAATGTCTATAAGAACTCAGATTTTTCTTTGAAGACAAATGAATCAAACAATTTTCTAGCACATAAAATAGTTTGTTGCAAATCAGGCTCTAATGACAATTAAAGATGATCAAAACCTTTGCTATGTTTCAAAAACTGATCAAACTCAAAAAAAAGATCAGATTGGATGTCATGGTCCTTTTGAAAACATTTTTTATAAAAAAGTACATCAGGTTCAAACAATTTAAAAGAATTAATCATGTTTTCAAAAACAGAATCGGTAACACGAAATTCATTAATTTTGTGAAAAACAAAACGTTTCACATCTTGAGAACTGATCTTAACAAATATTTCAGGCAGATAACTAATCAAATCATGTTTCTCACAGTGCTCTTTAGGGAAAGGCGCAGAAGTTGTGCCTGGATCAAAACAAAGATGTTTCTCTATGTTTGATGGATGTCATGCGTGGTGCTTCTTCATCAAAGATTGGACCAAGTTCGTCTTCCTCATCAAAGATGGGACCTAGACCATCGTCCAAGGGTCTCCTAGTGTCAAGACGTGGTCCTTAATGTGGGTACTCCAATGGATCTTCCTCAAAAACCTGTGAAACTAGAACAAGACTACTCGGATGCTCCGGTTCAAAACAGGTTAGTCCATTAGACTCTTAATTATAAATATCAAACCTAAGATCAGGTTTTGGAGAAAAAAGATCACATTCATCCTCACAAATGATCAAAATTTCCATTAGATCTTCGTCATATTCATCATAAATTGGTAAAGAATCTGAACATCTTTTAGATCTTTTAGGTGGTTTTCAAACTTACCTTTGGGTGTTTCACTGATAATTATTGATGGGTCAGCTACAGGTGCACATGTGGATGTGCTCTTCTTGTGGCTCTTTCTGAATTCCTTGAGTGCTTTCACCACTCCCTCCACAAGGTTGTCACAAAACTCTTGGACTTCAGACTGACTGAAAAGCCTTCTTTGAACAGCTTCATCTCTGGACGTTTAAGACGGTTCCTTTCACCTCTGCTTAGGATTCTCACATGGTATTCTTAGGGTTGGCCTTTCCTGGACAGTAACCAACTCATCAAAAATATTCAAAGAATTTTGAGATGAAGATTTAAAGTCAGCATGTCGTTGGAAATTCTCTTTGCTACTCTCCTTGAGAAGACCAAACATCTTTATCCTGAAAATTCTCAACAAAAAAGTTTAGCAGATAAAAATCCTCACTCTCTCAGGTGTTTAATCTCCCCCATTCAACTGTTTCTCTCCGAATTTAGATGGTCACTCAAGAGTTTCTTCTCAAAGTTATAAGAAAGACAATCCAAGTTTCCCAATGGGTTCTCCAAGCAAACAACAATGAAATGAGATAGGAAAATAAGAAAATTTTGTTTTGGAATCCGCTTTTACATCCTCAAAGGCAGGATTTCTCCCCGGCCAGCAAGTTTTGTCGTCCACCACCAAACCACAAATCAAACTTTTCAAAATCTTTGAAATTCTTTATATATATATATATAGTGGATGGTAATGAGGGGCGCAGATTCAAGATAGAAAGAAGAAGTGTTTGAAGAAATTTAAATGGAGGATGAGAAGAATGGATAAGTGATACCAATTGAGTTCCTCTGATATCACTTGATACGTCCTAGGATTGGACTGGTTCACTCAAACGGTCTGAAGTGGATATGATCTCGCAAAGAAGAAATAGTGGATCGAAGGGTGACACAAGAGGGGCAGAAACACTCTTGATACTACTAGAGATTCGACGTTTCTTAATGTGACGCACATGTCCAACGATCGAAGGTTTGTTTGCTTAGGCGATAACCTCTCCAAGAAACATAAAGTTCTAAACAAAGACTGAGAGAGATGAACTCAAAATAATAAGAAGAAATCTATTGTATTGCAATGAGAAAAGGGGTACATACTTTTAGTGTTTTGAGTCAAAGACAATAAAGAGAAATGAAGAAAACAAGACATGGAAAATGCTAAATTTGACTAGAAAATAATAAAGAGAGTCAAAGACTCTTTATTTCCAGATCTGGACGAAAATGACTCATCAGCTGATGTCCAGGTTCATTCTGGTTGTGCAGGTCCATGGTGGATGGATAAGGACACACACGGGACGATCCACACACACGCCGAACGCTCCACATGACCCGCCGGGTGATCCACATGACCAAATTGTGTACTGGCGTGAGACAAGTGTTTGGATAGCCTGAGAATCCTTCCTTAGTGATATACCTGAGTGAGAAGTCCATAAAAAGGTCTAACACGAAAGCAAAGACATCAGTACAGTCATAGTAACACGTGGGACGCACCAAAAGGGCCATAAGGGAAAATATGGGACCATCTTTTGAATCTTCTCATCCCAAGTTGATTATGGCTTGACTATCACTCCTAGAATGTTGAATGGGTTGTGAAGTAAGTGATATGGGTCGATCAACTCCATCTCTAGGTCGTGGTTCCAGACTGAGCTTCAATACTGACGTCCGTGGACCGATACGGTGGACAGCACATTCGGTACGGTCGGGGTGAACGGATGGGATGGTATGGACGGTCTGATCAGCACGATCCAAAGGGAGAATATGGTTGTTATGGACGGAATGAAATGATGGGATGACACGGTCAGTGTGTTCAGCATGATCTGATGGTAAAACCTCAGTTTGGTTGAGCTGGTTGACAAGATCGCCATCTTGGGCCGTGCCCATGATCCAAGCAGGTCGGTGCTCGAAAAGGGGCACATCACACTCAGTGACATCATTAAATTTTTACCTTCAATCAAGAAGTAAGTAAAGGATGTGTTTACATAAGGTTTTCAAACAACGAACAGAGTGTGATGATGGTTCCCGAGCAAGTAAGTGCTATGATTCAAGGGGAAATCTCAGTTAAACGTCCAGATCCTGGTATCTTTATTCTAGATTGCGATAATTGACATTAGGAAAGGACGTATATGTCTGAACATCGGATATTTGCCGATGATTATTGACATGGAAAAACTAGTCAAGAAACTTTTGATTGATGGCAAAACTTTGCTTTGTAGATCATCTCTCTGAACTAGTTGATGAATCATTCATGGGTTTGTGTTCTTGCAATCCTTTAGAAATATCTCTCATGGCTCCTCCAGGGAAATTTTCAGTATGGATGATAGAGATGATGAGTATTATAGAATGATGGATGCTAGTCAAGAAGTCATGCATATCAATGTGAAGGATGAAATCAAAAGTACGCCAAGCGTCGATCGATGCTTAATATACTATGAATTTTACCAGTTTTAACCCATAGTATATGTGCTTTTTAGATATTATTATATATTTTTGGAGTCAATTTCAGAGTCTTTTCATGCCCATGTATGTGTTGGATCAATGTGGAAATTATAGAGCATTCTAGAGCTTAATGATAAGGAAGCTCGTAGCTGTTGAAGAAACCAAAAGCCAGAGTCGAGATCCAGGTGAAGTGTCGATCGACACTACCTTCTTGGTATTGATCAACATCGAAGTGAGTAGACAGGTCTTCTTGGTCGTGACGGACTTGAATCCCAGAAGTTCCACAAAATTAAAGACTAGCCCTTGCCTACCTAATACCTATTATTTATGTGTGTTTTCCATTTTTTGGGCAACAAACCACCCAAAAAAACAGCCCCAATATTTAGAAGCTTTAGTTACTTAGTTTTGCAGAGAAGATCAAGACTCCTTCGAATATTTGTATTGGAACTCCAGTATTTTTACTCTATTTATTCATGCATTCTATTAAGATATTTGTTATGCTTTGATTAATCATGTATAAGTAGTTTTCTTGTTAAATTTAGGGTTTTATTAGGGTTTATATGAATTACTGAGACATAGAATTTCTAGAGTGATCTTTAGGATCATTCCTCAGAATTGTGTTTATTGCTTGTGTTCTAGAGTAGCTAACTAGAACCCTGAACCTAGGATACTGATAACTACGATAGTAGGTTTATTACCTGAATTAATTCTGCTGAGCTAAGTTGTTAGATACATGCAACAACTTGTCTAGTTAACCTAGTGAACATATCGATTAGAACGCTAATGCTTGCATAAGGAAGTATCGATCGACACTATTACAAATAAACCTCATATTTGAGAGAGAAAGTTTCTCACAAAATAGACTATCAAACCATCCTTGATACAGCCAGCGAGGACTAAACCTAGACTATCAAACCATCCTTGATACAGCCAACTCATCAACACTTTTTGTAGAGGACTAAACCTAGACTATCAAACCATCCTTGATACAGCCAGCGAGGGGAACTTCGGCACCCAAAGCCCTGCAATCGCTAAAATACTGATAGAAAACATAGCTTTAGGTAGCGCTTTCGAAAAGAGAGACACCGGAAAGAAGGAACCACCAATGTTCGCGGAGGAGAAGCACTTGATCCGAGTTAGAAAAAATCTGGCAGCAGTTGCGACCCTTCTGGATGCACATGTCTTGTCTTAACATTATGCTGGGGACGATGCCTTATCTTCCGACTTTGAAAACCGAGTTGAGTTCTCTGATGTAATGAACCTGAACGATCAACGATTTAGGGAAAGTATTGGCAATTTCGCAAGCAGCTACGATAATACTGTGAACAAACACGAAAGAAGTTAAAAGTCGAGAATGAATCAAGTCTTTGCAGAAAACCGTAAAATAGCCGCCAACCTCAATGAGAAATTAGATCTTATATACTCAGAGATGACAAAAAAAATTTGAGACTCTGAGCAAACACATTAAGAGAATCGACAACCAAGTGGCGAGTAACGCTATGTCCATAAGGAGAGAGGACATATTTTTACCTTGTAAAACATACGCTAACCCCAAGAGCCATTGCAATGTCGCAGCTTTACGAAGCGGTAGACAATTCACCCCTGGCAATAAAAAGCGTCACCATCGAATGAATTCGAGAAAATCGCAACAAATGGAAACGAAAAATCGCATCCCACCCCGCTCGAAATATATGAGAAAGATCCCAATATCCTCCCTGAAACCGACGTATTAGACCAAAATAATGACCTCGAGGAATGAATTATTGAGCATAAGGGAAAGAACACAGACGTAGGAGACATCGATCGACACCCCTTAATGGATACCGATCGACACTCCAAGTCTGTAATCGATCGACACCCCAAACATATAATAAATCGACACTCTGAACCAGAACAAACAGAACCGGTTAGGACAAAGGTCTACCAATTGAAACCCCCTTTCCTCCAAAAAACGCTAAGCAGAAGAAGAAGCAGCTGGAAAAAGCAATATGCAAGAAAACGTTTAAGAAAGTAAACATCAAGATGCCACCAAGCGATGCCATTCTCATCTGCCATTAAGTAGTACGTGAAAGATGCGGCATCACGAGGATTTCATGAATCAGAACATTGCGTGATGATGGCATCCGATCCAAAGAAGTGGGCAAAATTATTCAAGGTAAAACTCCAGTCAAACTCCTTGATTCCGGTAGTTTCGTTTTGGACTGCACTATTAGCAATGAGAGATTTCAAATATCCCTCGCGATTTAGGCTATAATGTCAACCTGATGCCTTATTCCGTTGCAGTCGCTCTCGGGCTAACACAATTTCAACCTAACAGGGTCACTCTCGTTTTAGCTGATAGATCCACTAGAATTATGGAAGGTGTACTTGAGGACGTGCCTGTACGCATTCATAACTGTGATATACCTGCAGATTTCATAGTGCTTAAATATGAGCGAGAACCTCGAAATCTGATTATCTTAGGAAGACGTTTCCTGGCCACTATCGGGGAGATCATTGATGTCAGAAAGGACGTCTAGGCCTCAACATCGGGAAGATACCAATAGTCTTTGACATGGAAAAGAGAATAAAACAACATTTGATCGACTGTTAAACCTACCATATCGATTGTCTTTCCGACCTAGCATAAGACTAGTTCATAGATATGTTCGCAAACAAACCTCTAGAGAAAGCAATCACATCTCCTGATGGTGACATATCTGCATTAGAAGATCACACTAGAGAGCAGACAAGGTTAATGCACGCCACAGAAGAAACTTTTAATGTCGATCTTGACGAACTCGATCTATCGACCCCCATCGATCGACACCCTAATATCACTGTCGATCGACAGTACTGTGACCGACGACTGGAGCAAGGCAAAAGCACCTAAAATTGAGCTTAAACCACTTCCAGCCGGTCTTAAATATGCTTGTCTTTACAAAAACTCTTATCATGTCATCAGAAATGCAAACTTAAGTAACGGAGAGCAAGCACTATTGCTGAATAAACTTCGGAAGCACCACAACACTCTCGGATATTTGTTAGATGACACCCCGGGAATCTCTCATGATTTATGCATGCATAGGATACACCTTGGTGATGAATCCAAATCATCCCTCGAGCATCAGAGGAGAATAAACCCAACCTGAAGGAAGTAGTTAAAAAAGAAATCATGAAACTTCTAGAACCATGCGTTATTTATCCGATCTCAGATAGCAACTGGGTCAGTCTGGTTCATGTTGTCCCAAAGAAAGGAGGAATCACCGTGGTAACGAATGACAAAGATAAATTGATCCCTACTAGAACTGTCACCAGAAACAAAATGTGTATCGATTACAGGAAACTAAATGCTACCACACGAAAAGATCATTTCCCTTTACCCTTTATCGATCAAATGTTAGAACGGCTTGCAAGCCATGAATACTACTGTTTTCACGACGTGTATTCCAGATTCTTCCAGATTCCCATACATCCGGACGATCAAGAAAAGACCACCTTTACTTGTCCCTAAGGAACATTCACATATCGCAGGATGCCATTCGGACTCTGTAACGCCCCTGCGATTTTCCAAAGATGAATGATGTCGATATTCCCCGTTATGATCGAGGACTTCATGGAGGTTTTCATGGATGACTTCTCGGTATATCGTCCAAACTTCAAAACATGTCTTGATAACCTATGTAAGGTACTTGCTAGATGCGAAGAGAAAAATCTTGGTTTAAACTGGGAAAAATGCCATTTTATGGTTAACAACGAAATTGTCTTGGGACAAAGTCTCAGCATCCGGAATTGAGGTGGAGAAGGCAAAGATTGAAGTGGTGACTGGTTTGCCATCACCCACTAATGTCAAGGATGTTAGAAGTTTTCTAAGACATGCTGAACTCTATAGGCGATTCATAAAAGATTTTAGCAAAATTGCTAGACCCGTTACTGCGCTCCTGTGCAAAGAGGTGAAATTAGATTTTACACCAGAATGTCTTGACGCCTTTAAAGAAATTAAATTAGCGCTCATATCCGCCCCTGTTGTCCTAGCACCAAACTGGGATCTACCATTCGAAATTATGCACGACGCCAGCGATTTCGCTATAGGCCCAGTACTTGGACAAAAAAAGACAAAAAGTTGCACGCTATATACTACGCCATCAGAACTCTAGACGGTGCGAAACACAATTATGTGACAACGGAAAAAGAGTTATTGGCTATGGTATTTTCCTTCGAGAAATTTAATCCTATCTAGTCGGTTTAAAAGTAATAGTTCACACAAACCACGAAGCATTGAAATACTTAATGAATAACAAGGACGCTAAGAAGAGATTTCTATAATGGATTCTTCTTCTCCAAGAATTCGACATAGAAGTCAAAGATAAGAAAGGAGTAGAAAACAGAGTCACAGATCACTTATCACGAATAAGAATAGATGACGACATCCATGTAGATGATTTATTACCCACAGAAAATGTCTACTTAGGAGAATCAACTTTCGTTGGTAGAGTTAGTTCGGCACATGAAGTGGAATCGATCGACACCATGCTAAGCTCATCGAATGACTATAGCCACAGAGCATCGATTGATTCTGACCAAACACCATCGATAGAGAACACACTTGAAAAGCACGATGAAATAATCATTCCAATAAATATCAACGTCAGTTGTAACCCTTCGATCCCAAATAATGACTTTCCCATAGGTAGAGGTTCGAGCCGGGGGGGGGGGATGTGTGTACTAAACACCACTGATAGAACTTGGTATGCAGATATAGTAAAATATCTTGTGGCCGAAGTAGAACCCAAACTCTTCAAAGGATATCACAAAAAGAAAATTTTAAGAGGAATCCGGAGATGTCGCAGGATGAACCTCATCTTTACAAAAAATTTCTGATGGCATATACAGACGATGTGTTGCCGAAAGCGAAACTCCATATATTTTATATCATTGTCATGGATCCGATTATGCTGGACATTTCGATAGTTTTAAGACAGTGTCAAAAATCCTACAAGCAGGCTTTTAGTGGTCAACTATGTTTTGAGATGCTCAAGCTTACATAGTGAAATGCGACCCCTATCAAAGAAGAGGAAAAATCAGCAAGAGAAATGAAATAGAACAAATTTTCATACTTGAAGTTGAAGGGTTTGATTGCTGGGGCATCGATTTCATGGGCCCTTTTCCTTCTTCACACGGAAATAAATACATATTGGTCTATGTAGACTATGTATTTAAACGGGTGGAAGCGATAGCAACTCAGAAAATGATGCTGCTGTAGTCGTTAAACTCTTCAAGAGTATTATATTTCCCAGATTTGGAGTTCCGCGAATCGTAATAAACGATGGAGGTATCCACTTCATTAACAAAGTGTTCGAAAACTACTCAAGAAACATGGAGTTCACCATCGAGTCGCTACACACTATCATCCTCAGACCAGCAGACAAGTAGAAGTATCCAACCGTCAGATCAAAGAAATCCTAGAAAAGACGGTAGGATCAACCCGTAAAGATTGATCTTTGAAGTTAGATGTTGCACTTTGGGCATACCGAACAGCGCATAAAGCCGAATCACCTAATCTATGGAAAATCCTGCCATCTCCCTGTAGAACTAGCGCATAAAGCCGAATGGGCCATAAAAGGATAAATTTTGATGCTAAACCCGCAGCAGAAAAGATATTCATTCAAGTAAATGAACTTGACAAAATTAGATATCGCGCCTACGAGAACTCAAAACTGTACAAGGAGAGAACGAACGCCTATCACGACAAGAAAATTATTTCACGGCATTTCGAACCGAAAGATCAAGTTCTCCTATACAACTCTCGGTTAACCCTATGTCCTGGAAAACTACGTTTTCGTTAGTCCGGACCCTTTACCATTAAAGAAGTTACGCCTTACGGTACAATTGCCCTAATTAATCCTAAAGGAGAGGATTTCATGGTGAATGGGCAGAGACTGAAACATTACCGGGCTAGAGCTGAAATTCCACATACTCGACCATGCGTCTTGAGGTGCCAAACTCCGAATGATAAACCCATTTTCTGTCAACCTAATGACTTTAAACAAGCGTTGTGTGTGTGGGGGGGGGGGGGGGGCAACCACTAATTTTTAATATATATATATATATATATATAATAAATAATAATAATAAAATTAATGACATCAATAAAACAAAAAGAACAAAATATATATAACACTACAAGAAAATAATCATTTAGCGAGGGCCGATTTCGTGGCTATTTAATCGGAAAAGAGGTTTTACGAGGAAATAACCACGAAATGGTAAACCTCGTGCCACGTTCGTCGTAAAGACAATTTCCTCGCTAAACCCACATAAAATTTACGAGGAAACATTTCCTCGTAAGGTTGGGCCTAAATTTCCTCGTAAAAACCACGGAAAGTAACCACGCAAAAGACACGCTAACATTTCCTCGCTAAAAACACGTAAATGTTTCCTCGTAAACAACTGGCTAACATATCCTCGTGAAATCCACGTAAGTGTTTCCTCGTAAGTCCCTCGTTAGGTTTCGACATAAATGCCACGTAAATACCACGTTAGGTATCTGAAGTTAATTCCTCGTAAAATTAACGAGTAATTAACTTCAAAACTTATTTTTCCCTGCATTTATAATTTTATTAAATATAATTAATTTTTTTTGAAATAAAATAAAATTAATAAAATAGAATAAAAATATTTTATAAATAAATAAGTTTTATACAATTTATATTACAACAAAAGGAAAGAAGAGCTATGGATTCTGGGAGTCGTCGTTCCTTCTGTCCATCTCGTTCTGGTCTGGGTCTGGAATACCCAATTGTCTCCGTCTCGCTGCTAACATTAGCTCCAATTGCGGATTTCCAGCCGCTAGAACGTCCAGGAAACTCTCGAGTGAACCCATTTGAGCTTGCGTCGCCTGTAACTCCGCACGCAGCTGAGCAGTCTCATCTTCCCGTCGCTGAGCATAAGACGATGTTGCTCTTGGGACATCGTTAACGGAACCAATCCCCAATCTACGTCCCTTTTTCTTAGGAACGACCTTTTAAAAATATAAAAATTAATGTTAGCCAATATTAAAATGAAAAGATATTAAAAGAATAACAAGAAAACAATTTTACCTCCTCATAAATCTCATCCACTTGAGCAGTGGATAATATAACGGGTGTCCCATCGGCGGACTGCTGGGTCAGCTGGGTTTGGCGTTCTTCAACCCGAGCAACAACGTCGTTGTAGATTTGCTCGGATCTAGGATCTAAAAATTTACCAGCCTTGTTCTTGTGGGTCCTCTCGTAAAGTTCCTTAAGAGAGGGTAGAACTCCTGTCTCTTTAGCATACAAAATTTTTAAAAATAATTAATCAATTAAAATATATATAATTAAAAAATATAAATATTTAATTACCATTTGTAGACGGACACCGGCGTGTGGTGTTTGACCTGAAGAGTGAAGCATGGGCAAGTTGCCATGCTCGTCTCTCGTCAGACGGGAAGAGGAGCAGCTGTTGGAGACTCTGATCGAGGATGGCAAGTTCCAATAACGTATGAGGCCATCCCACACTTCCGTTGTGAGCTCAGCGGGCTTCCCGTGCTCATAACCGTCGACCAAATAATCGTCATTCCAGTTAGACACCGTGTCCAACAATCGCTCTTTTTCCTTCTTGATAAAAGCTTCATTCACGTCCTCGTTCACTCCTATAGACCAACGCCATTTTTGCTGTAAAAAAAATAAAAAATATTAACATTAGTTTAAAAATATTTTAAAAACTGTAATAATTAAAAATAAAATTAATAGTTACCGCGAACATTTTGAACCATGTCTTTCGGACGTGGTTCGGCGTCGTTTTCCAATTCGGATGTGCGGCGGGAAAATAACCTTTGATCACCTCGGTTACAGTCCGAGCAACACGACTATCGGCCCCAAACCTGAATAGAAAAAAATAACATTATTAAATATTTGAATGTTGTTATAAATAAAAAAAATATATTTAAACATGAAATGTACCAGTAAGCGCCTTCCTTTCGGTCGGGGTCTAGGACTGGTAAACCTTCCCTGCCTGGCTGAGCAAGAAGGTCTTCGACGGTGTACGTAGCATAAGGAGCCGTCGGCGGCACGAGCAAGTCGGGATGAACTTTGGCCGCATCAGGAGGAGGAGGAGGAGGAGGAGGAGGAGGAGGAGGAGGAGGCGACTGCGAGACTCTCTGAAAAGACTGAGTCTCGGGGACAGTATCCGGAACCGAACCGGGAGATGAAGATGATGCGCCATGAGTACTAGGCCCGGTAAACAAGTCTCTGTAATGAGTCGTCGCTTTCTTAAGCTTATTAGCTCTAACCATCTACAAAACCAAATTAATTCAACATATTAATAAAGAAATATAAATACATATATTACTAACCACCTAAAAACATAAATATAGTACTAACCACCTAATAAACTAAATTCTCTAAACTAACCACCTAAACTAATCCTAAACTAATTACCTAACCTATCTAGAGAGGAAGTAGAGAGGAATACCTTAAGAGGAGATAGAGAGGAAGTTGCTACGAATGAGAGAAATCTGGTGGCTCGAGTTTATATAGGCAATTATATTTCCTTGTAAACACCAGGTTAATTTACGAGGAAATAACCAGGCCCGTGATTATTTTCTCGTAAAGCCCACGTAAATTTACGAGGAAATCGACGGTGACAATCGAACCAACTTGTCTTCCTTCCATTCTTCAACTGAAACGCATCTGTCATTCCATTACAATATGGACAAGATAATCTCCCATGTGTAGTCCATCTAGACAACATTCCATATGCAGGAAAGTCACTTATCGTCCACAGAAGCATCGCTCGCATCGTAAAATTAGTTTTTCGTTGAACAATCATACGTCCTCACCCCTGTTGACCACAAATCTTTCAACTCTTTTATCAGTGGTTGTAGAAAAACATCGAGAGATCTTTTTGGATGCTTCGGACCAGGTATTAATATGGTTATGAATAGAAACTCTCGTCGCATGCACATCTCTGGTGGCAGGTTGTATGGCGTAAGAAAGACTGGCCACAACGAATATTGTCTGCCTGACATTCCAAATGGACTAAATCCATATGTGCATAATCCAAGATACACATTCCGGCTATTGCTAGCGAAATCTGGATGCACATTGTTAAAATATTTCCAAGCTCTTGCATCTGATGGATGAGTCATCTCACCCTCTGTCTGAGTATGCTCGGCATGCCATCTCATCCCCCCGGCAGTCTCCTCAGATTGGTACAATCTTTTCAATCTGTCTGTAAGTGGTAGGTACCACATCCTTTGGTAAGGTACCCTATTACGCCCTCGTCCTTGTGGTTTGAATTGTGGCTTCTTGCAGAATCGAAATTCGTCTAACTTCTCATCATCTCCCCAGTAAATCATGCAATTTTCGATGCAAACGTTTATCATCTCCGAAGGCAACCCAAGACTATTAACCAATTTCTGAATCTCATAATAAGAATCAGCAGACACATTGTCTTCCGGCAAATACTCTTTAAACAAGTCTGCCCAAGCATCCATGCAATTTTCAGGTAGATTGTGATCGGTTTTAATATTCATCATTCTAGCAGCCAACGACAATTTAGAGAGACCTTCTCTACAACCACTGTAAATTGGTTTGATTCGCAGCATCTAACATTTCATAAAACTTTTTTGCATCTATATTAGGTTCTTCATGAGCATCATCATGATGAGCTACAAATGCATCACCTACCATATCATGAACCCTATCATAATCTACCATTTGTTCCTCTTGATGGTAACTATTTTCATTATGCAAATGATCAACCGCGGGTTCAACCTAAAAATTGCTATTACTACTGCTAGCTTCATTCTCACAATTACTATAACCTTCTCCATGTTGAAACCAAATATAGTAATGTGGCGTGAAACCTCTATTTACTAAATGCTTCCAAACATTTTCTCGAGTGCTTAATTTTGAATTGTTGCATTTCCGACAAGGACAAAACATCTTACCGCTTTCTTGCGCGAGCGGTGTATAATCTGCTTGATGCATAAATGTCTCCAGCCCTTCGAGATATTCTTTTGTCACTATCCCGTTACCATCTTTGTGTGTATACATCCACCTCCGCAACTCGAAAATATTTCTATCTCCGGACATTTTTTTCCTTTCACGCTTTCAGTTGTTTCTCTCTTTTATTTTTTTCAATTTTTGGGGTATCTTTCATTTCAAACTCAAACACCATATTTATAGGAAAATTTTGGAATTGGTAGATGACATTTTACCTCGAATTTACGAGGAAAGTTGGTAGGTATACACCCGAAACAAACACGTTTACAACTAAAAACCAGTAGGCCTCGTTGTTTCCTCGGTATACTGTTTCCTCGTAAAGTCCACGTAAGGCTTACGAGGACTTTACGAGGAAACTCACTACGCCTCGTTAAGTCCTCGCTACATGACGTCGATTTTACGAGGAAACATGTTTCTCGTTGATTAACGAGGATTCTACGTGGTCTGGGATTTTCCTCGTAAGGTTCTCGTAAGGGCCACGTAAATTTACGAGGATTCTTTTTCCTCGTTAAATTTCGTAGTTTAAAAACAGTTTTCTTGTAGTGTAATTGAAATAATTCACTAATTAATAATAAATATATATTTATTTATGCATTTACAAATTTCTTAAGTGAATATGGAGTCACCGAACACACCATCGATCGACGCCCCTATAGTTCTGTCGATCGAGAATCATGTGTCGAGTAGGTTAACTCGACACGACCCCGATTCATAAATCACTTTTCTCCAAAACCGCCAAAAACACACACGAGTACACACTCGATTTCTCTCCCAAATTTTGGCTGATTTTGCTTGTTTTTGAGTCTATATCACTCGATTTTTTATCTTTCTATCTGTCTAGTTCATTAAATCAATCAATAATCAAGTTATGTTCTCTAAATATTTTAGTTTAGGGAACATTATATGGTTTGAAGAAAAAACGAATATTTTGTGGAATAGCTCGGAATTTAGGACGTTTTAGGGTAATGGAGTACTAGATTAGGAACTATCTATCATCTTTACATATGTTTTGCACGATTTGAGTTTATTTTTTTTCAATTTTTGTAGCCCTTGATCGACGAACAGACCATCGATCGATGACCATGAGTCGCCGTTTATCGATGGCGACGAGGTGCTGTCGATCGATACCCATGTGGTGCCATCGATCGATGGTTGCTCTTTTTGTCTCGAAATAGATTCTAATTCTTGGTTTTCCTTTAAATTGAAGATGGACGAGAGGTGAACAAAATCACGATACGAGACTGGCAGCACCAGTGCTCCACCATGAGGTCCTCGATGTCGAGACCCTTGCCCAAAAGAACAGGAGGACTTACTTGTGACGTTCGAGGATTATCCCAACCCTCGAGAAGCGGTGGCATTGAGGGAATTCACACATCGTCCCGTGCGCGAGGAGTGAGATGATTTTCACAGCATCTACTACAACGCTTGGCAAAGCGTTTCCATCGAGCCCACCAAGTTCGTCGATATCCACACTCTGAAGAAGCTGGGGCTCTACGCAGATTTTAGACACATGGTGCAAGAGCTTGGACTGGGAACCATGGCTACTAAGCCATATCCTCTGTATCCCTAACTTGTCCGACAGTGCATAGCTATGGTTCAGGTGCTCTACAAGAGCCCCCGGGTAAAGGTGGCGCATTGTTGGGGTTAAAATCGGTCACGACGAAATCAACGGCTCAAGGTCTCGGAAAATGTTTCTTCCTAATGCTCTGGTTCACGAGAATGTCCAAAAGGATGATCGAGCCACCAGGAGCAAGTCATCATTCGGCGAAGTCCCAAGCCTAGCATACGGGTCACCAGATGGCGACCCACATTCTCAAGACACAGGTCACCATATGGCGACCTGCACTAGGGAAGCACGGGTCACCATATGGCGACCCGGACACACTGAATCCCGGTCGCCATATGGAGACCCACACATGCAAAGAATGGGTTGCCATATAGCAACTTAGACCCACACAGTCTGGGTCGCCATATGGCGACCTGACTTCACCCAATCCGGTTCACCCTATGGCGACCTGACCTCTCCGAGTTTGGATCGCCCTGACCTCTCTGAGTTGGGTCGCCATATGATAACTTGACCTCGACCAGTCCAGGTTGCCATATGGCGACCTAACCTCGACCAGTAAGGATTGCCATATGGCGACCTAACCTGTCCAGGTTCGGGTCACCATATGGCGACCCAATCTCACCAAGTCTGGGTTGCCATATGGTGACCCAACCTTGTCCAGCCCGGGTCTCCATCTTGCGAACTGGCCTATCCAAGTCTGGGTCACAATATAGCGACCCAATCTCACCAAGTCTTGTTCGCCATGTGGTGATTCGACCTTGACCAGCCCGGGCCCCAAAATGATGACCTAACCCCTTCAAGTTCAGTTCGCCATATGGCGACCTGACTCTCTGAGTATGGGTCGACATATGGAAATCTGTGTCTTTTCTTTGTATTCTTGTTTGAGTCATTATCAAAATGCTTTTTGTTTCGTCTCAGTCAGAGTTTCCTTTGAGGTTTTACGGATAAAATGAGTTAGGATCACAAACCATACCCCGAGTTATCAAATATGGCTCCCATATCGCCATATGGCGAGTGAGACCGCACCCTTGGCTTCCCTATCAAGTCTCGATCAAAATGCTCATCGTTTCATCTTTATCGGAGTTATCGTTGGAACTTTACAATAGAAACCGCAAAGACTCATTTTCTCGGATGAAGTTCACGGTTATCATATAAATGGCAACGGTTAAATGAACACCACAGTTGGCTAAACTATACGAGAATTGTGAAATTCCTAGCAAAATCAATGTCGTAGCATTAAAGACTCTTTCGAAGAGATCGTAAGAACGTTTAAGTCAAAACACGGTCCAAAGAGGCCCATAACTCGGCTAAAGACCCACTTGCAATTTCATACGGAATCAGGCCCGGTAATGTTATGACGGTGTATCTTTACTTGCAGAAGAAGATGAATCTCGCGGAATCAGAAGAAAAAGTCAAGTTTATAAGATAATGACGAAGATCGCGATAAAAAGGAAATATTCTCAAAATGATAAACTCGGCCAGGGGCAGGAAAGGAAACACCAAAACTCCTTGAGAAAGGAGTATATAAAAGAAGACGAGATGAGATGATGAGAGAGAAGGGGAAGGCTTGTTTAGCATTCAAACCAAACTTAGAGCAATAGGCATTTAATTTCGATTAGGTTTTTCGTAGTCAGGTTCCTAGAACTAAGGAAATCGCCAACAGATTTTGTCGCCATGGCTCGTTAACTTCTTGTACGAAAGCTCTTACACAATTATGGAATAAGAACCTCTTTGCTCTCTTTCTCTTTCGGAATTTTCTTATCATATTTTAATCGTCAGTCTCTTCTTAAATTTATTTGGTTGTGTGACATTTGGTTTAAAGCGGATTGTCCGAGATCTCTGGGGAAAGTTAGGGTTTCTCGACTTCCTAAGTATACGGAAAGCGATGGTGTGAATTTTGGTTCCCACAATTTAGCGCTAGAAGGAGGGGGACTTATGGATCAATCTTTCTAGCAACCACAAAACACCAAATTTAACATGTCAGCTGGCAATCTCAATAACCAACAACCTCGCGATGATGTATGCTGCGACAATGTTGATAACACTCCTGCTACCACGACTCCCACGGTTAATGCTAAGCCCAACACCGCGGCAGTTGAGGTGATGAAGAAATTGATCTCCACGGGCGGAAGAGCAGGATAAGCTCATGGGATCTCTCGCTAAGCAGGTTAAAACCCTAACTACGAGAACTAGAGATGCCTTTCCTCGTGGAATCACTAGGATCAGGGGAAGAAGACTCAATTTCATGACTCCTTTGGACCGACCCAGGAAAGCGCGGGAGAAGCCGTCAGGAGAAAAACTTTGACGAAATCACTCCTACACCAGCACAAAAAAAACGGGTGATCTTCAACCATTGGAAGAGGACAAGGAAGAAGAGGAAATCGAGCGAGTCAACGTGGACTCCAGCAGTCAGTCCGAGCCTTTGGACCAAGACGTGGACGTGCACCCACGAAGGACAAAGAGCCATAAGGCTCAGGAAGTCCTGCTTGACATACCTATGACGGAAGAAGAAGAAAACTTTTTATGGGTAGAGCAGGAGAAGATGGTTAAAGAGCAGACTTGGAAAACTCGCATCAAACGCCGACAAACTCGGAAAACCACTGACGATGATTACAAAATACAAAATCTTCGTAATGATCTCATGAAAACATTCACGGAAGTAAAAGCGGTGAAATCTCAGATTCACCACGCGACTCCGCACCAGAGATAGACCAGCTGCTCGAGGAAGCTCGTAAAACTCCTCGAACAGAACACGGGTTCTGGGGAAAAAGAAATGACATCGAGAGAGAAAAGGAGACAACTGATCGGATCTGAGAGGGACATGGCTGGAGTGGGCCGAACAGAGTTTTTGTGGGGGAACATGAGTCTTTCCGACATGATGGCGGGTGGTTCTGATCAATCGTTGATTGTATTGCGACTGATGATCTGGAAAATGATGGATACTGGTTCGTGGATGAAGAACTGGATTGATAGGAGGTTACAACCGCAAGAGATCGAGCATGAGTAAGGAAACCAGTATACCGGATGGTTCTAGGGTCGATAGAAGTGAAGACTGGGTACTGAACGATGGATCGAATGAAGGGACTGGATTAGCAGTGGTTATACAGTGGGATGAGGATCAGCAGAATTCGGGATTGAGAGGTACCCTACTGTCTGATTGATTGTTCTGTGTTGTTGTAAGAATCGGGAGAGATCATTGTGGTGGACTGGTGAGTCGGTTGTCCTAGCTTATGTTACTGAGAACGATCACAAGTCTAGATCATCAGGCTGTATAATCTATAATAGTAAGGAGGTTTGGGTCCTAGCGTGGGAAGCATTCCGCTTGTGGTTCTACGGGTTGTTGTGATTGACAAGGAACAGGCAGTAGATCGAATGTATGATCTGAGATGACTGTCCGAGAGATGAGAATCAAGTGTTCGACTGTACTGGAGAATATAAGGCCGAGAGGCTGACATGAGTAATGGCGACTGCCTGAATGATGGCAAGGGCACCGGGTTGTATTAACTGCTATAGACTGGGGAGAGTTTTAGATGGATCTGAGGACCATAATGGCCGAGTGCTGTACTGACTGATCAAGAGTTGATCAGTAACTGATGGCTATGTGTTTGCATGGCTGTTACGCCGAATGTACTGGATGGCTCTATTGGGACTGAGCTGTCTCTCCTGGTTTACTTAGTCATGTGGGGATGGTTGGTTGAGTGAGTAAGAAACAAGGGGATTCGGTTAAGTCTTATTGAGCTCACTGGATAAGGATTGATGAAAATAGCTGGCCGGATAAGTGCGGGTGGAGCAACATGGAGACATCAAGGATGGATCACACGGATGAACAATTGTTAATCCTTCACCAAGGCAGAAAGGTACATGTTTATTGCTGCTTATACTAGTAAACTGCTAAGTTTCTGGATTAGACTTAGAGAACACTGTGTACTGAACTGAACCTCATAGAGGAAAAATAGTTAAAACTCCTAAGAATAGACACAAATCCGAAAAGGACCATGTTTGGCCGAGGAAGGCGTCCCATGGACGTACCGGCAGTAAGGAAATCCGGGTCGGGGTCTATCAAGTGGTATCAGAGCGATTAGGTTCTAGGACAAGGACTTAAGAAAGATTTAAGTTGTCTAAACCGAAAGGGCGCGAATAATGCTAAGGGAGATGCATTGAAGAACTGATTGAAAGATTTGATCTTGGGAATCATCTAAGTTGGAGTTACACTTGTATGGACGAGTTGTAACTTTGAAGTTTTTCTGGAATGGAAACTGGAGTAAAGGCCGTTTGGAGAATGATTGGATTGCTGTTTAAAAGGTGCTGGAATAATCAAGGGATTTATTCAAAAATTTAGCTAAGTCATGGAACGACTTAGAGGTTCATGGAAGTCAATGGATCCGAATTCTGAAGTGAAGAAACATGAAGGATTGATTAACAGTTTCTGCAGCTTAAGGAATGATAAGCGTGCTGAAGTCAAGATGAATCAAGTGGTTCGAGAAAGCCAAAGTGATTCAGAAAAGTCTAAGTAAGACAATAGACTGTGAAGAACCAAGGAGGTCGGATGTGGAGACAAGGATCTGATTATGCTGGAACTGGATGAGCATGAATGGCATGTTAGGAAACTGGTTGTACAGCTGGTCCGAGAACCGATACGAATGTCTCACAAAGGATGTTAAGACTCTGCGTGTACTGGTTAAAAAAATGGACGGATTGCTGAGAAATAAACTGACCGAATCAAAGGATCGAGAAACTGAGATGGACATGTCGTCCATGGAAAAGCCTAAGGATAAAAGACTAAGGCTTTGGTGCCAGAATTGGAAGTTAGAGAGCGATCAGATTCGTGAATATGGTATTATGGATAATGCTTAGACGGACTCTAAGATTTTCAAGTTGTGGACATGCTGGTCCGGGAACTGGAACTGAAAGACCGATGAATGGATTTGGAAAATCCGAGTAAGACTTACATGTTAGCAAGTGACGATTGTAAGCAAGTCTGGATACTGAGAATTGGACAAAGGAATTTTCAAGGGGACTCAGCTCGATTGTCATAGTAGCCTTGTACGGTTCGAGAGTTGAGGTTATCAGAACAAGGAATTGGAAGTCAGGTTTACTTTCCAAATACTAGTTGGGTACCAGATGCTTTAGACGATGCGTTGTAGTTGGAGTGACTGTGTTAGTCTTGATGATCGATTCCTTTCATGCGAGAGTCTAGATCAGTCTAGGTGCTTATTGCGGTGATGCTTTCTATGACTTAGCTGGATCACAAGATGGCTGCTCGATGACTTGGAATGATTATGCTAGACGAGCGACTGAGAGTTTGTTAGACATGGTGGCTTTGGAACCAAGTGGGTTTGCAAAGCGTTCATGTGACTGTGGATGTATGACCTTGGGAACCAGGTGGGTTTGCCAAGGCATATACTGACGTCTGTCTGTTATGGCGTCTGTGGGAGCCGAGGGTTCCCAAGACGTATGTGTTACTGTCATCGCGTGTTCTGTTCTGGCGTCTGTGGGAACCGGAGAGTTTGCCAAGACGTATCTGTTATCGCGTCGATGGGAACTAGCTTAGTTTGCCATCGCGTGTCTGTATTGGTCTGCAGAAACCCTGTCTGGTGTCTGTGGGAAACCGTACTTCCCAAGGAAAAAAAATTGTACTGTTACTGGAACCCAAGGAGTTCACAATTGTGGGGTTTCTGATCGCGATGAAAGCATGGGTGGGAACTAGTGGAGAGTTTGCCATCACTTGTCTGTTGGACGTCTATCCGTTATGACTGTTCTGGTGTCGTTGGAAACAATTGAGTTTCTAAGAAAAATCTGTGACTGAGTTACTGGAACTGGATAAGTTAACCATTATGAGTTTATGAACTGAGAAGGAATGAGTCTGAAAAGGAAACGGTGTAAAGGATCAAGTGTAGTATCCAGAAAGGAATGTCTGTAAGGCTCAAGAGAGTGATTCGGAAGGGAAAATCTGTAAGGATCAAGAGTGGTCCGTAAGTGTCAAAGAAGATCGGTAAGGATCTTAGGAATTCTGTAATGAGAATAGGTGATCGAAAAGTTGGTTAGAATCAGGAGGAGATCCGTGGAAACAACCTTAAGGATCAAGGTAAGAGATCCGTGAACTCTGGAAATGATCAAGTGTCATAGGATTCGGTGTTGGTCCATGCTAAGGAAAGATCAGATTATGCAAATGAAACAGCCTAGTCGGAGAATGGATTAAGACTGGTTTGAACTGAATCCTGAAAGGACTAAGAAAAAGTTGAAAGAGTGAACTGATCAGTAAAGAAGGAAGACTGAAGAACTTAACTAAGTAGTCAGTTAAAACTTCGGGAATTGAGGTAAACCGGTTAACACTGTTGGGAGTCAAGTGTTCTCGCCAAAGTGTGTACCCAATTAACAATAGATTGCTCGAAAAAAATAAGAACTACTACACTTAGTGAGTTACTGAACTAAAACGAGTCTGTGAGACTAAATGTATGGTAAAGAAACCGGAGCGAGCAAGCCGATAACGGAGACCGAATTCAAGTGTGGTTTGATCCAGTGTTCTGAAATCAACAATTCGGAAATTTGAAATCGTCAATAGTCTAGTGACTGGACGTCTGTGAACTAAGGTAAAGCAACTGAGTGCCGGAAGTCTGGAATAATTTGAAGAGATAGAACAAGGTTCTACTTACAGCTGAATTCGAGGACAAATTCATTACAAGTGGGGGAGGCTTGTAACGCCCGCGTTCCGCAGTCTGAGCTGGAACAGTCCAAGCCGGGTTTACGAGATAGTCAGTTTTGGACTTGTCATCTGGATAGTACGGGTCGGTTTAGGACAAGGCAGTTGGACTTGCCATCCGAGATGAGTTAGTCTATTAATGGACTAATTGATATAAGTTTTGGCGGGAACAGTTACTGAGCCAAAACATATACTGATAAGCCAAGTGAATGGCGGTTATTGGGTGGTTACCAGAGTGGTTACCAGGGCAGTTCCAAAGTATTTACTGAACTTGGTGCTGTTCGTTTGCTCATCTAAGTGATCCATCTGGGTGAAAATGCAAATCAATGTTCGTTTAGTGCATTAAAATGCTACATCCAGATGGATCACCCAACTGCATTTTTGAAAACTCACCTCAAATTCTCACCTAAATGAGGGTGAGTTTCTATGGTGCATCTGGATGCATCTAGTTCATTCCAAAATGATAAATGATAAAAATAATTTTTTAACTTAAAAATTATCTTTTTTAAAAATAATACCATAAAACTATATATTATTTTCAAACCAATATCATAATTTTATAAAATTATATTTTTCTTTCAAAACTGTAAAACGCATTTTACGCGAAAAATAATTTTTCGCAAAAATCGCAAATATATATTTTCCAGAAAAAAACGTATTTTCCGTAAAACCCGCAAAAACATACTTTTCCGCAAAAACCACAAAAATGCATTTTCAGCAAAAACGTATTTTCCGCAAAACCCGCAAAAACATACTTTTCCGCAAAACCACAAAAACGTACTTTTCCGCCCAAACTGCAAAAATGCACTTTTCCGCCAAAATCAAAAAAATGTATTTTCAGCAAAAAATATATTTTCTGCAAAACCCGCAAAAACAACAAAAATACACTTTCCCGCCAAGACTGCAAAAATGCACTTTTTTGCCAAAACTGCAAAAATGCACTTTTTCGCCAAAACTGCAAAAATGCACTTTTCCGCCAAAATCACAAAAATCTATTTTTCAGCAAAAAAAAGTATTTTCCACAAAACCCGCAAAAACATTTTTCCGCAAACACCACAAAAACGCACTTTCCCGCCGAAACCACAAAAACGCACTTTCCCACCAAAACTGTAAAAATGCACTTTCCCACCAAAACTGTAAAAATGCACTTTTCCGCCAAAATTGAAAAATGCACTTTTCCGCCAAACTGCAAAAATGCACTTTTCCGCCAAAACTGTAAAAATGCACTTTTCGCCAAAACTGCAAAAATGCACTTTTTGCCAAAACTGCAAAAATGCACTTTTTGCCAAAACTGCAAAAATGCACTTTTTGCCAAAACTGCAAAAATGCACTTTTCGCCAAAACTGCAAAAATACACTTTTCCGCCAAAATGCATTTTCCCGCCAAAATCACAAAAAATGTATTTTTCAGCAAAAAACGTATTTTCCGCAATTTACCCGCAAAAACGTATTTTCCGCAAAAACCACAAAAACGCACTTTCCCGCCAAAACTGCAAAAATGCACTTTTCCGCCACAAATGCAAAAATGCACTTTTCCGCCAAAATGCATTTTCCCACCAAAATCACAAAAAATGTATTTTTCAGCAAAAAAACGTATTTTCCGCAAAACCCGCAAAAACCACAAAAACGCACTTTCCCGCCAAAACTGCAAAAAATGCACTTTTCCGCCAAAATGTATTTTTTTTTGCTAAAACTGCAAAACGTAAATTTATGCCAAAACTACAAAAACGTAGTTTCTCACAAAAACATATTTTCCCGCCAAAACCGTAAAAACACACTTTCCCGCAAAACCACAAAATGTATTTTCCCGCAAAAACACACTTTTCCGCCAAAACATTAAAAATACATTTTTCGCTAAAACGCACTCTCCCTCCAAAATTGCAAAAATGTATTTTCCCGCAAAAAAACGTACTCCCCGCAAAACCCGCAAAAACATATTGTTCCGCCAAAACTAAAAAAACATACTTTGTCAAAACTGCAAAAACGCAATTTCCCGCCAAAACCGTAAAAATGCACTTTCCCGCCAAAGCGTATTTTCTCGCCAAAATCGTAAAAACGCACTTTTCCGCTAAAACTGTAGAATTACATTTTTTGGCCAAAATCTTAAAATGTTATGTTACGTCAAAAACGCAAAAAAAAATCCGCAAAAACTGTAAACACACATTTTTCCGTCAAAACTGTAAAATGAATTTTCCCGCCAAAATCATAAAAATGTCTACTTTTATAATTTTAGTAACAAGTACATCTCGATGCAGATGCAAGTTCAAAAAATAAAAATAAACGAACATAGTTGCATTCAAATGCTTCATCGAGATGCATAAACAAAATATGGAAACGAACAACACCCAGGTGAACCATCTGGATAAAACATCTAGATGGACCATCTGAATGCATCTTTCAGATGTACAAACGAACGGGGCCTGGAACTGCCAAGGCAGTTTTGGAATTTCTAGGAGTTAAGTAAAAATAACCGACAAGGAGCAGTTATGAGGCAGTTACGGAACAGTTATTAAGTATGGTTATTAAGCAGTTCCAGGTGGTTGCTGGAATATTTAATGGACCGGGACGGTTACTGGATCGGTTATTAGGCAGTTAATTAACTGCTTAACCGACCATAAACAATTATCATAGGGATGAACTGTCCGAATATGGTTATGGGAAGTAACCGCTAATGGACGGTTATGAACAGTTAAGGAGGAAGTTAAGGAGCAGTTAAGGAACTGCTTAACGGGTGAAGTCGGTTACTGGATGGGATAAGCAACCATGGGCAGTTCTTGTTGGGTTCTGGACAGTTAATAAACTGTCAAATGGCAGTTTGGCAGAGAAAGAAAACCTCTATGGGCGGTTACTGACCTACTCAGGGCGCAGGAGTAGTGGGATTAACTGTTTGGGGCGGTTAAGGCCAAGGAGTAACCACCCAAACTCCTTTTAAAAAGGGATTTTCGTGGCAGAAGGGAGAACAACTTACCTTTAGTCGATTCTGGAGAGAAACAGAGAGAAAAACAAAGAAAAACCAAAGAGAGAGGGAGACTGATGATCAGATGCAATTAAAGCTTGAAGATGGCTGATCATGATGGGAATGGACCGCCATGGAGCCGTACTTGGTGTGCACTGGCCTGTGTATGAGAATGGATCACGCTCCTGTAACAGAACACGGGTTCTGGGGAAAAAGAAAGGAAATCGACAGAGAAAAGGAGACAACTGATCGGATCTGAGAGAGACATGGCTGGAGTCGGCCGAACAGAGTTTCTGTGAGGGAATAGGAGTCTTTCCGGCAGGATGGCGGGTGGTTCTGATCAAGCACTGATCGGATTGCGACTGATGATCTGGAAAACGATGGATACTGGTTTGTGGATGAAGAACTGGATTGATAGGCGGTTACAACTGCAAGAGATTGAGCATGAGTAAGGGAACCAGTATACCGGATGGTTCTAGGGTCGATAGAAGTTAAGACTGGATACTGAACGATGGATCGCAAGAAGGGACTTGATCAGCAGTGGTTATACCGTGGATGAGGATCAGCAGACTTCGGGATTGAGAGGTACCATACTGTCTGATTGATTGTTCTATGTTGCTGTAACAATCGGGACAGATCATTGTGGTGTACTGGTTTGTCGGTTGTCCTGGCCGATGTTACTGAGAATGATCACAAGTCTAGATCGTGTGGCTGTATAATCCGTAATAGTGAGGAGGTCTGGGTCCTAGCGTGGGAAGCATTCCGCTTGTGGTTCTACGGGTTGTTGTGATTGACAAGGAACAGGCAGTAGATCGAATGTATGATCTGAGATGACTGTCCGAGAGATGAGGATCAAGTGTTTGACTGTACTGGAGAACATAAGGCCGAGAGGCTGACATGAGTAATGGCGACTGCTTGAATGATGGCAAGGGCACCGGGTTGTATTAACTGCTATAGACTGGGAAGAGTTTTAGATGGATCTGAGGACCATAATGGCTGAGTGCTGTACTGACTGATCAAGAGTTGATCAGTAACTGATGGCTATGTGTTTGCATGGCTGCTACGCCGAATGTACTGGATGGCTCTATTGGGACTGAGCCGTCTCTCCGGGTTTACTTAGTCATGTGGGGATGGTTGGTTGAGTGACTAAGAAACAAGGGGATTCGGTTAAGTCTTTTTGAGCTCACTTGATAAGGATTGATAAAAGTAGCTGGCCGGATAAGTGCGGGTGGAGCAACATGAGACATCAAGGATGGATTACATGGATAAACAATTGTCAATCCATCACCAAGGCAGCAAGGTACATGTTTATTTCTGCTTATACTAGTACATTGCTAAGTTGCTGGATTAGACTTAGAGAACATTGTGTACTGAACTGAACCTCATAGAGAAAAAATAGTTAAAACTCCTAAGTATAGACACAAATCCGAAAAGGACCATGTATGGTCGAGGAAGGCGTCCCATGGACGTACCGGCGGTAAGGAAATCCGGGTTGGGGTCTAACAAAATTCCCCTTACTCCCTTAAGGTTACAACTCTGCCATTATAGGCATATATACAAGCTTTACAAGTTTCTGAATAAACCCTAAAGCTAAGGATAAGACTTGAAGGGTGGAGATCTTCTGGTTTGAATTAGATCATGGGGCTGAGGCAAGCTGTGTGTATGCGCATGATTGGAGGATGAAAGGCTTGGCTAGGAATTCTCCAACAACTCCTCTGTATGCGCCCACTTCTCTGGCCAGATACATAGTCAACAAGCTCTTCCTTTTCCAGCAAGTACCAGCCTGTTCTTGGACCACACAGCCAGGCGCCAACTCCTTTTGAATCAGTTTTCCCAAGGTATATCCTAAGCATCTTCTTGATGCCATTTTGATTCCACATGATCAGAACCATTTGGTTAAGTCCCATGTTTTGCACGGACCACTAAGGAGTGTACGGACAGATTATAGCCCGTACACTTTTGCCTTATTTTTTCACAAATCTCAAAACACTTCAAATGGTCAAGTGGCAATGTTCTGGGTTGACCATGGTCCGTACGGTCCATACAGAATCCGTACGGTTCGCCCTAGTTTTGCACACTAGACTATTTGATCCCAAATGGTTCCTAGAATTCCTATTGGACTCGTCACTAACTTTGCACCAGCTTCAGGACACTTCTTGAAACCTTTAAACACTCCTAAAGCCTTTTTAGACAATCTACAGAGGTCTTGCTCTAACTTTACACATTGTCAATTCTCTTTGTTAACTGTTGGAACCGAAATCCACACTGTAAATTTTTGTAAATTAACGAAATCCAAGAGAATCCGACTTCCCCAAAGGTCCTGGATTGTTTGCGTAAACACACCAAAACGAAGAAGAAAGAGATATCATAATATCGATAATAAGTTGCATAGAGGCGTTTTATTGATTGATAAAAACAAAGCTATAGGATTTTCGGAAGAACAAAACGAGTAGAACCTAGCTAAAAAAGAGAATCTCCGAACAGAGATGGAGAAAAATCAAAGTAATTTCGAGTAAGCAGCCGTCTATTTTCTAAATTCTTCTAAGCTAGCAGAGTTATTCAAGGTCTAAATCTTTGGCTCCCCTGCACCTTTAGCTTTACCTCTTCTTATATATGCCTTCTGGGTCGGTTTCTTTTCCATTTTTGCCCCTGGATCGAGTTTATTGCTTCGTGGAAATATTCATTTTTATCTCGATCTTCATGATTGTCTTCCAAACTTGACATTTATCTTTTCCTGCAATAAAAATGGCCAATGGTCATAGGGATTGCACTTTATTTCGTATAAACTTGCGAGTGGGACTTTAGCCATGTTTTAGACCTTCTCGGGCTGTTTTTTTCTCGGGCTGTTTTTTGCCTCAAGCGTTTTTAGAAATTATCAAAAGAGCGTTTCAGCAATGACATCGTTTCAAAAAAGGTTCGAATTCCCCGTATAGTGGAGGTAGCTTTAGGTGTTTAGTTAACTGTTTCCGTCTTATACGACGAATTCAAACCTCGTACGAGAAAATATATTCTTTAACTCATAAATTTCAAATGGTAACTCCGATCGAGATAAAAGCAGAACAAATCCTTCCCAACACCCGAAAGGGAGTCTACGAGGACAAGATAAAGATGAATTGGTTGGTCGAACTCGCCGAATGGGCGAGTTCACCGCCGTTCTCGGTGCAACTGGCCGAATGGGTGAGTTGACCAAGGTGGTTGGTCCAACTCACCTGTCGTTCTCGGTCCAACTCACCGAATGTGTGAGTTGACTATGGTGGTTGGCTCAACTCGCCAAATGGGCGAGTCAGATGATTGAGACCCGCGGTTTTTTTCGTTGTTTCGATACTCGGGATCTGTTTGCTCGAAGACTTGTCATATCAATTCTTTTAAAATTTATATGAAACTTGATTTCGTTTTTCCTCATCCTTCTTTTCTTATCTCCTTTTTTTTGTAAAGAGGACTCTTTCCGGGAAGTTTCAGACGTTGCTTTCCTAGTAACCGATTTTGACCCCAACACACTTTTGACCTATTTTTGCACAAAGCTCAAAACACTTCAAATGGTCGAGTGGCAATGTTCTGGGTCGACCATGGTCCGTACAGAATCCGTACGGTTCACCCTTTTTTTGCACACTAGACCATTTGATCCTAAATAGTTCCTAGAATCCCTCCGGGACTTGTCCCTAACTTTGTACTAGATTCAGGACACTTCTTGACACCTTTAAACACTCCTAAAGCCTTCTTAGATATCTCCAAAGGTCTTGCCCTAACTTTTCCCAAGACCCAAAATCACCCAATCCCATCCTTCGACTCCATTTCATTCTTCAAGTTAACAAAAATAACGCCATCACTTTCGATGAGGAAGAAGCCGGTGGAATTGATCAACCCCACTGCGACCCGCTTTTCATCGATATCATAATCAAAGATTTCGTGGTTGCTAGAGTCCTTGTTGAAACAGGGAGCACAGCTAACGTCATCTTCCGCGATACCCTCAGGAGGATGAACATTGAACTGAAAGAGGTCGTACCAACGCCAAAACCATTAACTGGTTTCTATGGCATTAACCGCAATGACTCTCGGTACGATCAAACTCCCGGGCATGGCAAAAGAAGTAACAAAAATCGCCGATTTCGCAGTCATTGACTTCCTCGCCATATACAACGTGATCATGGGAACTCCCTGGCTAAATGCCATGAAGGCATTCCTGTTGACCTATCACTTAGGCATCAAGTTCCCAACTCCAAATGGAATGGCCACAATCTGGGGGAGCCAAAAGAAGTCACGACTCTGTTTCTTAGCCGAGCACAAGCTAAGACAGATAACGGCTACTTCGATGGTTAAACCCAAACAAGCAACGACCACTCGGCCACTGACTGAAGTCACCTCCGAAAAAGATGATAAAAAATCATCACCCCAAGCAACGGCTCTGAACGAATAAAATAAGAAACCGTCTGAGCCCGACACAATAACCCAACCGGAGGAGATAATCCCGGAAGTCCACTAAGGTGGTTAACGCAACCGCAGCTGAGTAAAGAAACGCTCGCTGCCGAACTGAACTACGAGATGGCTTGATCCTCAAAAGGGGTAATTCAGCTATCCCTCTCTCTAAAAAGGGGGTGGAGTGTGTGCGTATACGTATACTCGTATACTACCACATTTTAAAATATTTGTCTTGTACTCGATATTTTAAAAAAATTTCCAATAATAAGAAAACGGAAATCCCGCAAATCTCTCTTTCACATGAACATCTATAGTTCATTCTGAACCATCCAAGTACAAACCAAACCTCTTCGGCGCGAATACTTCCTCATAAACACCTTTCAGAAGACAACCATCGACCAAAATTCGAGGTCCCACCCTCGAAGAGACTGAACAGTAGTTCACACTCGAAATCATCCCCTTACACACCATATACATTTGGAACACAATGCGAGACGTAGCATAAAATCTCCGAAAATATACTCTCAAAACTAGAAAACAGTCCGTCCGTGACTATAATCATAAAACGAGCATTTGCTCTTACACCTCACTCGTCTATTGGCCCCGACGAGTACATTAGCAGTCTTAACAAACACACTAACCTTTCTTTCGAATGGTTCTCATACTTCCAACCAGGATAATTGCACACAAAAAATCCAAAATTTTGGTCAGCACTCCAGAAGACTTAAAAAATTTTCATTGGAGAGATGCTCGATTCCGACCATACAAGTCGTATAAGCTGAGAACATATCGCGGACTTTAAAACGGTAAGGAATCAGGTTGAACTTACAACATGCAAAACGAAAGCCAATTAGTCATCGCACAGCCTTAACCGAGAATAAACCTAGGTGTTTCCCTAAACCCAACACACTGGTCTCTAATGTCTCAAGGCATGAATATCGAAAGATACGAGATCCTGAAAGCATGCCTCTTCGTTCACATCTAAACGCTCGCGGAACTTTTCCGCACTTCTCAAACAAGCAACAAACAAAACGATTTACAAAGAAGAGATGGGTTATGAGATTACAACTCATAATCTGCCCTCTACACACACTCTGAAATCTCAAATCTTTTCAATAAAAGGTTGATCCATCCATTCAAAAGCCACAAAGCGGCAGGGATTCAAAGCCACACGCTGCCATTCTCAAAATAAAAAACAATGCCAGACTTGGTCAAAAATAAACACAATAAAAAACATATAGAATCAATCAAGGGTCCAACTTGAAGTCTCCTGACATCCAACGGCCAAACGTACCCGCAGGTTGGTCCACCTCGACCCCCTCGCCGGCGACCCCAGTCGCAGTCTCTTCCGTGTCGGGAGAAACTGGGATGGGATCCCAATATCCTAAAACTTTCTCCTCAAGAGGAGGGATCAGAGTCTCGACACCTTCGTACTCATTCATGTAGCTGGTCATCATGGTCATCTCGGTCTGGAAAACATAATTGTTGGCTGTTGACTGTGAGAAGGCACGAACAGGTCCAAGGCACCCTCGGAAGTCGCCCATGAGCTCTTCGATCCCCCTAAGCTTCCCAAAGTCAGTCTTGAACTGAGTAGCGAGATCCTCGATCACCGCATCAACCTCGCGCTTCGCTTGCTTCTCTGCACGACGAAGAGCCCTAGCATGCCTTCTCTTCAGCTCCTGGTCCCGGAGATCACGAGCGGAAGCCTGTTCTCTAAGAAGAGCAGCCTCGTTCTCTTCTATCTCGGCCTTGAAGTGGCAGACTCGCGCATCCCAGTAGCTCGCCTCGAGGGCTGAGTTGAATGCGAGCAGCCCCTTCAAATTACTAACCGCATTGACTATCCTAGAACCCTCCACAAAGGCATTCGACCTCGCTTGACCATCCACGGTGGGTGGGGGGACATAGTCAGACGGAAGGTCCTTGAAAAGGTCATCAAAGCTACAATCCAGCAGGGGAAAATTTCTAACGCCACTCCCATCACCCGGGACAAAGTTGGAAAGCCATCTAGGCAAGGGAAGATCATCTGAAATGAGCTCGACGTCGCCTAGCTCAATCCCTTATCCCTTAGAGGGCCCCACATTCTCTCGAGACACTCTCGAGACACTAAAACATCCCTCGCCACAAACTCGTCCATCTCCGACTCGGATCCTTTGTCGACAACCACTTCGGGACGGGCTCGCGACCGATGATATTGCAGCGCCTTGCGAATTAGCTTCGGGGTGAAAGAAGTCCAAAACAATGAACAGGTCCAAAGAAGATCCCTCACAGAAACCACGTCTTCCGTGAATGGCGGTAATGGGTTGGTCTCTGCAAAAAACAAAGGACTATAGAGTTAGATATCGTCGAAACAAAAACATGCATGTATCCAGTCAGTACCATAACGACCCCATTCACTGCGGAAGTCATGAATGCAGCTCTCTTTGACTGAAGCACTGTCAATACGGAAAAAGAAGAAGCATTTCTCCCACGCGATACTTCCCACCTGTTAGCGCCAATAGCCCCAAAAAGGCCTCAAAATGGTTCTGAAGACCCGTGCTCGTAACCCAGGACCAAGATTCCAAGGAGGTTCTGAAGACCCGTAAGATTTATTTGCCCGATCGCCAACTTAAAACGGTTCAAGGTCTTAACAAAAATCTCCAGGATAGGGAACCGTAAAGGGCAACGTATATTGTGCGCCTCATAGCAAGTGAAATAACCCGACAGGGGGTGATCGGCCCTTTCGCCCTGTCGTGGAATCCGGAACTCTACGTTTTCTGGAACACGACGAAACTCTCGAACAATGTCAAGGAATGAATATGAACTCTTGCTAGGGAGGTTTCGATCCCATCTGCAGGGAGGCCTGCTAGGAAATTGTGCTTCGGGTGGGGGAGTCAAACTTTGCAAAAAGCGACCCACTAGGCCTCGGCTTCGGTAGGGTCGACTTAGTGCGGAATAAACTCAAGTTTCAGAACACCCTACTCGTCGTCACGAGGCTCGGCTCTCTTGGAACCCGTCCTTTTGGAAGACATTGCTTTAAGAGAAAAAATAAATAAAAAAGGAAAACCAATGGGAGAAAAAGAGAGAGAATAATTATACCTTGGATAGTTTTCTTTGGGAAAAGTGAGCAAGTGATATATATTTTCAACACTTACTCCACCTTCTAATAGGCAAGCATTTTTACTATTCATCCTTGGACTTTCGGCCGATAATATCGTCTAACTTGCACAACCAGCTTAACCGCCCGCTAGAACCTCACGCTAAATGACCATAGCCTACCGAGCTAGGGGACTAATTGTTGGGGTAAAAATAGGTCACGACAAAATCAACGGCATAAGGTCTCGTAAAGTGTTTCTTCTTAAGGTTTTGGTTCACGAGACTCTACAAAAGCACGACTGAGCCACCAGGAGCAAGTCATCATACAGCAAAGTCCCGAGCGTAGCATACGGGTCACCATATGGTTACCCACATTCTCAAGACACGTGTTGTCATATGGTGACCTGCACTCGGGATGCACGGGTTGCCAAATGGCGACCCACACACACTGAACCCGGGGTGCCATATGACGACCTGCACACGCAAAGCATGGGTCACCATATGGCGACCTAGACCCACACAGTCCGGGTCTCCATGGCGATCTGGGCTTGCCAAGACCGGGTCACCATATGGCGACTTGGCTTCACATAATCGAAGTCGCCATAAGCTCCCCAAGTCCAGGTTGCCATATGTCGACATGACTTCACCCAGTCCGGGTCACCATATGGTGGCCTGACCTGTCAGAGTCTAGGTCTCCATATGGTGACATATGGTGACGTGACCTCGACCAATCCGGGTTGCCATATGAAAACCAGACCTCTACCACTCCGGGTCGCTATATGGCGACCTGACCTTTCCAAGTATGGATTGCCATATCGACCCGACCTTGACCAGCCTATGTCGGCATATGGCAACCCGACCTTGAGCAGCCCGTGTCGCCATATAAGAACCTGACCTATCCAAGTCCAGGTCGTCATATGGCGACCTGACCTGTCCAAGTACGGGTCATCATATGGCGACCCAATCTCACAAAGTCTGGGTCGTCATATGGCGACCCGACTTTGACCAGCCTTGGTCGCCATATGGCGACCTGACCTCTCAAAGTCTGGGTTGCCATATGGCGACCTGACCTCTCTAAGTCTGGGTTGCCATATGGCGACCTGACCTCTCTAAGTCTGGGTCGACATATGATGTTTTGTCTCTCTTCTTTGTATTCTCGTTTGAGTCGCAATCAAAATTCTTTTCGTTTTGTGTCAATCAAATTTTCCGTTGAGGTTTTATGGATACAACGAGTAAGGATCACCAAACATACCACGGGTCGTCAAATACGGCTCCCAGGTCACCATCTGGCGAGTGAGACCACATCCTTGACTTATCTCTTGAGTCTCAATCAAAATGCTCCTCGTTTTGTCTTGATCGGAGTTATCGTTGACACTTTATGATTAAAACCGCGACAACTCATTTATCGGATGAAGTTCACGGTTATCATATAAACGACAACATTTAACTTAACACCACAGTTATCTAAACTACACGAGAAATGTGAACTTCCTAGATAAAGCGACGTTGTATCATTAAACACTCTTTCGAAGAGATCGTAAGAACGTTTATGTCGAAACGTGGTCGAAAGAGGCCCAGAACGCGGCTAAGGACCCACTTGTGATTTCATAAAAATCAGGCACTGTAATGTTGTGACAGTGTATCTGTACTTGCAGAAGAAGATGAATCTCGCGAAATCGGAAGATAAATGTCAAGTTTCCAAGATAATGAAGAAGATCGAGATAAAAAAGGAAATATTCTCGTAGTGATAAACTCGGCCAGGGGAGGAAGGGAAACACCAAACAGCCTTGAAAAGGACTACATAAGAGAAGACGAGACGAGAGATAAGAGGAATACTTTTTTAGCATTCACAGCAAACTTAGAGGAATAGGCATTTACTTTCATTTTGTTATCGAGCTACGTTTCGATTATATTTTTCGTAGTCAGGTTGCTAGAACTAAGGATCTCATCAACAACTTTTGTAGCCAAGGCTCGTTACCTTCTTGTATGAAAGCTCTTACGCAATTGCTCTCTTTCTCTTTCAGAATTTTCTTATCATATTTTAATCATCAGTCTTTTCTTAAATTTGTTTGGTTGTGTGGCGTTTAGTTTAAAGCAGATTCTCCGGGATCTCCTAGGAAAGTTAGGTTTCTTGACTTCCTAAGTTTACGGAAATCGACGTTGTGAATTTTGGTGCCCACACGCATAAGGTCACTCTAGCTTTTCTCATCAGAGGCGTCCGGTACCGGATCCCCATCCCGCAGATCTTTGAGATTTACGGCTTCAACATTGGTACCAGTGCCTGTACAGTCGCTCCTTTCCCTGGTCTGCCTGCCTTTAGGGGCCTCATCGGGACGTGAAACTTTGTCTCCGAATCGGCCCCTCAGATGGACGTCAGTCAGCCCACTCTGTGCTCTTTCCTGAAGGTCTTTGCCAACACTCTGTTGCGCAAGATGGAACCCAACAAGGTTAGGGTTCAGGAGCTGACATTGCTATACTATTCGGCCAGGGAGTTAGTTGGGCTCGATGACGAGGTCTTTCCCCCACCAATGAGCGATCAGCAGGTGAATTTGGGGGCTATATTTGCTGAGCACCTGCCAACCCTGAAAGACAAACCCTTCAAGGGTTTTGACTCGAAGAGGGAGACGATCGGGAGCCTCTTGGCACCTATCTTCATCTTTCTTGGCATTAGCTTTGAGGGAGCCCCGGTGGAGAGGGAGCTGCGGTTCATGGATGAGGGTCACTTGAAGAGGACCCAATGGCTGAAGAATGGACGCTATTGGTCCTTTGTGGATGACCAGGGGACTCAGTTGATAGAGATCCCAGCGTGCGAGGTGACAGACTTTGTTGATGATCTACCAGCGGCTCGCCTTCCGACCAGCTGAGCAGCATCTCCACACAGCACCTTTCAGGGTACTGCACAGAGAAGGCCTCAGACCAGCCCAACTGGTCGCAGCAGCCGCAGCGGACGAGCCAGCACAGCCTCCTCCATCTCTCCCAGCTTCCCCTCAAATCCGAGAGATCCCCATTCACGACCATGGTGTCTTCCAGTAGGTCGTAGTGGAAGCACTTAGAGCGATATGGGCCAGAGTGGAGACGATGTCTTAGTGCCAGAGTTTCAGACGTCCCAGGACCAGAGCCAGATCACCACCGGGAGCATTACCACAGCACCAGCAGCATGACATGGATACTCAGACGAGGAGTAGTCCGTTTGATACTCCTTCGTCTCTTATTTCATTTTATTTTTCTTGTAGCATATGGATTTAGACTATTTATTTATTGTTGGTTGGATGTTTTTAACGTGTGTTTGAGTGTCTACAGAGCTAACCCAAAGAGAGATGATCAGAACGGAGAGTAGACACACGATTTCAGTGTGTTAGCACACCATCAATCGACGACAATGTCCTGCCATCGATAGATGGCACAGTAGATATTTCGAATTCACCATCGATCGATGCCACCCATACACCATCAATCAACGATGATGGTTTACCATCGGTCGACACTCACCTACTGCCATCGCTCGATACTCATAACATAGTTGGTACATTCGACTATCTTTAACACTGTTTCCTTATAATTTAATTTCTCCTAATCCAATCCGAGACAGATTACAGTTGGAACAATGTAATTTAAGTCTGGGGGAGGTTCACTAATGCTATTTATTTATTTTTGAATTGTATTTCTATAATTATAAAGTTTTTCTATAAGGTTTTCAAAAACTTTTTATTGGAATAACAAGAGGACTATTATCAAGATTTATTATTGACTAACCACACAATAGCACCATTCTTAGAAGGTTGTTTACAGTGATTGCTATAGATTCCACATTGCTACATCTTTGGAGAGAAAGATCTGATAATCATTAGAGAGAATATCTTTAACTCTTTATCTTTTTACTCATTTTATTCTATGAAATTTATTTAGAATTTATTCATGTTCTTTGTTTCTATGTCTGAGTAGTTCATTGTTAGATTTAGGGTTATTCAATGGTAGTACTGTATTGCTGATTTTGTAGAATTATTAGGGTCATCCTCTTGGTTCTTAACTTAGGAGCTTCTCTCATTCCTTAAGGTCTTTATCATTGGCTACACTGACTCGCCCATTAACTAAGATGGTACCATCACTCACGGTCGGATACTCGGTCTTATTTTTTTGGCCACCTTGTTCATGTTCTCATCGTGACCTTGGGCTATCCGAATTTGGGTGAGTAGGTCGGCATGATTCACCGCATCCAAACCGAATCGTTCTTCCTTCCTAGCTAATGAAATTAATTGTAAAGTACGAACCATACCTTCCAGATTGTCTGCTTCGCGTTCAGCTGATAAGTAGGCCTTCCTCCGGCTCAAAGCGTCGACCACTAGGTTAGCTTTTCCCGCATGGTAAGCAATGTCCACATCGTAGTCAGCTACAAACTCCATCCACCTTCTCTGCCTCAAGTTCAACTCAGGATGGGTGAATATGCACTTCAGACTATTGTGGTCCATAAGTATCTGCACTTTGGCTCCATACAAGTCTGACCGCCAAATCTTCAAGGCGAACACCACCGCATCTGTAACACCCCGAACCATCCTAGACATATGGTCAACCAACCGGCCAACAATCAAACAAGAACATGATCGATAAACCGACCAACACCAAGGGTTAGAGATGAAATGAGCCAACCGGCCAGCCAAAAATTAAGCAAGAACATGACTAACCGTTCAACCCAACACCATGGTCCGGAAGCGCTACGTGACGGGCTAGGGAAAATTCGGTCAGAGTCATAGAAATTGCTCTGCGACCTAGACCAGTTCATCCACTAACTCGTCCCGCTAACTTATGGCTGAAGGCTTTGCAACCCCTACCAAGAGTTAGGGTTTCCATTAGATTAAGGCCTAAGGCTTTTCAACCCGTACCAAGACCTAACGTTGTGTTAGACCAGACTAGTTAAATTTTAGAGCACTCATGATGCGCAAAGAAAACAAATACTTTATTGAAAGAAAGAAATATTCATACATTGAATAATTCATGACTGGGCCCGGCCTAATGCCAAATCGATTCAACACAAAGAAAATCAAAATACCGTTTACAAAAGGCATGAAAATCTACACCGGTGGTCCTAACGTCCAACACCAAGCTAGACGATCATCCTTACTAAAGCGACCTGCAAAAAGGACAACGGAGTTGGATGAGTAACGTAATGTTACTCAGTGAGTTGGCGGCCTCTACCGCAACCTATACACTAACCCAGACAACCCAAAATAATTCAAGACTGGGCCCGGCCTAATACCAAAGAGACACCAAGCCTAATCCGGTACGTACCCCGGAATTAGAACTCAATGTTAGTAACCTGCAAGGCAATCAATCACCAATATTCAACAATAATAAGATATTAACTAGCCACGACTCTCCTATAGCTCGTAACACCGTATTCGGTGTTACACTTACCCTAGGGTTCCATAACCCTATACAAGACACAACACTCTAGCTCGACACTCTAACGTGGGCCCTGGTGACTTTGTGTTCCTCATATACATCAGAAATATCCTATTTCCCTACCACAAAGGCTAGAAGAAGGAACTTTCAACCGACCGCGGCCCACAGTCATTCGGGTCACCGTGCGACAGCCCACAGTCATTTGTGTCACTTCCGATCGTTAGAGCGTGGTGTAACACTCAACCATAGGCCATGACCCCGTATCTCTGAGTCTTCCCAATCCAGCGAATAAGGGGTTTCCTTGAACCCGCTGGGTACGAGGTCGAGGAAACACTAATCACCCCTAAACATGCCTAGCATGGGCGAGTTACGCACATGCTGTCGGCAACACATACTCAAAACAACCTTACTCCAGATCCTAGCCTAAAGCTAAAGTTCCAGATCCTAACTAGACTCTCGACTCAGCAGCACTAACCAATAGTACCAGTAGTCTGGCCTATATGGCCTAAAACCCTTAGTACTAACATATAATAAACTAAACAGGCAATATCATAACTAAATAAATCAACCAATTCGTCGCTCCCTTACCAAGAGCTGGCTAACCTCCATCAACAAGATTAATTAAACAAGCAAGCATTTAAAAAATCTAACATTCAATCAACTCAATGAAACCGTTACCTAGATAGTTCGGCCTCCTGCTACGAAACTACCTTTAAAGATAACGGGAACCTGCACTCAACCATATCAACACACAAGAAGGACCTAGCCCTAGTCCTACTCACGTTATTAACTCAGTCTTAATTCTATTTCATCTCAGCTTAGGCCGTCCTAAACTGAGTCCAGTTCGATAAATAAAATAACCTTAAGGACTCCACCATGCAATAACGTGAGCATTCTACACTATATGCAACTCGATCTACCCTAAGTTACAAGTGGAAATCAAGCATAACCATAAAACTATCCTAAATTCCAAGTGGAATTCAAACAAACCAACTGGTTGATCGGAGAGGACTTGGCCAAAACCCATTGTACGACTTGAGTGGACTGGAATGGACTGCCTTGACTTGGAAAGTATCTCAGCTTGATCATGAATAAACTAACTTGGACTGATCTGGACTCGGACAAAATGTTTCTTAGCATCTGGACAGTTTTCGGACTTCCCTGTAGAACATCGGGTTCAGAACTTAGACGGATCTGAACTCGTGGAACTAACCTGATCTTGGACAGAACCTACAATTGGTCATAAAAGAATAATAATGGATTGGAAGGATTGATTTTGACAGGGATTCCGCCTCATAATTGCAATGAATCGCCGAGTGGACAGAATTTGGCTTCTCGGTGGAGTATCGGTCTTTAGAATCGACCATACTCTTAACTCGACCACTTTATTTCTCTCTCTCTATCTCTCTCTCTCTACCCACATTTTCAAGTTTGGTTGGACAGGTCTGGATGAATGAAATGAGCTGGGGTCGTGGGGTATTTATAGGAAGCAGCAACCAATCAGATTCAGGTTGGTGGCAGTCCGTGTGTCACTTCGCATGGCTCCGGATGCATGCACGGGGGCACTCATGCTCCACATGGCTGGATGCATGACCAGGATGGCATTAAAGGTCACCAAGCCCTCCATATGTCATATGCAAGTTCTGGCATGCTTCGGTTGCCTGCGCGATGACACCTCGTGCTTCTACATGTCATGCTGAATGTTCTGATTCAATGCACGGTGACACCTCGTGCTTGTGTAGACAGAGAGATTGCCAGTAAGTTGACACCACGTCCTCCACATGTCTGGAAGAATGGCCTGTTGCATGCAAGGCAACACCACAACGACCACAAGTCGATCAACATGCTTCGGTTGCATGCGCGACGACACCTCGTGCTTCGACATGTCAAGCCGCATGTCATGCTTCCATGCACGGTGAAACCTCGTGCTTGTATAGGCACTAATATTTTTAGATGGTTGACAGCAGGTCCTGATTCCATGCACAGAGCCACCTCGTGCTTCTCGGTCCGTTCATCTGATTTCGGTCCTTCCAGCATATTTTTGACCCGCGATCAATCCCAAATATTTTTCCGCTGCCTTTCTTATGCACTGAATATTTTTTTATTAAATTCCAATTTTAATTCTTACTTGATGTAAAATATTTCCTGAGCCTCCGGCTTCCCCAAAAATTCCATAATACCGAAATTAGGGTTTTCGCCCAACTTTGGGTTTTCCCGTCGTGCTTCGATCCCGTCGTCCTTACTTCCCATCCTGCATAATTCCCGTTCTGCTTCCGACTTATTTTTTCTCCAAAATAATATTTTGTTAATACGAAGTTTTGCTGAAAACTTTGTCTTGAAGAAATGTTGTTCTTCTAAAACGTCGTGCTTCCAAAAAAACGTGATTCTTCCAAAACGTCCTTCTGATCAATCTAACTCATTGTCAAACATGGTCGAGCAGCTTATTCGACTAATGGTTCACTCACTATCAATTCTTCGACCACTTCGTATTTCAAAATTTCCTGATCGATCCTTATTACTCGCGACTCGACCACCAGGTTGATGCTCGGTCACTCTTCCATTTTCTCTGAACCATGTTAAGTTTTATATGACCAGAACTCAATATTCCTCATCAAACGTTGATTCCCACAAGGTTGGTTCCAAATTCCAACTTTGTCGATCTCAACCATTTTACTCTTTCAGGTGGGTTACTACATTCCCCCCCCCCCCTCTTAATAGAATCTGTCCTCGAATTCTTAGATGTCCAAATGCTCAGCTTCACAACATGCTCCTCCTTGATGACAATTCCTCAGATTTCTTTGTCTTGCGGTCTTGGTCATTTGATGTGCTTCTTCGTCGGCTCGCCTATGATGTCTTTGTTTGATTTCTATGAGTCTCCACACACACTTTTGATCCTGAACTCGCTTTACCTTGATACATCTCAAAGCATTCCCCTCGGTCTTAAATCATTTCCTTTATTTACTTCTTGACTTCCCATGGTTCACTCATTCTCAGCTCGTCTCCATAATCTCTTTGCTTTGTCTACCATTGTTCCTTGAGTATCCTCCTCAAGGTCTCCACAATCGTCTTCATATCTCTTCACTTGCCTGCAACTGTCCCTTGAGTTTGCTCTTCCAGGTTGCAACGATCATCTTCATATCTCTTCACTTGAATGATCGCTGGATCATCTTGTTACTGTTGCTCTTCAGAACATTCTCATTTCCCATGATACTATCTTGTCCTTAAGATAGATATCACCCTTGTCCAGATTCCTCAAATCCTTCTCGATCTTCCTTTTCCCCAAAAACTGATGAAGTCCATCCCACTAAAGTCTTGTTCCTTCCCATTTGTCCAGTCCATGCCACTGTCCAGTCCCTCTTATTCTCCCTCCTCTCTCGCTTTGGGTTTGGGTTTATGGCCTCACACTCCCTCTACTTTAAGGTTTCCATCCTAAAAGTTTCGATCACCGAACACAATTACTAGCTACAACTTAATCGAACACTTCACGTGCAGGTTAGTCAAAAACTACCCCAACAAGTACTAACTATGCAACCTAAACGCAATTCTAACAAAACAACCTAGCAATGCTAACCAGCAACCTAACAATTCTATCCCAGAAACTTAGAAATTCTAGATTCTACTAACTAATCCTAGTTGCTAAACCAATAAATCCGACCTCTGGACGTGACCGGTTCCCTAATGCCTTTTATGACTCTTTTTGACTCGATAAAATATTTGAAAACCGATTAAATCATGAGTTCCAGAAGCATGGACGAAACCATGATCTGATAGCACCTCTGTAACACCCATAAACATTCCTAGAATGGGCGAGTTACGCACATGCTGTCGGCAACACATACTCAGCACAACCTTATTCCAGAACCTAGCCTAAGGCTAAAGTTCCAGATCCTAACTAGACTCTCGACTCAGCAACACTAACCAATAGTACCAGTAGTCCGGCCTATATGGTCTAAGACCCTTAGTACTTACATATAATAAACTAAACAGACAATATCATAATTAAATAAATCATCCAGTTAGTCGCTCCCTTACCAATAGCTGGACTGTTGCACTAGTCAACATTTCCTTTAGTGCTGAGAAACATTTCTCACACTCTTCGGAACATGTAAAATTCACATTCTTCCTAGTTAACCGAGTCATAGGCTGTGCCAAGTTAGCGAATCCCTTCACAAAATTCCTATAGTAACCCGCAAGGCCTAGGAAGCTTCTCACTTCTGTGGTATTTTTCAGTTGTGGCCAATCACGTATGGCCTTGATCTTTCCCGGATCAACTGAGAAACCTTGGTCAGACACAATGTGACCGAGAAACCCTATGCTCTTTTGCCAAAAATTGCACTTGTTGAGTTTAGCAAAAAGCTTATGTTCCCATAACCGTTCCAACACAGCTCTTAAATGTCTTTCATGAAATTCCTTGGAATATACAAGTATGTCATCTGTGAAGATGATTAAAAATTATTCCAAGAAATCTCTGAAAATGCTATTCATCATTTTCATGAATACAGCAGGTAGATTGGTCAGACCGAATGGCATAACCACAAACTCGTAGTGGCCATACCTCGTCCTAAATGTTGTTTTCCTCGTGTCATTTGGCTCTATCGCATTGATGATAACCTGATTTCAGATCAATCTTTGAAAACCACTTTGCTACTCTTAGCTTGTCTAGCAACCTAGCAAGTCACTATGATTTGCAGTATAATTAAACAAATACCTTACTGCACCGGCGCTTGGCTGACTGCTCATCCAACCATATGCTCCATCCGTGATGTCTTCATGCTCCCTTATCCAGCTTAGCTCGTTCAGACTTCAACCGAATCCCTTTGTTTGTTAGTAACTCAACCGACAATCCCCACGTGACCAAGTAACACAGGAGAGACGGCTCAGTCCCATTAGAGCCATCCAGTACCAGTCGGAATGCTAGTTACACTAACACTCTACAGTCAGTCACTGATCAGACATGACTCAGTTTGGCCCATGGCCCTCAGATCATATCATAACTCATCACCGTCCATACTGGTGACACTAACTCGGCCAGACTGCCACCATTTTATCAGTTGCCTTTATCAGGTAAGTCTCTCTGCCTTATGTACCCAGTGCAGTTGAAGTTCTTGATTTCCTCATCTCATGGACAGTAATCTCAGTCCACACACTAGATCTTCAGCAAGTTCCCTATCGATCCAAACATCAGAACAGAAACTATTTCCTCTCGGTCCAACATCATCCAGTCCATTGCATGCCGTTGATGCCTTGAATCCAGCCGATCAACCATTCAACATTTTGTACCACAGACTCAGTCGATCCTCATCCCAGACTTCCCAATCCTTACCATAATACAGTTATGATCGCACCCAGACCCAATCCGGGTTGCTCTACGATCAAACTCAGACCCGCAGGTAGTATAACCGCTAGTCAACTGCTATGTCTCTTGATCTTCTGTGGAACTTCCATCACAACCAGACGCGAATCAGTACACAAGTAAGACCATCACATGTCTCTCTGATCGTCAAGGAAAGAAACCGATCAGTCTGTCTGCGATCACAAACCCAATATCACTTCTCCCAAAAATATCAGACACGTACATACCAGAATATCGCACAGAACCAGTCACAGTCTAGGAAGAAAGACCCACGACATCCACTAAAACTCAGATCGGCCCACTCCGTCCATGTCTCTCTCACTTCCGATCAGTTCTTCCTTTTCTCCCTCGGTTTTCCTCTGTTTTTCCCCAGAACTCGTGTTCTGTTCCAGGGATTGTGACACCTCCTCACGCACAGACCAGTGCACCATCAGAACAGCGCTATGGCGTGTAGATCCCCCTCATGATCGGGCCATTCATCCCATCTTCAGTCTCTCTCTCGAGTTTCTGTATTTCTCTGTATTTTTTCTGTCAAGGAACCGTGGGAGAAAAAGAGAGTCCCCCTTCCTTTGTCCAAGAAAAGCAGTATACAGGGGGTTGGCGGTTACTCCTTAGCCTTAACCGCCTACAACTACCCTTTTTCCCATCCAGGTCATAACCGTCACACAGCAGTTATTTTTTCAGTCCAGAAACTGATATTTCTCCCTTTCAGAATTCACAACAATCCTTTATAAAAACGGACATGCGGTTTTCTCTTACTTAGCACAACCTCCGGAACCGCTCGGTAGCAGTTACACAGTCCGAACTGCTCTTGGCAGTTTCTTTCCCTCGTCCAACTGCCAAGTGACAGTTCATTAACTGTCCAGAACCGATTCAGAGCTGTCCTCCTTAACTGCTCACAACCGTCCAGTAGCGGTTACTTTCTAGAACTATATCTTGACAGTTCATCCCTATGGTAACTGTTTATGGTCGGTTAAGCAGTTTATTAACTGCTCGATAACTGATCCAGTAACCGTCCCGGTCAGTTAAACATTCCAGTAACCACCTGGAACTGCCTAATAACCACTCCGGATAACTGTTCCGTAACTGCCGAGCAGTTCATAAGTCCAGTAACTGCTCCATAACTGCCTTGGCAGTTCTAGGATCCTCAAACCAACAAGTCAGTTAAGCATTCCAGTAACTACTTTGGTAACCACCCAGTAACCGCCAGATAACGGTTCCCGCCATTCACTTGGCTTGTTAGTATACATTTGGCTCAGTAACCATTCTCGGCAAAACGTATATCAATCAGTCCGTTAATAGACTAACTGATCTCGGATGACAAGTCCAACTGCATTTTCTGAATCCGAGCAGTTTTTGACCGACAAGCTCAACTGTTCTATCCGGACCCGTACTATCCAGACGAAAATTCCAACACTGACTACCTCGTTTGATCAGTCTCGCAGAACACGGGCGTTACAATAAGCCATTAAGCGTCTGGAACACATCCTCAAACCCTCCAACAAGCGGAATCCCGTCCGGTTCACCACCCCCCTCGACTCCCTCGATAGCGATTGTGGCTACATAAGCCTCACAACTTCTGTCCAGCATCCTTCCCGCACAGATTGCTGAAACCAAAGAGATCCCTGAAACCGGCTTTATTCCTTGGAATTCGTTTGGATTATGCCTACCCTTAAACCGTATACTCCCATAGTGGCATTTTATGGTATCACCTCGTGATTCTTTAGGGGGACAACAATTCGATCCACATGCATATTCCTGTCTTGAATCGTTACTGAAATGCTTTCAATCAGTCTTAGCGAATGCATTACTTGGCCTCAAGCCGCATTCACTATCCTTCCACATTCGCTGGTTCCCATTTGGAACATTCCCTTTCCGATCATATTTGGACTCACAAAAATATGTGTAGCCCCTTAATTGAAAAGCTCATGTTTTTTCACACCACCAATTTCTCGGCTCCCTATAAGTGACTCATCTCTAAGCATCTACATTTCTAGGTTCCGCACCATGCAATACTACTATATTTAAAACATAAGTCAAGAATTTTACTAGTGATTGCTGTAACACCCCCGGACCGTCCTAGGCTGTACTTACCCGAGACGACCCGAGAATGCCACAAGTATAGCTCGCCGAATCAAATCGACTATAAATCAAGAACAAAGCAAGACTCTCGACTAACCCATTCCGATTTGCTATGTCCTCGAGGTCATGGCCTAAGGCTTTGCAACCCATACCCCAGTCTTTGAATTGTGTCAACCCGGACAAGGTATTATCATTCAGCACACAACCACGAATATAGACATTCTTTTATTAATTATAGGTGGAAAGCGTCTTACAATACATTACAAAATATCACAGATCGAGCGCTCGGCCTAGTGCCAAAAGAAAAGAAAAGTAAATATATACATTAGAAAGCTAGTCCTTGCTTATGCTTATGCCTCTTCATATATACACTGGTCGCCTACCGTTCCGCTTCCCTCTAAGCTTCCCACCTAATGGTTACCTGCATAGTAGAAGAGGGCATAAGTAACCGAAATTACTCATAGAGTTCCAAAAATCAACCAAAATAACCCCCCCCCCTTCAGCCCATGCTTAAAAAACAACACACAATCACAAATAAATATGCATACAAACAAACAGTGCGGAAGAGTAAACGTGCAATTACTAATGCAATGTAACTAGTCTCACCACAGAGACCTAACAACACACAAATGCAATCTAGACTCAATCCTAGACTCAACAACAAAAAATCTAACAAACAAACAAAGCCCTCAAAGGATGGAGCCACATGCCACACATCCCGGGATCCCTTCACACCACGAAGCCCTAACCCTCCACCCTGAACACTCCCGACCACAAACACTGGAGTCACATGGTCGGAAAACATCACTCCGGAAATTGGGCTTCTCCTGATCTAACCTGGGCCGCATCGTCATGCAGCGCTCGTCCATGGGTGCGACCCACTTCACGTGATGAGCCGTGGAGAGTAGGTAACTCCAGCACTGGAGAATTGGGCTTTTCCCAATCTAACCCCGAGATTTCCATACATTCTATTCTAGGCAAAACACAAAACCAACCAGCATGAGGGAGCTCCGTCTCTAACCTCCATGCAATGCTCACCTAAACTAGATGCACAACACACCCAAACACGTAATTGTGCTTGTCGAGACCAAAACACAAAATACAACCAACATGAGAGAGCTCCACCTCTAACCTCCATGTAATGCTTGGTCTAGACCTAGGACAAGGAAACTCACAAACAAGACACGCACTAAACAACCAGTAATGCATGCAACAATATCTACACACCCGACAAGAGAGAGTCTCACTCAAATCTCTGGCGGTTAAACACACTACAACGTCTTAATGATTATGCAATCATATATGCATAAGTAAAACAATATCTAGGAAAAACACAACAAACAAACACAACAATCACAACATGTATGCAATCGTTACACACTCTCCTGGGGCCCTGCACAAAATCGATTAAACTCTTGCCCCGGGTCTTCACTTAAGATCTGCCGAAAAAACGTCCATACCTGGATACATAAAACAAACAAACAAGTCTTCGCAACCCACCTGGTTTGATGCATACAAAGAATACCTAGAACCTACCTCTAACTCTCCAAAAACGATTAAGAAAAGAAACCAAAAACACTCCTTAACTCTCGGTTTCTCTCTCTAAATGCACCTCTCTCTCTAGGGTAATCACTCACGTTTTGGGATGAAGAAAATGAAGGGGAGGGGTCTGGTATTTATAGAGAAGGAGGGCTGAGGCTGGTTGGACAAGTGGACTTTTTTGCCTGAAGGTATGTGGACATGTGTTCCACTCACCAAACTTTCCTTGCAAGCTTCCCGAATTCTAAAACATTCAAAGCTTGGACACAAGGTTTACACTCTCTTGCAAGGCAAGTCTCAGCTTCTAGAAGCCTTGTAACTTGGGCGCCAAGTCTTCTTCCCGACCAATGAGAAAATTCCATGTGTACTCGCCACATCACCAATCGCAACCAATGGGTGTGCGCCACGTCATCGCTGGTCACCGCTTTCTTGCCACGTCATCAACTCCCAAAAGTCTTAATTTGAATGTGTTTGAGAAGAAAAACCATTCCAAGATGCTCCCATTCCACTTCATTGTTCGAAAATCGCTAATCGGGTCGACCGTTCTTGATTCGATGGCAACAGACTAGGTCATCGTCCATCTAATAATTTCTCCTGGTCCAACTTGGTTTTATCACGACCATATGTCCTATTATTACTCCCTTGAGTTATCTAAACAAAGATACTCCTAGCTCACACATATTCAAAATATCGCCTTTGTCCTCGTCGACCTTCGCTTTAGATGTATCGGCCATCTACACAATCTGTCCCATTCAGACAAAACTGCTTCGACCAAACCTCTATTTTTGATCCTCTGAAGTTAATGCAACTCATGTTTTCTCCATCTGAGCACTTTGATCTCTTCGACCATATATACTTTAAGATACGGTCATTACATTCTCCCCCTCTCATTAGAATTTGTCCCAAATTCTATGGAGCTGCTGACGTCCCCGCTTCATCTTCAAAAAACTCAGGATAGCTCTCGCAAAATCTCTCTTCGTCTTCCCATGTTATCACCATGCGGTTTTGTCTTCCCCAAAATACTTGAATTTGAGGAATTTCCCGATTCTTCAACCTTCTAAGACGTCTCTCTCCAATTCTGATCGGTTCCTCTGGGTAGGTAAGGTCTTATCTCAACTCTGGAATCCTCTCTGGCTCGATCAAGTTCGGGTCGTGAATATGCTTCCTCAGCATAGAAACATGGAATACTGGGTGCAGGTTCATTTCTTCTGGTAGTTCCAACCTGTAGGCTACCTCTCTAACTCTTCCAATTATCCGGTATGGACCAATGAAACGCACAGTTAACTTCCCGACTTCACCGAAACGATCCTTTCCTTTTTGTGCTGATACCTTGAGATATACCATATCTCCAACCTCAACCAAAACCTCTCTCCTCCTTTGGTCAGCATACTTATTTTGTCGATATTGTGCTTTCTTCATGATTGCTCAGATGACTCGTAGCTTTTCCAAATATTTTTCAGAGTTAACCACTGCTCTCCGTCGACTCAAAGCGTCTGCGACCACGTTAGCTTTCCCTGGATGGTACTGAATCTGAACGTCGTAGTCCGAGATAAATTCCATCCATCTTCTTTGTCGTAGATTGAGATCTGCTTAGGTAAACAGGTACTTAAGGCTTTTGTGATCCGTAAATACCTTAACCTTCTGTCCGTAATGATATGATAGCCATATCCTTAAGGCAAAAAATACTGCTGCCATTTCTAAATCGTGTGTAGGATAGTTGTCCTCATGCTTCTTCAACTACCTTGTGGCGTATGCAATCGTTTTGTTCTCTTGCATTAGCACACACCCCAATCATACCCGTGACGCATCCGTATACACATCTTATGTCTTACTTGGTTGTGGTAAGGTAAGGACTGGGGCCGTAGTCAATGCCTCCTTAAGCTTGTTGAAAGCTTCCTCCATGTGCTCATCCCACACAAATGCTACGTCTTTCCCGGTTAGTCTTTTCAATTGTTTGGCAATGGATGAGAATCCCTTAACAAACCTTCGGTAGTAGCTGGCCAACCCAAGAAAACATATGATCTCAGTGGCTGTGGTTGGTCGAGGCCATCCTTCTACTACTGCAATCTTCTCTGGATCCGCTGAAACTCCTTGCTCGGACACTGTATGACCTAAGAAACCAATATCCCGCTTCCAAATTCGACATTTGCTGAACTTAGAAAACAACTTCCGGTCTCTTAGTCTTTTGAGTACCTTCCGCAGGTGCTCCTTGTGATCCTCCTCGCTTCGCGAATAGATCAATATCTCGTCGATAAACACAATCACAAACTGGTCGAGATAGTCGTGGAACACTTCATTCATTAGCCTCATAAACACTGCTGGCGCGTTGGTCAACCCAAACGACATTACAAGAAAATCGAACTGGCTGTACCGAGTGTTAAACGCTGTCTTCATCACATTTGTCTCTGCTGTCAAAATTTGGTGATATCTCGAGGCTAAATCTATCTTTGAGAACCAACTTGCTCCTCTGAGTTGATCCAACAATTCATCGATCTTCGGCAAGGGGTACTTATCCTTGATCGTGACATTGTTGATCCCTCTGTAGTCGATGCACAACCTCATGCTGCCATCCTTCTTTTTTACAAACAGAACCGGAGCTCCCCTTGGTGAAGAACTTGGTCTTATGAAACCTCTGTCTAGTACATTCTGTAACTGCTTCTTGAGCTATGCCAACTCAGCTGGCGCCATGCTGTAAGGAGCGTTGCAATAGGTGCAGCAATTGGTTCCATGTTGATGGTGAACGGGTTACTCCAGGGTGGTTGCAATTCCATCAACGCCTGAAACACATCTTCAAACTCTTGGAACACCGGAATGTCTTCTATCCTCAACTCCTCTCCTGACTCTTCTCCAATATACGTAAGTGACACCAAGTAGACCTCGCAGTCTAGTAATGCTTTCTCCTCTCTCGTTGCCGTTAAAAACATCACCGAGATGCTAGGATTGATCCCATGATATGCCAATACCACTTGCTGGTCGTCTTTAAAGATAACTCTTCCTCTTGCACAGTCCAACCATGCCCGGTGCCTTGACAGCCAATCCATCCCTAAAATAACCTCAAAACCTTCCAAGGGCATAACTACTAGGTCGGCTAAAAGGGTTTCATGCTGGATCACAATGGGAACACTCAACAACACCCTCTCAGCTTTCAAGGTTTGGCCTCCAGGGGTTAACACCAAGATATCAATATATAAGTCACAAGGGTTCCTACAAACCTAGAGGCTACTACTGGGTTCAAAAAACTATGGGTGGCTCCTGAATCAAACAAAACAAAAGCAGGGGTTCCCCCAACCATCAATGATCCTAAAATAAGATCAATGCACTAGCATTCATCCAGAAAGCTGTCACCATAAACTTCTATCTACTCAACAATAAATTAATGACGCAAAAGAGAGAGTTAGCACCCAAACAAACCTGTCACATGACCTCTCTGTAATAACCCAACCGAAGGGATAAAATGGTCGAGATCGACAAGTTGGAATTTGGAGTTGAGCTTTTGGGGATCAAAGTATGATGAAGAATGTTGAGTTTTGGTCATATAAAACTTAACATGATTCGGAGAAAATGGAAGAGTGGTCAAGCATCAACCTGGTGGTCAAGGGCAATAAGGATTGATCGATTGATTCGAAGATCAAGATGGTCGAAGAATGGATCATGAGTGAAACATGAGTCAAACTAAGCTGCTCCACCATGTTAGACAATATCTTAGATTGATCAGTCGAACGTTTTGGAAGCATAACATTTTTGGAAGCACAACGTTTTAGAAGCACGACATTTCCGAAGCACGATGTTTTCGAAAAAAATTCGTATCAGTAAAACATTATTTTGGAGACATAATAAGTCGGAAGCAGGACGGGAATTAAGCACGACGGAAAAACCCAAAATTGGGCAAAACCCCTAATTTCAGTATTATGGAATTTTTCAAGGAAGCCGGAGGCTCGGGAAATTTTTTTTATCAAGGTTTGGGTTCCTTTATAGTTATTAAAAATATTTAGAGCATCAGAACGGGAGCAAAAAATATTCGGGATTGATCGCGGGTCAAAAATATACGGGAAGGGCCGAAATCGGGCGAATGGACCGAGAAGCATGAGGTGGCTCTATGCATGGGATCCGAACGTGGTGTCAACTGCCTACCAAGCTATCTGTCTAAATAAGAACGAGGTGTCGCCGTACATGGGAGTGGTTCATGCAGCCTTACATGTAGTCGCACGAGGTTGTCGTCGCACATGAAACCAAACCATGCTGATCGACGTGTGGGAACTGGTGTGTCGCCTTGCATGCTTTGTGGGCTCATGGGAAGACATGTGGGAGGATTTGGTGTCACATTTCATGTAATCCAATACGTGCAACTAGCCATCATCCATGTGGAGCACGAAGTGTCACTGTGCGTGCAACCGAAGCATGCTGATCGACATATAGGGAGCTGTGTATCGCGACGCATGCACTCCAGCCATGCAGCAAGCCATCTGGACGTGGAGGTGTTTCCTGGCATTCCAAGGAAGCATGCAACAGGGCATGTGTACGCCCTTGTGTCGCCGCGCATGCGACCGGAAGCATGCGAGACGACACACGGGCGCTAGGGTGGCTCGTCTTTACTGGCCGGTGACTTCTATAAATACCCAGCTCCACCTAATTGTTTTAATTCATCCCAGACAAAAGAAAAACACTTAAAGACGTGGGTTAGAGAGAGAGAGAGAGAGAGAGAGAGAGAAATAAGTGAGGTGCTTTAGAAACATAGACAATTTCGAAGACCGAAAAAACTGCAGGGAAGTTCCGAAAGACTTTCCATAAGCTAAAGAAGGTTACGTCCGAGTTCAGATCAGTCCTTTCCAGTCCATCCAAGATGAAAAGCCGCTTACGGGTTGAAAAGCCTTAGGACTCGATCTAGTGGAACTGTTAACTCTGGGTACGGGTTGCAAAGCTTTTAGCCTAGACTTAACGGGACGTGTTAGTGGATGAACTGGTCTAAGTTGCGGATTAAACTCTGTTACTCTGACCGGATTGTCCCTAGCTTGTCATGTAGCGCTTCCGGACCACGATGTTGGGTTGGATGGTCAATCATGTTCTTGTTTGATTGTTGGCTGGCCGGTTGGCTCATTTCATCTCTGACCCTGGGTGTTGGTCGGTCTACACGTCATGTTCTTGTTTGATTGTTGGCTGGTTGGTCGACCATATGTCTAGGACGGTTCGAGGGTGTTACACTCTCAACGGTCCTGGAGCACTGGATGGAATTCCCTCCATTTCCAGAGCATATACTCTCCCTCCAGGTGCAGGAGACCCGGCTGGGTGTTCATTGGTCGGTCGGGTCGGTTGGGTACGCACAAACGTTCCTCCTCCTTGTCTTGGACGATGCACAGAACAATCATTGGCAAAGTGACTCTTCTCTCCACATCTGCTGGGCCTGGTGCAGCCGCTTCTGCTGGTCCTGGGTTGATTATCCTTGATGTAGATCCCGCAAACTCCGTATGAGATGAATGGGGTCGCTGCGGTCCAACGAATGGTTCTGATTCTGCACGTTGAGAGTGGGATGGTGATACTGATAACCTCCAAGCTCCCAAATGAACGTTCTCCTCACTGTGTGCACGTTCCATTCCTTCCATAGGCCTTGGTCCACTATCGCCTGTCTGATTTGCCGAATCCGAAACATTCCAAAAGTTGTGGTAGTTTGCGTACCTCGACCCATCATGACCCGATGTTCCGAACGACCCGCATGCTCCTGATCCTTGGTTAGACATCTGCACAGATACAAGGGTGTATCCTAAATTTCCCCAAAGAACTAATCCTAGTTTCTACTTCAAATACCCCTAAGCGGAACGTACCTGTTTCCTAATGTGGCATAAGCGACTCATTTTGACTCAATAAAAAATTAAAAACTTTGAGGCTGATGAGCATGATCAGGAACCATGCTCTGATACCACCATTTGTAACACCCTCGGACCATCCTAGGCCGGACTGACCCGCGATGACCCAAGAATGCCACAAGTATAGCTCGCCGAATCAGATCGATCAAGAATCTAGAACAAATAAAGACTCTCGACTAACCCATTCCGGTTTGCTGTGTCCTCAAGGCCATGGCCTAAGGCTTTGCGACCCGTACTACGGTCTTTGAGTTGTGTCAACCCGGACGAGGTTTTATTTCATTCAGCACACAACCACAAATATAAACATTCTTTTATTAATTATAGGTGGAAAGCGTCTTACAATACATTACAAAATATCAGAGTTCGAGTGCTCGGCCTAGTACCAAAATAAAACAAAATCAAATATATACATTCGAAAGCTAGTCCTTGCTTAAGCTTATGCCACTGCAAATCTACACCGGTCGCGTACCGTTACGCTTCACTATAAGCTTCTGACCTATTGGTTACCTCCGTAGTAGAAGAGGGCATGAGTAATCGAAATTACTCAGTTAGTTCCCAAAATAAATAACAACAACACCCACCCCCCCCTTCATCCCATGCTTAAACAACAACACACAATCACAAATAAATATGCATACAAACAAACAATACAGAAGAGTAACGTGCAACTACTAATGCAATGCAACTAGTCTCACCACCGAGACCTAACAACACACAAATGCAATCTAGACTCAATCCTAGAATCAAAACACAAAAACAAACAAACAAACAAAGTGCTCAAATGATGGAGCCACATTGTAGTAACCCGCCCGAAGGGATAAAATGGTCGAGATCGACAAGTTGGAATTTGGAGCAAAAGTTTTGGGGATCAAAGTAGGATGAGGAATGTTGAGTTTTGGTCATATAAAACTTGACATGGTTCGTACAAAATGGAAGAGTGGTCGAGCATCAACATGGTGGTCGAGTTGTGGGCGATAAGGATCGGTCGGGAAATTTTGAAGTACGAGGTGGTCGAAGAATTGACATTAAGTGAACCATGAGACGAATAAGGTGCTTTACCATATTAGACAATGTCTTTTTACCAGCCGACGTTTTGGAAGCATAACATTTTTGGAAGCATGACGTTTTAGAAGCACGACATTTCCGAAGCTCGACGTTTCTTAGGCACAAAGTTTTCTGTGAAACTTCGATAAAATAATATTTTGAACATCGGAAGCAGGACGTGAATTAATCAGGACGGGAATTAAGAAGGACGAGAAGTAAGCACGACGGGATCGAAGCATGATGGGCAAACCCAAAATTGGGAAAAATCATAATTTCGGTATTATGCAATTTTTCGGGGAAGCCGGAGGCTCGGGAAATATTTTTGTCAAGGTCAAGATTTATTTGGAGTTTATAAAAAAATTTCAGAGCATCAGGACGGGCATAGAAAGAATAATTGGGATTGATCGCGGGTCGAAAATATGAAGGAGGACCGAAATCAGTCTATTTCACCGGGAAGCACGAGCTCGCTCGTTGCATGAGATCAGAATGTGGTATCAACTGTCTAGCAAGCTAATTAGCAACATAAGAACAAGTTTTCGCCGTGCATGGGGCTAGTATATGCGGCTTGACATGTCGTAGCATGAGGTGTCGTCGTGCATGGAACCGAAGCATGCGGCCAGCCATGTGGAACTGGTGTGTCTCCCTGCATGAGTTTCAGTCATGCAGAATCACATCTGTGAGGAATGGTGGTGCCCTGCATGATACTTGAGCATGCTGAGAGACTTGTGGAGAACGAGGTGCCGCCGTGTATGCATCCAGAGCCATGCGGAGCGACACATGGGCTGCCACAAACCTGAAGCTGATTGGTTGGTGCTTCCTATAAATACCCCACGACCCATGATCATTTCAACAAATCCAGACCACTTCAAAGCACCTTAAAAACGTGAGAGAAAGTAGAGAGAGAAAGCAAGAGTTTTCGATAGTTTTTTGAGAGTTTTTGGGAGTTTTCGATATCAGTTACTATACATTTTAGGTCGACGCCTAGAGGAGTTTCTGTTTGATTTGAGCATTGTGCAAGGAATCCATACAAGTTCAAGAACGCCTCTGAGATCTTTTTGGACGGGAAGCTACTTTAGGAGTCCAAGAAAAGGGTTTTGGTTGAGGAATCGGGCAAGGGTCAAATCCACAACGAACCAATCACAGTGAATCATGGCAATTTTTTGTTAACTTGTTTTCATGCAGGTTCTCGTTATTGTTAAGTTGGACCACGGCAGGGAGGCCGGGTCTAACTTGGTAACGGTTTGATTAGATAATTATTGAGGTTCTGAATCATGATTGATTGCTAGTAGCATGCTTAGTTATAGCATTCTTAGATTTGTGATTAGGTTTAGATTTGTTGTTATGTTGCTTGGTTAGTAAGGGAATGCTGAATGATTAGATAATACTGCTAAGTTGTGGTTAGCTAGGTTCTGTAATTGATTGATTGTTAGGCTGTTAGATTGCATACTTAGTTATTGCTTGGTGAACGCTTAAAACTAGAAGGCTTGGTTAATTGCTAGGTTGATAGATTGCATGCTTAGGTGATTATTGCTATTGTGTTCTTATCTGTTTGCATGAAGGGATTGTGATGATTTGTTGTTATTGTTGTTGTTTATTTGATTAGATGTTAGTACTAGGGAATCTAGGCCACATAGGCCGATTCACTAGTACCTGTTGTGATGGTTGAGTTAGTATTAGGATATCAAGGCCATATAGGTTCAATACCTAGTTAGTGTTGTACCAAGGGTCGTAGACCATATAGGCTAGACTGCTGGTGCTACTTGTTAGTGTCGAGTTGTGCCAATATCTTTCCCGATCAGAAATGCTAGGCTTGTGTATTGGGAGTTACGCGGAAAGGAAAGTTAAGTAAGCATGTCCCTACGCTGCTTGGCAGAGAGGTTTCATAAAGCATGCTCTGTACGGAGAGGTTGCTAGAACGCATGTTCCGTCCTGTTGTATCCTTGGTGGGTGCTACATGGTAGTTTGTGGCAAGGTAGGTTGCTAGAATATGTCCCTACGGGGCTGGGCAGAGAGGTTGCATAAAGCATGCTCTGTACGGAGAGGTTTCTAGAAAGCATGCTTCGTCGTGTGACACCTTATCGGGGTTACATGTCAGTTATATTGGATGTTCTAACTCGTGTGCCTTTGTGGCTGCAAGTTGGGTGTTCTGTGGTTGTGTAAGTAAGGAAAAAAAATGAGTGGGGTTATGTAGTTAAGTGTATAGGTGTAGGGAGTCCTAGCATATATCCATTTTATTATGCCAACGGTTTATTAGGATCCGCTGCTTATTTTTGTTATGATTATTGTTGAGTCACTCGGGTTTCCACGGGGGAAGTCTCGAGTGATAATTGTTATTATTGTTGTGATATTAGGTGAACTCCTCATCTTAGATTGTTTGGGGTTGGGATGGCGAGGGGTTGTATTTGCTAGTTCTGGCTCTGACTCACAAGTAACACTAGGTTCCTCATTAAACTCACCTATCATTGCAGATAACCTTAGTGGGAGACCGGGTAGCAAGGAAGCTGGACGTTAGGAGTACCGGAAGTGCCTTGCCTTTCCTTTTGTAAAACGGCACATGTTTAAAAGTATTTTGACTCGATATTGGCACTAGGCCTGGATCCATATGTAATCTTTATCTTTTACTTGTAACGACTATTTACTATAATCAATAAAATTGATGTTTTATATACGTTACAATGGTTCTTTGATAAATAGACTTGTCCGGTCTAAACACAACATTAGGTCTTGGTGCGGGTTGAAAAGCCTTAGGCCTCGATCTATTGGAACTATTAACTCTTTGTACGGGTTGAAAACACTTATCCATTGATTTAGTGGGACGTGTTAGTGGATGAACTGGTCAAAGTTGTGGATTAAGTTCTGTGACATAGACCTGATTGTCCCTAGCCTGTCACGTAGCGCTTCCGGACCATGGTGCTGGGTTGGACGGTTAGTCATGTTCTTGTTTGATTGTTGGCTGGCCGGTTGGCCTTTCACGTCCAACCCTTGATGTGGGACGGATCGTCGGTCATGTTCTTGTTTGATTGTTGGCCGGTGTTCGACCTATGCCTAGGACGGTTCGAGGGTGTTACAGAGGTGGTATCAGAGCATGGTTTAGTCCATGCTTCCAGAACCTGCGTTTATAATCGATTTCAAATCTTTTATCGAGTTAAAAGGAGTCAAAAGACATTAGGGATCCGGTCACGTCCAGCCATTCTGGGTAAGAAATTTAGAATTTACCTTTTCAATGGTTGTAGATGGATAATCGGGATGCAAGTCAAGGTAGGCAATGGGAATGGTCGTCAAGGGTTGGTCGAGAATATGGAGATTCAGAACAAGGGTTTTCTACTGGAAACAGAATGGGTCACAGAGATATGAGTCAACAGAAGGAAAATATGTTTTCAACAAGTCGTGGACGTAGTCAGTCACAAATGCAAACGACTTCACATTCAAATGAACAATAGAGACAAGGAGGGAATCAAGAGGGTGAAGTTCCACCGGGAGGATTAGTAGAATTGTTTACTCAAATTCTACGACAAGCTTCAAGGAACACCCAACCTGAGGAATACTTAAACGTGGAATATCTGAAGATCTTGAAGACGATGAAGTGTTTGGAAACTTATAACTTCAAAGGAGGAATCAACACTTTTGAGGCTGAGGAGTGGAAGCACAAGATGGAGACCAACTTTGAAGAAATGATGTGTCCAGAAAATACAATAAGAGAGTAGAGGTTTAATATCTACAAGAAGATGCTTGTAACTGGTGGGAAAGTGTGGAATGTCAACATGGCAAGACATCGACTGGAGAGACAGCTCATCAATCTTACTCAAGGAGATAGAACAGTACGGGAGTATGAAGCGGAATTTACAAGACTTCGTCGTTATGTATTGAACGGTCAGGAGGACAAACCAACAATGATCCGGAACTTAATGTATGGATTGCGATCTGAACTAGGTGGCAGACTCGCAGCAGGCAACTTTGGAAATCCCACAGACTTAGTCGAGAAGGCCGTAAATGTGGAAGTTGCGGTAGCAGCAGAAGCCAAGTCTGAACAAGAAATAAAAGCCGTTAGTGGCCAGAAGGAAAAACAGCTAATTGAGTTCAGATATTCCAGTAAGCAAGGCCTAACCAGGAAAAGAGGCCATGACTCAAAATCATGGAATGGAAACCAAGAGTGTTTTACTTGTGGAAAAGTGGGTCACATTGCTCGACAATGCATGGCAGACCAATTTCCATTAACCAAAGAACATCCCCCACTTGCCCTACTAGACGGCAGACCCCCGAGAATGAGGAAGCATAGGTAGTGTATATATTTAGGAAAACCTTAACCTTGAAGCCTGCGAGGTAAGTAGGGGTTCTAACTTCCTTGTTTGAATGTTTTGCCTGATTGGTTGTGATGTGTTAGAATATTGGTTTTAATTCTTGTTCTGTTCTACTACACTAGAACTTGTTGTGTGTAGGTAAGTTGTGTCAGGTAATGACCCCCGAAGACCAAACCCGTGAAGATTGATAATTCGATCAGTAGTGTTATGATTGTTGGACCGCATGAGCGGATATATTGATGATAAGATTTGGTGGCTATGTTGGGTTGCACGTTTGGTTCTAAGTTGATATTTATCAAAAGGACATGATAGATATAGAAGATTTAATCATCCGAAGAAATCAAGATTAAAGAAATGGCTAAGTACGAGTACAATATCTATCGAGAGACAGGATAATATCATGCAGAATGAAAGTGTTACGGCAGAGTAAAAGTAAGAAGATGACTCAGTGAGATTGAAGAGACGTGAAACCGACTATGGACCTTGAGGAAGACAATCAAGGGAAAGTAGTAAACATAGTGAAGAGATTTGGAGTCAGTTAAGAATGACTGAACCATGGGAAGTCAAGAAGTAAAGAAAGGAAAGGATTCAAGACCGAGGGTATGCTTCGAGATTTATCAAGGTAAAGCGAGTCCGGGATAAGAAGTGTGTGCAGTGAACCAAAGCAATCAAACGAAGACATGAAAGGCGAGCCGACGAAGAAACACATCAAGTAACCAAGATCACAAGAAGAAGTAATCCAAGAAGAGATTGCCATCAAAACAAACCAAGGAGGAGAATATTATGAAGCTAAGCAACTGGATATCTAAGAATTCAAGGACAAATTCTATTAAGGGGGGCGGAGAATGCAGTAACCAGCCCGAAGGGATAAAATGGTCGAGATCGACAAGTTGGAATCTGTAGATAAAGTTTTGGGGATCAAAGTAGGATGAGGAATGTTGAGTTTTGTTCATATAAAACTTGACATGGTTCGTAGAAAATGGAAGAGTGGTCGAGCATCAACATGGTGGTCGAGTCGAGGGAGATAAAGATCGATCGGGAAATTTTGAAGTATGAGGTGATTGAAGAATTGATATTGAGTGAACCATTAGGCGAATAAGCTGCTCTACCATGTTAGACAATGTCTTAGATGGACCAGACGGACGTTTTGGGAGCATAACATTTTTGGAAGCACGGCGTTTTAGAAGCACGACGTTTCCGAAGCTCGACGTTTTTAGGCACGAAGTTTTCTGTGAAACTTCGTAAAATATTATGTTGAACATCGGAAACAGGATGGGAATTCAGCAGGATGGAAAGTACGCACGACGGGAAAACCTGAAATTGGGCAAAAACCCTAATTTCGGTATTATGGAATTTTTCTGGGAAGCTGGGCTGGGAATTTTTCGTCAAGGTAAAGATTTATTTGAAGTTTAATAAAATTATTCAGAGCATCAGGGGGCATAGAAAAAATAATTGGGATTGATCGTGGTTCGAAAATATGCTGGAAGGACCAAAATCAGTTGATTGGACCGGGAAACACGAGGTGGCTTGTTGCATGAGATCAGAATGTGGTATCAACTGTCTAGCAAGCTAAGTATCAACAGAAGAACGAGGTGTCGCCATGCATGGAGCTAGTATATGCGGCTTGACATGTCGTAGCACGAGGTGTTGTCGTGCAAGGAACTGAAGCATGCGGCCAGCCATGTAGAGCTGGTGTGGTGCCCTGCATGAATTTCAGTCATGCAGAATGACATCTGGGAGGAATTTTGGCGCCATTAATGATACCTGAGCATGCTGAGAGACATATGGAGCACGAGGTGCCGCCGTGCATGCGTCTGGAGCCATGCAGAGCGACACACAGGCTGCCACAAACCTGAAGCTGATTGGTTACTGCTTCCTATAAATACCCCACGACCCCTGCTCATTTCAACACATCCAGACCAATTCAAAGCACCTTAAAACCTGAGATAAAGTAGAGAGAGGTAGCAAGAGTTTTCAATAGTTTTTGAGAGTTTTCGGGAGTTTTTGAGATCAGTTACTATACTAGTTTTGGACCACGCCTAGAGGAGTTTTTGTTTGGGTTTATAGTTGTTCAAGGGAGTCCATACAAGGTCAAGCACGACTATGAGATCTGTTTGGACGAGAAGCTATTTGAGGAGTCCAAGAAAGGGTTTTGGTCGAGGAATCGGGCAAGGGTCAAAGCCACAACGAACCAAACACAGTTAGTCATGGTAATCGTTTGTTAACTTGTTTTCATGCAGGTTCCCATTATTGTTAAGCTGTACCTTGGCAGGAGGCCGGGTCTAACTTGGTAAGGGTTTGATTAGATAATTATTGAGGTTTTGAATCATGATTCATTGATTAGTACCATGCTTATTTATAGCACGCTTAGATTTGCGATTAGGTTTAGATTTGCGATTAAGTTGCTTGGGTAGTTAGGGAATGCTGAATTATTAGATAATACTGCTAAGTTGTGGCTAGCTAGGTTCTGGAATTGATTTATTGTTAGGTTGTTAGATTGCATACTTAGTTATTGCTTGGTGAACGCTTAGATAACTAGAAGGCTTGGTGAATTACTAGGTTTATAGATTGCATGCTTAGGTGATTATTGCTATTGCGTTCTTATCTGTTTGCATGCCGGGATTGTGATGATTTTTATTATTGTTGTTGTTTAGTTGATCAGATGTTAGTACTAGGGAATCTAGGCCACAGATGTCGATTCACTAGTAAGTGTTGTGATGGATGAGTTAGTATTAGGAGATCTAGGCCATATAGGTTGAATTCCTAGTTAGTGTTGTACCAAGGGTCGTAGGCCATATAGGCTAGACTGCTGGTACTACTTGTTAGTATCAAGTTGTGCCAATTGCTTCCCCGATCAGCAATGCTAGGCTTGTGTATTGGGAGTTACGCGGCAAGGAAAGTTACGTAAGCATGTCCCTACGCTGCTTGGGAGAGAGGTTGGATAAAGCATGCTCTGTACGGCAAAGTTGCTAGAAAGCATTCTCCGTCATGTGGTATCCTTGGTGGGTGCTACATGTTAGTTTGCGGCAAGGAAGGTTGCTAGAGTATGTCCCTAAGCGGCTGGGCAGAGAGGTTGCATAAAGCATGCTCTGTACAGAGAGGTTACTAGAAAGCATGCTTCATCGTGTGACACCTTATCGGGGTTACATGTTAGTTATATTGGATGTTCTAACTCGTGTGCCTTTGTTGCTGCGAGTTGGGTGTTCCGTGGTTGGGTAAGTAAGTAAAAAGATCGAGTGGGGTTGTGTAGATAAGTGTATAGGTTTAGAGAGTCTTAGCATATATCCCTTTTATTATGCTAACGGTTTATTAGGATCCGCTGCTTATTTTAGTTATGATTATTGTTGAGTCACTCGGGTTTCCACGGGGGAAGTCTCGAGTGATAATTTTTATTATTGTTGTGATATTTGGTGAACTCCTCGTCTTAGATTGTTTGGGGTTGGGATGGTGAGGGGTTGTATTTGCTAGTTGGGGCTCTGATTCACTGAGTAACACTAGGTTACTCATTAAACTCACCTATCGTTGCAGGAAACCTTAGTGGGAGACCGGGTAGCATGGAAGCTGGACGTTAGGAGTACCGGAAGTACCTTGCCTTTCCTTTTGTAAAACGGTACATGTTTAAAAGTATCTTGACTCGATATTGGCACTAGGCCTAGTCCATCTTTAATCTTTATCTTTTACTTGTAACTACTATTTACTATAATCAATAAAATTCATGTTTTATATACGTTACAATGGTTCTATGATAAATAGACTTGTTCGGTTTAAACACAACATTAGGTCTTGGTGCGGGTTAAAAAGCCTTAGGCCTCGATCTATTGGAACCGTAAAATCTTGGTACGGTTTGCAAAGCCTTATACCTTGATTTAGCGGGATGTGTTAGTGGATGAACTGGTCCAAGTTGCGGATTAAGTTCTGTGACATAGACCGTATTGTCCCTAGCCTGTTACGTAGCGCTTCCGGACCATGGTTCTGGGTTGGACGGTCAGTCATGCTATTGTTTGATTGTTGGCTAGCCGGTTGGCCTTTCACCTCTAACCCTTGATGTGGGACGGATCGTTGGTCATGTTCTTGATTGATTGTTGTCCGGTGGTTCGACCTATGCCTAGGACGCTTCGGGGGTGTTACACACATGCCACACATCCCGGGATCCCTTCACACCACAGAGCCCTAAGCCTCCACCCTGAACACTCCCGACCACAAAAGATGAAGTCACATGGTCAAAAAACATCACTCCGGGAATTGGACTTCTCCCAATTTAACCCAGGCCGCATCATCATGCAGCTCTCGTCCATTGGTGCAACACACTTTAAGTGACGAACCGTGGAGAGTAGGTAACTCCCTTGGGGTTCTACCAATCTAACCCCAGGGTCCACATCATCAGAGAATTGGGCTTCTCCCAATCTAACCCCGAGATGGCCATTCTTTCTAGTCTAGGCGCAACAAAAAACCAACCAGCATGAGGGAGCTCCGCCTCTAACCTCCATGCAATGCACACTTAGACTAGATGCACAACACACACAAACACGTACTTGTGCTAGTCTAGACAAAAAAACACAAAATACAACCAGCATGAGGAATCTCCACCTCTAACCTCCATGCAATGCTTGGTCTATACATAGCACAAGACAACTCACAAACAAGACACACACTGAACAACTAGTAATGCATGCAACAAAATGTACACACCCGACAAGAGAGAGACTCACTCAAATCTCTTACGGTTCAACACACTACAACGTCTAGATTATTATGCAATCCTACATGCATAAGTAAAACAATATCTAGAAAACACAACAAACAAACACAACAATCACAAGATGTATGCAATCGACACACACTCTCCTGGGTCCCTGCACATAACCGATTAAAATCTTGCCCTAGGTCTTCACTTAAGATCCGCCGATCAAACCTCCATACCTGCATACATTAAACACACAAACAAGTCTTCGGAACCCACCTGGTTTGATCCCTATAAAGACTACCTAGAACCTCCCGCTAACTCTCCAAAAACGATTAACAAAAGAAACCAAAAAACACTCCTTAACTCTTGGTTTCTCTCTCTAAACTCACCTATCTCTCTCTCTAGGGTGATCACTCACGCTTTGGGATGAAGAAAATGAAGGGGAGGGGTCTGGTATTTATAGAAAAGGAGGCCTGAGGCTGGTTGGATAAGTGGACTTTTGTGCATGAAGGTAAGTGGACATGTGTCCCACTTACCTAACTTTCCTTTCAAGCTTCCCAAATTCTAGAACAATCAAAATGGAGCCACATGCCACACATCCCACGATCCCTTCACACCACGGAGCCCTAACTCTCCTCCCCTGAACACTCCCGACCACAAACACCAGAGTCACATGGTCAGAAAACATAACTCCAAGAATTGGGCTTCTCCCAATCTAACCCGGGCCGGATCGTCATGCAGCGCTCGTCCATGGGCGCGACCCACTTTCGCGTGACGAGCCGTGGAGTGTAGGTAACTCCACCACTGGAGAATTGGGCTTCTCCCAATCTAACCGCGACTTGGCCATACATTCTAGTCTAGGCGAAACACAAAACCAACCAGCATGTAGGAGCTCCGCCTTTAACGTCCATGCAATGAGCAACTAGACTAGATGCACAACACACACAAATGCGTACTTCAGCTAGTCTAGACCAAAACACAAAATACAACCAGCATGAGGGAGCTCCACCTCTAACCTCCATGCAATGCTTGGTCTAGACCTAGCACAAGACAACTCACGAACAAGACACACACTAAACAACTAATAATGCATGCAACAAATATCTACACACCCGACAAAAGAGAGTCTCACTCATATATTTTGCGGTTCAACACACTACAACATCTAGATTATTATGCAATATCTATACAACACAACAAACAAACATAACAAGCACAACATGTATGGAATCGGCACACACTCTCCCGGGGCCCTGCACCAAAACCGATTAAACTCTTCCCCCGGGTCTTCACTTATGCTCCGCCGATCAAACCTCCATACCATCATACATAAAACAAACAAACAATTCTTCGGAACCCACCTGGTTTGATGCCTACAAAGACTAACTAGCACCTCCGGCTAACTCCCCAAAAATGATCAACAAAAAGAACCGAAAACACTCCTTAACTCTTGGTTTCTCTCTCTAAACTCACCTCTCTCTCTCTAGGGTGATCGCTCACGTTTTGTGATGAAAAAATGAAGGGGAGGGATCTGGTATTTATAGAGAAAGAGGGATGAGGCATGTGGGACAAGTGGACATTTGTGCATGGAAAGAAATGGACATGTGTTCCACTCACCAAACTTTCGTTGCAAGCCTCCCAAATTCTAGAACATTCAAAGCTTGGTCACCAAGTTTACACTCCCTTGCAAGACAAATCTCAGCTTCTAGAAGCCTTGTAACTTGGGCGGCAAGTCTTCTTCCCGGCCGATGAGAAAACGCCATGTGTACTCGCCACGTCACCAATCCCAACCAATGGGTGTGCACCACATCATCGCCATGTAATATCTGGTCACCACTTTCTTGCCACGTCATCAACTCCTAAAAATCTTAATTTGAATCTATTTGTGTAGAAAACCATTCCAAGATGCTCCCATTCCACTTAATTGCTCGAAAATCGCTAATCAGCTCGACCGTTCTTGATTTGACCGCAACAGACTAGGTCATCGTCCATCTCTTGATTCCTCCTGGACCAACTTGGTTTTATTATGACTATATGTCCTACTATTACTCCCTTCATTTATATAGACAAAGATACTCCTAGCTCATACATCTTCAAAACATCGCCTTCGACAAGAGTTGTCGACCTTCGTTTTAGATGTTTCAGCCAACTACACAATTTGTCTGATCCTGACAAAACTGCTTCGACCAAACCTCTATTTTTGATCCTCTAAAGTTAATGGAACTCATGTTTTCTCCATCTGAGCACTTTGGTTTCTTCGACCATATCTACTCTAAGATAGGGTCATTACATTCTCCCCATCTCATTAGAATTCATCCCGAATTCTATGGAGCTGCTGGCGTCCCCGCTTCATCTTCAAAAAACTATGGATAGCTCTCGCAAAACCTCTTTTCATCTTCTCATGTTATGACCATGCGGTTTTTTCTTCCCCAAAATACTTCAATTTGAGGAATTTCCTAATTCTTCAACCTTCTAAGACGTCTCTCTCCAATTCTGATCGGTCCCTCTGGGTAGGTAAGGTCTTGTCTCAACTCTGGAATCCTCTCTGGCTCGATCAAGTTTGAGTCGTGAATATGCTTCCTCAGCATTGACACATGGAGTACTCGGTGCAGGTTCATGGCTTCTTTTAGTTCCAACCTGTAGGCTACCTCCCCAACTCTTCCAATAATCCGGTATGGACCAATGAAACGCCCAACTAACTTCCCAACTTTACCGAAACGATCCTTTCCTTTTCATGCTGATACCTTGATATATACCATATCTCCCACCTCAACACAACTTCTCTCCTGCTTTGGTCGGCATACTCCTTTTGTCGATGTTGTGATTTCTTCATGTTTGCCTGGATAACTCTTAGTTTCTCCAATGTTTCCTCAATGATTCCCGGTCCAAAAAATATTCTTTCTCTAATTTTCGTCCAACAAAGAGGTGTTCGGCATGGTCTCCCACACAACGCCTCATACGGTGACATAGCAATACTAGCATGGTAGCTATTATTATAAGAAAACTCTACCAAAGGTAGGTAGTGCTCCCACGTACCTGCCCAGTCCAGTATGCATAGTCATAGCATGTCTTCCAATGTTTGGATGGTTCTCTCGGTTTGCCCGTCTGTCTCTGGATGAAAGGCAGTGCTAATGTGTAGCTCCGTCCCAAAAGCTCCTTGTATTGCTCTCCAAAAGGCTGTCGTGAATCTTGGCTCGGTCAGATAAAATGTTGGCTGGCACTCCATGGAGTCTTACAATCTGGTCGAGGTAAAGTTCTGCCAATGCCTCCGTCTTGTCCGTGTCTCGGATTGCTAGTAGGTGTGCTACTTTGGTTAACCGGTCCATGATTACCCAAATCACATTGTTTGATCCTCCTCTTGCTACTGGTAATCTGGTAAATCAGATCCATTGATATCGAATCCCACTTCCATTCTGGTACAGGTAGGTTTTGGGGTAGTGTACCCGGTACCTGATGCTCGACTTTGATTTGTTGACATACTTGACACTGCGCTACCCACTTTGCAACCACTTTCTTCATGCCTGGCCAATGGTAGAACCTTTTCATATATCTGTACATCTTTGTGCTTCCGGGATGAATGCTCAAGAGAAAATGATGCGCTGTCTTCAAAATCTCCTCCCGAAATCCTCCTTCCTTTGGCACTGTGATCCTTCCATTAAGTAACAAAGTTCCATCCTCAGCTACGTGATAAACATTTCCATTAGACCCATCTTCCTTCTTTATCTGCTCCACGATCTTCTTCAAGTCTTCATCTTCGGTTTGTGCTTGCCGGATACGCTAAACTGGACTGGCTTGATTTACCGCTTGCATTCCCAATGGTTCACTTGACTCTCCTTTTAATGCTGCCAAAGTTACCTTCTTGAATTCGTCGAACAAGCTTTCCAAATCACTCTCTGAGTTAACCATTGCTCTCCGTCGGCTCAACGCGTCTGCGACCACGTTAGCCTTCCCTGGATGGTACTGATTCTGAACGTCGTAGTCCGCGATAAATTCCATCCATCTTGTTTATCGTAGATTAATATCTGCATGGGTAAACAGGTACTTAAGGCTTTTGTGATCCGTAAATACCTGAACCTTCTCTCCGTAAAGATGTGATCGCCATATCCTTAATGCAAAAACTACTGCAGCCATTTCTAAATCGTGTGTAGGGTAATTCTCCTCATGCTTCTTCAACTGTCTTGAGGCGTATGCAATTACTTTGTTCTCTTGCATTAGCACACACCCCAATCCTACCTGCGACGCATCCGTATCCACATCATATGTTTTACCCGGTTGTGGTAAGGTAAGGACTGCTGCCGTAGTCAATGCCTCCTTGAGCTTGTTGAAAGCTTCCTTCGTGTACTCATCCCACACAAATGGTACGTCTTTCCCGGTTAGTGTTGTCAATGGTTTGGCAATGGAAGAAAATCTCTTGACAAACCTTCGGTAGTAGCCGGCCAACCCAAGAAAACTTTTGATCTCAGTGGCTGTGGTTGGTCGAGGCCATCCTTGTACTACAACAATCTTCTCGAGATCCGCTGAAACTCCTTGCTCAGACACTCTATGACCTAAGAAACCAATCTCCCGCTCCCAATATCGACACTTGCTGAACTTAGCAAACAACTTCCGGTCTCTTAGTCTTTCGAGTACCTTCCGCAGATGCTCCTTGTTATCCTCCTCGCTCTGTGAATAGATCAGTATGTTGTCGATAAACACAATCACAAACTTGTCGATATAGTCATGGAACACTTTGTTCATTAGCCTCATAAACACTGCTGGCGCATTGGTCAGCCCAAACGGCATTACTACGAACTCGAACAGGCTGTACTGAGTGTTAAACACTGTCTTCATCACATATGTCTCTGCTATCAGAATTTGGTGATATCCTGAGGCTAAATCTATCTTCGATCCTCTCAGTTGATCCAACAATTCATTGATCCTCGGTAAGGGGTACTTATCCTTGATTGTGACATTGTTTATCCCTCTGTAGTCGATGCAAAACCTCATGCTGCCATCCTTCTTCTTTACAAACAGAACCGGAGCTGCCCATGGTGAAGAACATGGTCTTATGAAGCCTTTATCTAGTAAATCCTCTAACTTCTTCTTAAGCTCTACAACCTCAACTGGCGTGATGCGGTAAGGAGATTTGGCAATAGGATGCCACATACCACACATCTCGGGATCCCTTCACACCACAAAGCCCTAACTCTCCTCCCCTGAACACTCCCAACCACAAACACCAGAGTCACACGGTTTAAAAACATCACTCCGAGAATTGGGCTTCTTCCAATCTAACCCGTCCCACATCGTCATCCAGTGCTCGTCCATCGGTGCGACCCACTTTCGCATGAGGAGCCGTGGAGAGTAAATAACTCCACCAGTGGAGATTTGGGCTTCTGTCAATCTAACCCAGGGTCCACATTATTGGAGAATTGGGCTTCTCCCAATCTAATCCCGAGATGACCATACATTCTAGTCTAGGTGCAACACAAAACCAAGCAGCATGAGGGATCTCCACCTCTAAAGTCCATGCAATGCGCACCTAGACTAGATGCACAACACACACAAACACGTATTCGTGCTAGTCTAGACCAAAACAGAAAATACAACCAGCATGAGGGAGCTCCACCTCTAACCTCCATGCAATGCTTGGTCTAGACCTAGCACATGACAACCACACAAACAAGAGGCACACTAAACAACTAGTAATGCATGTAACAATATCTACACACCCAACAAGAGAGAGTCTCATTCAAATCTCTTGCGATTCAACACACTACGACGTCTAGATGATTATGCAATCCTACATGCATATGTAAAACAATATCTAGACAACACAACAAACAAACAAAACAATAACAACATGTATGCAATCGACACAACTCTCCTGGGCCCTGCACCAAAACCGATTAAACTCTTCCCCCGGGTCTTCACTTAAGATCCACCGATTAAACCTCCATACCTGCATACATAAAACACACAAACAAGTCTTTGTAAACCACCGGGTTTGATGCCTACAAAGACTAACTAGAACCTCCCCCTAACTCTCCAAAAACGATAAACAAAAAGAACCGAAAACACTCCTTAACTCTTGGTTTATCTCTCTAAGCTCACCTCTCTCTCTCTCTAGGGTGATCACTCACGCTTTGGGATGAAAAAAACGAAGGAGAGGGGTCTGGTATTTATAGAGAAGGAGGGATGAGGCATGTGGGACAAGTGGACATTTGTGCATGGAAAGAAATGGACATGTGTCCCACTCACCAAACTTTCCTTGAAAGCTTCCCAAATTCTAGAACATTCAAAGTTTGGTCACCAAGTTTACACTCCCTCAAATCTCAGCTTCTAGAAGACTTGTAACTTGGGACCAAGTCTTCTTTCCGACCAATGAGAAACGTCATGTGTGCGCCACGTCATCACCATGTCATCTTTGGTCACCACTTTCTTGCTATGTCATCAACTCTTAAAAATATTTATTTGAATGTATTTTAGTATAAAACCATTCCAAGATGCTCCCATTCCTTTTCATCACTCAAAAATCACTAATCGGCTCGACCGTTCTTGATTTGACCGCAATACACTAGGTCATCATCCATCTCTTGATTCCTCCTGGACCAACTTTGTTTTATTACGACCATATGTCCTATTATTACTCCCTTGATTTATCTAGACAAAGATACTCCTAGCTCATACATCTTCAAAACATCGCCTTTGTCCTTGTCGACCTTCGTTTTAGATGTATCGGCCAACTACACAATCTGACCGATCCTGACAAAACAGCTTCGACCAGACCTCTATTTTTGATCCCATGAAGTTCATGCAACTCATGTTTTCTCCATCTGAGCACTTTCATTTCTTCGACCATATCTACTCTAAGATAGGGTCGGACCTCGGTTCTGGGTTGATCTCCAACATCCCCTCGTCGCTTTCCTTGTCCCATCTGCGTATGAGGACAATCCCTCATGAAATTTACAACCTTACCACATCGGTGACGAGCTCTTGGATCCTCTCCTGCTGGTTTACGCTGACCTTTTTCTGGTCGAGAGCAGTCTCGGGTTGCATGTTCCTTTCTGCCGCATCAGCCACCTCCAACACTCCCCTCAGCGAGGCTTACCAAACTTAGGGCATGCAGGTCAACCATTCAAGGTTTTACCTTCATCGACCTGGTCCCACTTCCTCTTACTATTGTTAAATTTTTGGTTGGGGGAAGGTTGTGCTCACAATTTAAGTTGAGCCTCCTCGGCCAAGTTAGTCTCCAACATCTACATCCTCTCAACCAACTCAGACACGGAGTGAAAGGTTCGCATTGAGAAATGGATCCTTTGTTCCACTCTTGGACAACGAATGAACCGGCGAATCTGAACTGCCTCATCTTTGAGTTCCCGTCCTACAAACCACCTAAGTAAGTTGAATTCTTCTTGATACTCCCTTACTGTCCTACGGCCCTTGGTTTGATCTAAGAACTTAGCCTCCAACCTGTCCCAAGCATCAGCAGTGAAGTACTTGCGGTTGAACTCGACCTCAAAGTCCGGGAAGTATGATGTTCCCATTGGTGCGCTTGTCCAATGCTAGCCACAAGTTGTGTGCGTCCCCCTCTAGGATGTGTACCGCAAAATCCTTCTTGTAATCGACCACGAAACGGGTAGAACTGAAGTTCCGGACCAACCGGGTCTTCCAGTTGTCCGCCTCAATAGGATCGATACCACCTGCAAAGTGTTTGGTCCCCAATAGGGATATGTGTTCCAAAACACTTAGGTAATCGATCTTTATTCCAACCCTTGCATGTGGGTCGATCTCGACCACTTCAGCCGTCTCTCGGACTTGCCCATTAACTAGCCATAGCAACAAGTGCGCTTTGTTCCGCAAATATGTTCAAAAGTGGTGTGATTACCTGGGTCATAGAAACCACCTGCGTACCCATTAGCTTCATGGCTTCCATAACCTCCTTCATGGATGGTTTCGTCACCCGATTATCTTGCCTTGTTGTTTCAACAACCTCCTCATAATTCAGGTCATCATGATCTCCAGTGTTCGAGGAATTTCTTCCCCTTAACGCCTTTACTTCTGATGTCCATCCATGCCATCAATATGTTGTCTAGTAAGGTTGGTTGGATCCACTGGTAACCTTTCTCTTTTCTCGCCCATGACCTATTGGGTTGAAAACTCAGTTTGGTTAACCTCTTCTTCGGCAACTTGGATCGTTTGTACAACAGCTTCCTTACTCTTACGGGTCATTCCCAATTTTATTTTTGCACCCTAAGGATTCCAATTCATGTTAGTACACAAAACCATTTCACTGTAATCACACAATCCCTAGGCTACAAAATCGAGACACCCTTACCGCGAGACCCTTCAGCGTGTGGTGATGTACTACCCAGAACCCAAACTATCCTAGAATCAATCTGGCTCTGATATCAACTTGTAATACCCGATCCAGAATTTTGAGACCTACTTGGACCCGCAGCCTTACACTTACACCATTTTGTTGTAATTGCTTCATATTCAAGTTTATTATTTAACTTTTTCATTCTTATTGAGATGCGGTTAATAGACAATTCAAACAACAAGTATAGAAAGTGGGCCAATCAAAATTGTATTAATAAAAACAATGAGATTCAATACATAAGTTTAGTTTGCATCATAGGATATCATAACTTCATTCCTAACTAGATCTACCCTTGGTTTGATCACGATCAATCACAGTTCATGAAGCCATACAAATCGACCAATATCAAAACATATGTAAATATCCTAACAAGTATGTCTAACAACACATGCTTTGGTTCCCTAATATAATTCCATAAACCTCAAGTTTAAATATCATAAACTAGTCGGCCATATACTCAGAATATATCCAAGTACATTTGCAATCAAACAGAACATGATAAGACTGCCCATGATTTGATCCGACCACACGGTTTGGATCTAGGATTGATCAGCTCCAATCTAAGTCTGGCCAAAGGCCATGGACTTCTTACCTGAACTGGCAAAAGGCCTAGGTTCCCTATTTCATGTGAAACTTATTCCTCCTGGTCAGTCCACAATCCGCATTGTCAAACTGATCCAAACCATTTCTACAACCAGCCCATCGGGCCTTGATCCACTCTACTTGGGCTGCCCCAAGGCCTTGGACCAATAGCCAAACCAAGCCCAATAACACACGGATTTCCCCTTTGACAAACAAAGGCCATCTGATCCATAGCCATGAACAAACAGACCATCCGCACATCCCGCCATTAACCATGATCCATGGTTGGTTTCACTCGGACATGACCTTTGCTCTTTACAAAGTCAAATACGACACCAATCCAAACTATTCCTCACGAAAATATAGAAGATAATAAGTAACTAAAATAGAAAATTGAGTGATTGGATGTAACCAATACAAAACCGACCCAAAGACCCGACAAGACCGATCAATGGGCGATGGTTCCATGACCATACCTCTAACACCCCCGGACCGTCCTAGACATATGGTCGACCAACCGACCAAGAATCAAACAAATCAATGACTGATAGACCGACCAACACCCAGGGTTATAGATGAAATGATTCAACCAGACAGCCAACAATCAAACAAGAACATGACTGACCGTCCAACCCAACACCAATGTCCAGAAGCGCTACGTGACGGGCTAGGTACAATCCCGTCAGAGGCATATAACTTACTTTATGACCTAGACCAGTTCACCCACTAATTCGTCCAGCTAAATCATGGCTTAAAGATTTGCAACCCATACCAAGAGTTAGCGTTTCCGTTAGATCAAGGCCTAAGGCTTTTCAACCCGTACGTACCAAGACCTAACGTTGTGTTATACCGGACTAGTCAAATATGAGAGTAGTCATGATGCACATATAAAACCAATACTTTATTGATTCAAAGAAATAGTCTTACATTGAATACTTCAAGACTGGGCCCGGCCTAATGCCAAATCGAGTCAACTTAACACATGAAATTCTACACCAGCGGTCCTAACGTCCAACACCAAGATATCCGATCATCCTTAATAAAGCGACCTGAAAAAAGTACAACAGAGTTGGATGAGTATCCTAATGTCACTCAGTGAAATGGCGGCCTGTAATAACCCTCACGACCGGATTGGAATTTGGTCGAGAAAAATCTCGCTCGACCAGTTTGGAGTTGGTCTGACAACAATAAAAATAAAATCAACCCGGTGAATTAATGTCTCGACGGGATTGCGGTTAGGCTGAAAGCCCTTCCCTTGATAGTTTTGATCGAGTGTTAATTATTATGGTTGAGCTATATATAAATTGGACAAATTATCCAAAAGCAGAACGAGAACCAATGGACGGAAAACATTTGATCGAAAACTGGTCTGGAATACTTTCACCTGCTTTCGAGTCATGTGCATTTCATGTGCTGCCTGGATGCTTGCTTCCTTCATGACCTGGACATGTGACTTGCACCTTCCTGCTTGCTTGCTTCTGTAGGAAATGGCACATGACAATCAAAAGCTACTTACTTACCTGCTTGCAGCTTTTTTCATGGGAAGAAAAAGTTCAGCTGCTTGTGATGAAGCATGTCTCCAGCTGTCTACTCTCAGCCTTGCCTTGTGTTAAGTTAACTCTCAGATGAAGAAACCCTTTTCTTGTTTAAAATACCTCCTTCTCTCCTCTTGGGCGTCCTGTAACAGATGCAAGAAAACAGAGAGAAGCCCAAAAAAATCAGAGAGAGAGAAGAGAAAATATGGCAGAAAAAGTCAGAGAAATATTCTGGAAAAATCAGTGACTAACCTGGAGCATGGCTAACCCTTCTCACCCTCTCCTGTCTTGAATCAGTTAAGTATGTTGTATGTAAGATCTGAAGGTTAGTCGTGACTTCATCTTGGAGTTGAGAGCACTCATTTGTTCAGCCTTTGATTTTAATCGGTAAAGATTGGTGATTTTGATCAGACCAGTTTTGGTAAATCCCAGTGTCTGGATTATAATCTAAGCTCTGTTCTGATCATGAACCAATCATGGGTTTCTCTTGTCTAAAGGTTAAGGGGTGAGAATCCTAAAGAAAGAGTGGAACCAAATTCATCTAGTTTCAGTAAAACTGGCAAGGCTGGGAAACTTGTTGTTGAATCAGTTTTTGATTAGAACCGATTGGTTGTGCATGTTCTAGTTTGATTGTTGCACGGCTGGTCGAGTCAACTTGTACTTAGAGCAGATTGGGGGTGTCACAAAGTGGTATCAGAGCATGATTATACGATGCTTTAATGGGACTTGTTTCAACATCCTTTTGGAGTCAAAAATGATTCGCAAGGATAACTAGGATACGCTGGCTGGTTCCTTCATCTTAGGATAGATAGTCATGGGTAGTTAGCTTACCGTTTTATTTCATAGCAGATGCACCAAGACAAGCTCAATGGAGTCGATAGTATTTTCCGATATTGAACTGGTCACGCTTGGGTTTGGTATCGTCATGCTTTTCCTGCCGTGATTTTGTGTTCTAGTATGGATATATTTCAGAGAGGTATATATTGGACAGCGTCGATCCACTGAATGCATCACTGGATTCATGAGTTATCGATGTCAAGGCGGCTTTGTTTGGAATGATCTAGTTTTGGGCGATTTTACTGCTCATGATCACCAAGATGGACTTCTTCTTCGGCTGCTCAAGTTTTTCCATCTTATGATGAGACGTACCAGAACCAGAGCCATACAAGCATGATTGATTCAGCATTTGTTTCAAGCCTAGCGTGGTGGAGGAGATAGTTTGAGTATAGTACAAGATTATTGACGCACTAGCACCACTCCACTGCAACAAGAAATCTTCAAGTTTGTGAAGAGGATAAAGAAGTTGGGACCACAAGATACTGAGGAAGGACTAAACCATGCGATGGAGACTTTGGATTGAGGAAGATTTCCAATGCAACACTGGGAGCAGACGACTGACATGGCCCATTGTTTCAAGGATTGCAAGAAGGATAGGGAAGGAGAAAATATCAAGAAGGATGCAGTGAGTTAATCGTTACGCGTTAAGCATTATTTTGGGAATGTTAGTTCAAGTTAGACAGATTTCTCTTAAGAGTTCAAGATGGAGTGTTTTCTACCCAAAGCATGAGACCGATTGGAGATTCCACTTATGGAGTTAGCACAGTGAGATGTTTCTGCCAGAAGGTTGAGGTCGAGTGAATCTTATTCACCCATTTGGGTTTGAAGGATGAACCAAAGATCATAAGGACGTTCTTTGGGGATTTATCCTAAACAATTGGAGTAACTAAAGATTGTAGTGCTTAAGATCTCTGAGGAGACAGTATAGTTTGACATGTGAGTTAAGAAAGTTGTTACTGCCAAGGAAGATTCTTCGTGCCATTTTGACCGTCTAAAGGCTATCAGGTTCAGATCGAAGGTCAGTTTCAGGTAAGAAATCAAGGAAGTCGATGGACATTATTTTGGTTGGACGTTTCATTAGATCAAGACCACGGACCCTAAGTTGTGATGGTTGTGGCTAGCGAGGATAGGATGGTCATGATTGTTCAAATGGATAAATCCTGGATCATTTACGTCATTCACACTTTGGTCGTAATCTGAAAAGTAAGGATTTGATTCTACCCTTGTCCATGAAGTTCTCCGATTCCTTTTACCTATATACCTAGGGTACCAGTTGTTGGACTTGTTCGCTCTTCATTACAATTAGTCCCTAACCAAGTGTTTGGATATTTGGGAAGAACCTAAAATTTTTAGTTGCCGGGACCGTGAAAACATCTGAAAGGTCGAATCACAGGTTTGCTTTTTATCCTCTTGTATGTTGTGTTAATTTTTAATAAAATTTATGAATAATTAAATAAATAAGTGGAAGTGTGATCAAGATGTCGTAAGAGTCGTTATTTTATTGATGGAATTTTCCACCCATATTGTGTTTAATTTGGGAAGAACGCATTAGATGTAGTTCCCGGGTAGTGTCATTGTTTTAGGGACGATTCACTTTAGTGAATTCAAGTATACCATTCTTATTCGTGGAAGTACTGGCTGCCATTTAGAATTATGGTATGCCTTCGTATGCCATCCCCATTCCTTAGTACTTCCACTAGAGCGGTTTGTTTCTTTCTAGAGTGAGACTGGCTCTCTAGTTACTGAGATCAATTAGGAAGTAGTTAAGGAAAGAAGTCTTTGGGAGAAGACCAGACACCGTTGGCTTACAGTGGTATTCTACTAAGTGTTGGAGTATCACTCGTATCATTCTGGAGAGTTTACTTCCTTTTAGGAAAAGGTGAAGTAGTATATTCCATTATTCTGATCATTAGGAAAGTAGAAGATCAAAAGGAGAAGAGTATAGAGGACAGTCCGATAATTAGAGACTTCAAAGATCTGTTTAAGGCGCTGGAAGGATTGTCAACATCTAGAAGTAACCTATTCAGTAGTCATCCTGAATATAGATTCTCTGCAATAGCCTAGACATTTGCGCAAGTGGTTCAAATCGAGTAAAGTAGCAGATAGAAGATTTGTTTGGAGAAAGTTTTCGTTCGATTTAGTTCTTTTCCATGGAGTGAGCCCATGTAAGTGGTAAAGAAGAACTAGAATTTGCAGTTATGTTTGACTATATTTAATTCAAGGTTGTGACCATCAGGGTCAAGTATAAAGTTCTAGAATTGAAGGGTCGTTAAGATTGGTCGCAAGGTGCAGTTTTATTTCAAGGACGTTCGATGGACGCTTCAAGATTTAGTAAATGTTGCTGCTGGTAATTGGAAGTTAGATTCTTAAGAAAGTGAGTGTTAGAACAAAGAGTTTATGTAGATTTAGAAAATAGCGCTACTATTACAGAATGGTCGTGTCTAATCTCTGTTATTGAGATTCGATGTTCTTTGGATTGGTCAGTTACCATCAGAAGGTTGTTCAAGAGTTAGAAACTATATCAACTGCTGAGCTGATCGACTGAGAATTGTGTTACCTTGGAATGGAGTAAAAGGATTGATGAAGTAAGCAATCAGCTAGAGGAAGTCTCTACGTCTACACATATCTTAGATTTGCATGAGCCTAACCAGCCATATACTTTTGCATGGACGTATCGTGTGTTGGCTTAGGTGAATGCTGATGAAAGATGATAGGGTAATCGTATATGCATCAAGAAGATAAGGTAAATTAATTGGATGCACGAGCTGGAGTTTGCTGCAGTTTTGTTGCAGATCAAATTTCGCAACCATTTCAGTATGGAGAAAGGACGCAAGTGTTCAATGATCAAAGAATCCTACAAAAAGAAAATGCAGTTGTTTATGCTTAGAGGAGAGGAAGTTCCGTGTCGACATTGAGAAAGATCTCAAGAATCATGAAGAAGAATTTGGCTGTTCATATACGGAGAGAGTGAAGAGTCTTCAAGATTTCAAGTAGTACTCAAGTTGGCTTACTCGTTTATATTTGAGGAACTCAGCTGAAGAATGGGAACTTAAGGAAAACATGGAAGGAATTTATTGAAGAGAATTTCAGAGAATAGTATGATAACTGTGCCATGTACAAATTAAGTTAGAGGATCTGTGGGAGAAGGAACCCATGTCCTACCTAAAGTTAAGCATGATGATTAGAAAAAAATGTTAAGTGAATCCCGAGGGAGATTGATGAATGAAAGAAAAGGTATGAACTTAAGGCAAACGTGGTATAGACAAACCTTTTTGATCCTCAGTTGTTAGGTAGTAGAAGGAAATCAGAAAAAAATAGGACCAGACTTGGTTATGGGGAACATTAGAGAGATTGCAGTTGTTCAAAAGTTTATGAAGAGTGCCTCAGGTAGTTCATAAATTAACTGAAGATTGTAAGGAAGATAATTCGTGGAATGGGTGAGTGTATGTATTTGACAGTAGCACCCTTGGTCTGAATCATGTTAGTGTGATTGATCACGCATGTTCTTGTTTGATTGTTTCACGGTTAATCAAGTTGACATTGACAAGACCCGAGATGTTACCTTAACGTATGTCACATTACCTAATGTTCCACATTTTATGTTGTTGATATCAGAGAAAAGCAGGTAGGAATATTTCAGATTAATGATATTAAGAGACTCAAGGCTGTCAAAAGAAGTATGTAAACCGCAGTGTAGGGGTTAAAAACGGTATTCTCGAAATCAGCATCTAAAAATCTTGTTTCTAAACGAATGCAGTCCCGAAATCGACTTAAGGAAAGTCTCCGGGCGCAAATTCGAAAGAAAGGAACACGGATCGGCCAACTCGCCGTACGGGCAAGTTGGACAGCACGGACCAACCAACTCGCCCGTATGGCGAGTTTGTCAGCATGGAACAACCAACTCGCCCGTATGGTGAGTTGGACAAGGCCAACTCGCCATACGGGCGAGTTGGTCAGCATGAACCGACCAACTCGCCTGTATGGCGAGTTGGTCAGCACGGATCGACCAACTCGCCCGTATGGGGAGTTGGACAAGGCCAACTCGGCATATGAGCGAGTTGGACGGAACGGACCAACCAACTCGCCATACGGGAGAGTTAGATGGAATGGACCAACCAACTCGCCTGTACGACGAGTTGGGCTGTCCAACTCGTCGTACGGGCGAGTTGGTAGGCACGACACGGCCATTTTGCCCGTATGGTGAGTTGGACAAGGTCAACTCGCCAAACGGGCGAGTTAGATGGCACGAGCAATCCAACTCGCTCATTCGGCAAGTCGGATTAAATTAATCCAGTTTCACCTCGTCCTCGTTAAACTCCCTCTTTTGATAATTGATCAAACTTACTTGTTCGATCTCGATCGGGATTGACGTTGGAACCTTACTGAAAGAATTTGTTTCCTCTAGAAAGGATCGAGTTGCTCATATGAGACGATAACGGTTAACTTAACACGTAGAGTCACACGCCCCATACGAAAGATCCTAACTCTCGGACAACGTCGTCTTAGCAATGTTATTTCGAAAAAATTGTGAAAACGCCTAAGTCAGAAAATGGCCCGACAAGGTCTAAAGCTCGGCTAAAGGCCCACTCGCGATTTTATTCAAAATGAAGCCCAAATTTTCTGACGGTTTATATTTTATTTTGCAGGAAAGGATAAATGTTAAGTTCGAAGGGATAAATTTCAAGATCGAAGGATAAATGTTAAGTTTCCGAAGATAATCATGAACAACGAGGAAAAAAGGAATATTGCCGCGGAGCGATAAATCCGACCAAGGGCAGAAGGGGAAAGAGCAAACCGCCTCTAGAGGAGTATATAAGGACTTCAAGGGTGATGATGCAGAGGACACATGAAAATCTCCACTCAGAGCAAACATAGCTTAGCACTTAGAGCATATAGGCAACTTTCCGTTTTTTTTATTCGAGCTGCGAATCAACAAGGATTTTGTAGTTTAGGTTATTAGATCTAGGGATCTCGCCAACAGCTCTCATAGCCAACGCTTCTATCATGTTGTAAACGTTCATACGCAAATTCGGAATAAGAAATCTACTTGCTCTCTTTTCGATTCTTACTTTTGTTTTTCAATATTTACTTCGTATTCTGACTGATTGGCGTGTGGTTTAGCAGATATCCGAGACCTCTGGGAAACTAGTCTTTACCCTGGGTTCCTAGTTTAACGGATATCGACAGTGCGAATTTCGGGTCCCATACGCATTGAAGAGAGTTGTGTTGCAATAACGCATTTATTTATTCTTTAAAGTGTTTGCTCAGAAAATAAATGATTGTTTGTAAGAGTTTGGGGAAATCGGCAATCAGATATATTGATCTGTACCGAATAGTGAGTTTATACGAGTTGAAAAGGTTGTCTATAGACCAGAGCTTCTTTCAAATATGCTTATGCATCTATTATGTTGTGTGATAAAAGCAATTCCTAATTAAATCACTAAATCTACAAAGAATGAGATAAAGCTTACCTAAATCCCAGCAGAACTTATTCCACTAGATCTGCAATTCGATTATCCGACAACCATCCTGGAAGCTCTAACTTCAGTGGCTCTCCTACTGAACACCCGAATGATCACATCGAGATGATTGAAGACATGGTGAACGAGGATTTCCATCGCTGCAAACTTTTTCTTCTTTCCCTAGAAGGTGACGCCAGGAGGTGGCTGAATCAGCTACCACCAGGATCCCTGACTTGTTGGGAAGACATTCGAAGCGCTTTCATAAATCACTTCTTTGACGAGGAGAGATACTGGGAAGAAAGAAGAGTGATATCCACTTTCGTTCAAGGTAGTCGCGAATCTTTTAGAAACTCCTGGAATAGGTTTAAGAGCTACCAACTTTCGTGTCCGCACCATGGATTCTCAGAACCCCTAATAATCAATACTTTTTATAGAGGACTCAACCTAGACTATCAAACAGTCCTTGATACAGCCAGCAACGGAAACTACGGCACCCAAAGCCCTACAAGCGCTAAAAGGCTAATAGAAAACATAGCTATAGGTCAAGCTTTCGAAAAAAGAGACACCGAAAGGAGGGAACCAATATTATTCACAGAAGAGGAGCACTCGATCCAAGTTAGAGAAACTCTGGCATCGGTTGCAGCCCTTCTAGATGGAAATGATTTATCTCGATATTGTGGTGAGAGAAATGGTGTCCATTCAAACTTCAAAAAACGAGTTGAATTCTCTGACGTGATGAACCACGATCAACGATTTGGGAAAGATGCGGGCAATTCCACAAGCAACTGCAACACCACTGTGAACGGATACGAAAAAAGTTCAAAGTCAAAAATGAACCAAGTCTTCACAGGAAACCGTAAAATAGCCGCCGACCTAAATAAGAAGTTAGATCTTATATACTCAGAAATGACAGAAAAAATTTGAAAATCTGAGCGAACACATTAGGAGAATCGAAAACCAAGTGGCGAGAAACGCTATGTCCACAAGAAGAGAAGACAGATTATTACTTGGTAAAACAGACGCTAACCCCATAAAACAATTCAATGTCGTAGCTTTACGAAGCGGTCAAAAACTCAACCCTGGTGTTAAAGAGAGTATCACCATCGATGAATTCGAGAAAATCACAATGAACGAAAACGAAAATGAAAAATAGTATCCCATCCCGCTCAAAATTCAAGAGACAAACCCTGATATCCTCCCTGAACCCGATTCCTAGAAATAAATGACGATCTTGAAGAGTTAATTGTTGAACCTAAGGGAAGAAGCACAAACATAGGAGACATCGATCGAAAACCTTTGTCGGACATCGATCGATGCGCTGAACCTATAATCGCTCAACGCTCGGATCGTAGAATCGATCGACGCCCTGAACCAGAACCAACCGAACCGATTAGGACTAAAATCTACCATGCCAATGCTCCCTTTCCTCCGAAAACGCTAAGCAGAAAAAGAAGCAGCTAGACAAAGCAATATGCAAGAAAGCGTTTGACAAAATAAACATTGATATGCCACAAAGCGATGCCATTCACATCTCGCCCGCCATCAAGCAATAAGTGAAAGATGCAGCTTCGCGAGGATTCCATGAATCCAAACACTTCGTGATGATGGTATCCGAAGAGGTGAGTGAAATCCGAACACTCCAGTTAAACTTCCTGATCCCGGTAGTTTTGTTTTAGATTCCACTATTAGCAATGAGAGATTTAAAAAATCCCTATGTGATTTAGGCTCTAGTGTAAACCTGATGCCTTACTCCGTGGCAGTCACTCTCGGGCTAACACAATTTCAACCTACCAGGATCACTCTCATTTTTGGTGACAAATCCACTAGAAGCCTGGAGGGTATACTTGAGGATGTTCCGGTACGCATTAATAACTGTGATATACCTACAGATTTCATAGTGCTTAAATATGAACGAGAACTTCGAAATCCGATTATCTTAGGAAGACCATTCTTGGCAACCATCGGAGCGATCATCAATGTCAGAGGAGGACATATATGCCTCAACATCGGAAAGTTACCTAGTCGGTTCAAAAGTAGTTATTCGCACCGAGCACGCGGCATTAACATATATAATGACGAAAAGGACGCTAAGCCGAGACTTTTACGGTGGATTCTACTTCTCCAAGAATTTGATATAGAAGTAAAAGACAAAAAAGAAGTAGAAAACGTAGTCGCAGATCACTTCTTAGAATCGACTTTCATCGGCAAAGTTAGTTTGTCACATGAACTAGAATCGATCGACACTATGTTAAGCTCATCAAATGACAACATCCGTCGAACATCGATTGATGCTACCCATACAGCGTCGAACGACGATGCCTTCGAGAAAGACAATGAAATAATCATCCCTATCGATATTAATGTCAGTTGTAATCTTTCAATTCCAAATAACGATTCTCCAAGAGGTAGAATTTTAAGTCGGGGTGTGTGTGCACTAAACACCACCGATAGACCTTGGTATGCAGATATAGTAAATTATCTTGCGGCCGAAAATCCGGAGATACCACTGGGATGAACCTTATCTTTACAAACACTGCTCTGGCAGCATATATAGACGATGTGTTGCCCAAAGCGAAACTCCAGTAAATCTTTATCATTGTCATGGATCCGATTACGCCGGACATTTTGCTAGTTTTAAGACAGTGTCAAAAATCCTACAAGCAGGCTTTTGGTGGCCCACTATGTTTCGTGATGCTCAAGCCTACGTAGCGAAATGCGACCCCTGCCAAAGAAGAGGAAAATTTAGCAAGAGAAACTAGATGGAACAAAATTTCATACTTGAAGTTTGATTTCTGGGGCATAGTTTTCATGGGCCCTTTTCCTTCTTCGCGCGGAAACAAATACATACTGGTCGCTGTAGAGTATGTATCTAAATGGGTGGAAGCGATAGCAACTCCAAAAAACGATGCTGAAGTAGTTGTTAAACTCTGTAAGAGTATTGTTTTCCCATATTTGGAGTCCCGTGAATCGTAATAAGCGATGGAGGTACCCACTTCATTAACAAAGTGTTCGAAAAACTGCTTAAGAAACATGGAGTCCACCATCGAGTAGCTACACCCTATCACCCTCAGACCAGCGGACAAGTAGAAGTATCCAACCATCAGATCAAATAAATCCTAGAAAAGACGGTAGGATCGACCCGTAAAGATTGGTCTTTGAAGTTAGATGATGCACTTTGGGCATGCCGAACAGCGTTTGAAACTCCATTAGGAACTACCTCATTCCACTTAATCTATGGAAAATCCTGACATCTCCCTGTAGAGCTAGCGAATAAAGCCGAATGGGCCGTAAAAAAGATAAACTTTGATGCTAAACCAGCAGCAGAAAGGAGATTAGTTCAGCTAAATGAGCTCGACGAAATCCGATATCATGCTTACGAGACCTCAAAATTGTACAAGGAGAGAACGAAAGCCAATCACGACAAGAAAATTATTTCACGTCATTTCTAACCAAACGATCAAGTGCTCCTGTACAACTGTCGGCTAACCCTATTTCCCAGAAAATTATGTTCTCATTGGTCCGGACCCTTCACCATTAAAGAAGTTACCACTCATGGGACAGTTGTCCTATTTAATCATAAGGGAGAAGATTTCATGCTGAATGGGCAGCGAGTGAAACACTATTGGACTGGAGCTGAAATTCCGCATACTTAGACTACGCGTCTAGAGATGCATGAATATGTATGATGAGCCCATTCTTCGTCAAGCTAACAACTTTAAATAAACAATGAGTGGGAGGCAACCCACTAATTTATTAATATAATAAAATTAATATATATATATATATATATATATATATAATGATAAAAATACAAAAACAAAAAGAATTTTTTTTATATTAGCAGTAATACTTTAATAATTAACAAAAATTTAATAATTACTTTTATTTATGCAATTACAAAAATCTCAACTAAATAAGAAGTAACCGACCAAACCATCGGTCGATGCCCCTATGTTGCCATCGATTGACGGTCGTGTGTCGGGTAGGCTAACTCGACACGACCCCAATTCATAAAACATTTTTCTCCAAACCGCCAAAACACATACGACTTTTACACCTGTTTTCTCTCTGAATTCTTGGCCGATTTTGCTCATTTCTGAGCTTAAACCACACAATTTCTACACTCCCTACCTGTTAAACCCCTTATATCATTCAATCTTGAAGGTATGTTCTCCAAATCTCTTAGTTTAGGGAACTTTTTAGGGTTTGATAAAAATTGAATTTTGGTGGTTTTAGTCGGAATATAGAACGATTTAGGGTGCTGGAGTACTATATTAGGGAGTATCCATAATTTTTATACATGATTTAGACTATTTATTTTCGATCTTGTGAACACTGATCCGCAACAGAGCATCGATCTATGCCCATGTGTCGACGTCGATCGATGGCCATTAGGTTATGTCGGTCGATGACCAGGCGGTACCATCGATCAACGGCTGCTCCTTTAGTTTCAACATCGATTCTAATTTGTGTTTTGTTTCGTTATATGCAGATGGACGAGCGGAGGACTAAAGCACGCTACGAGGTCGGTGGTCCCAGCAATCCACGACGGGGTCCGCCATGCTAAGACCCTTGGCCAAAGGAGGAGGAGGCTCTCCTTGTGACATTCGAGGACTATCCACATCCTCGAAGAGCTGTGGCATCGAGATAATGCACACACCGTCGGCTGAATAAGGAGTGGGACAACTTCGACAGTTTCTATAACAACGCCTGGCAAGGCGTGACCATTGAGCCAACTTTCTGGGCCCTCATCGGGACATGCCATTTTGACTCGGGTTCATGGTAGGGTCTTATATGTACAATTATTGTGCCATGATATCAGCCCTATTTGGAGTTTATTATATGTGTTTCGAGTATGTTTTAGAGTATTTTCAGGTTCATATATGTTATGGAGAACTTTGGTGATTCTGGAACTTTTAGAGATGTAGAACTGCGTAGATCCGTCAGATGTTTAGCTATTCATGGACCCCTTCCCACGGTGCGATTGTGGTGATATTTTGACACACAATAGAGCCACCGGTTTGAGGTCCATCGCATGGTTAGATCTAAAATTATGCTCGATTTACTGAGAGTGGTCTGTCTACCTCGCGAGAGGAAGCTGTCAAGAAGATGAATGAGTGTCGATCGAAATCACTGCCTTGGTGTCGACCGATGGCGATCCCAGAAGACAGGCCCGACTTGTTTTATGGACGACTTAAGCCCAGATTTCATGGCAAGTTACCAAAATACCCCTGCACGTGTTTAGACCTAATTTATACAGTTTTCTAAGCTATTGTTGATGGCTAAGCTTTATTCTTTCTATTTTTCTAGGGTTAGGATATTAGCCAAACAATTGAATTGCTAGGGCGATTATTAGATCTATCAATAGAATTGTGTTTATTACTTGTGTTTTACAGTAGCTGACTAAAACCCTAATTATAGGATAGTTAGGCGCAAGCGAGAGCAAGGTTTACTACCAGAATTAATCTTGTTGAGGTAGGTTGCTAGAAACAAACGAGAGTTGATTTAGTTAATCTAGTGAATTTTTCGAATTAGGTCATAAAGCTTGACTCAAGAAACCATCGATCAACGCAGGATCATTGCCATCGATCGACGGTCATTCCGTGTCAACAAGCGAGAGTTGAGACATCGGACTTAGTCAATAGATTAGACTCAAAATGAGAGCTGCTCATCTTTTACATTAGATATTGAGTTCTATGATTAACACCCTTAGCTTCTATCCTCTATAATTCACTTGCCTAAAATCCTAGATCTAGCTATTTATTATTATTGTTTACTTACCAATCACTCAATTATCTGTCATTGTTTATTTAATGCTTATTAATTTATTTGCCTAGCTTAATCGCGACTGTATTGAGTTTACTGTGTGCCCATGCTCCATGTGGATTCGATCCCTAAATACTACAATTTGACCTCTCTTGGCAGGAGTAGTTCGTAGGGTTAATTTGATAGAGGGTTAATTTGATAGAGTGTTAATTGGAATACATAAAAACCCTCCTTTCAAATTTGGCACCGTTGTCGGGGAGCAAAGATTCACCATTAGACTCAATTTGTTTGATTTAGTCTAGGTATTTTTTATATATTAGTTTACTTACATAATTTTTATTCTTTGTTTCTTGTGTTTCAGGTACATACTAGTACCAGGAAGCAATGAGGAGATGATTTGTAGGTTCTTCAAAAAAGGAACCTGCTGATTCGCGCACGATCTCTAAGTCTACGAGGATAGTCGACACCCTCCAAGCAATGATCTCTAGCAAAGAGCAGCGAGCATCTATCGACACCAATACTTCACCGTCGATCGATACTAACATCAAGACATCGATCGACACCCACACTTTGCCGTCGATCGATACTACTTGCGAGAAGATAGAGAAGGTCGAAGTACTCATACTGAGAGTTGACAAGAATGCACGTGTCCAAGACCTCACGCCTTTCTGTCCCTGAACATCTACGACCACCTATCTACACAAAAGAAGCTGCTGGTTTTCACAAAAGAGCCAAGATAGTACATGACCCTGTGAAGTTTGTGGTTCCCAATGCTGTTTTTGAGGTTGAATTTCCTATTCCACCAGATGGAAGTGTGCATATGGATCTCTACATTGAGGTATTTGATGATCTTCAGCATATAGTTGTTTCTCAGAGAGTATTGAACTATGAAGGTGACGTTTACCAAGGACCATTGGTCGCAGCATCGATCGACGCAGCCATTGGAACATCGATCGACATCAACACTAGAGCGTCGATCGATAACCATCACGGATCAGAGTAGAATGAGTTTGAAGTGTTCAGTTATCTTTTTGCTGGAGGCACCACATGATCAAACAAGCCTGGGGAAAAGAAGCAGAGGAATTGGAAGAAGAGGAAAATGACCAAGGGCGGTCCTAAGTTATCATTGATTCCTCACTTCATAGATGGTGTCAGGAAATACAGAGTGTGCAGCAGATGCTTCTTGCAGCCATTTGCAAAGCTTCGAGTACTCCTTGTTGCTGATATGATAGACGAAGGAGAAGAGTCTATGGAGGCTTTTACAAAAAGGGTGATGAAGCTGAAGACATTGGATATTGGGAATTGTTTTGGAGCAAGTCCCCAATCTCATCAGAACTGAATCAAACTCCAAAAAATCAAGCTAGAGACTATAACCAAGCGCTGAATGGGAGGAAACCCACTGTTTAGTAAGTTTTTATTTAGGTTTTACTTATACTAATGTTTATTTCTAGTTTTTTTTATTTGTACAGACTATTTGAGTCCACCATCGATCGACATCATTAAGGTACCATCGGTCGACGTTGGATCGCGACCATCGATCGACCACACATGCCTACCATCGATCGACACCCTCTTACAGAGAGAGGTAACAAGTTTTCTATCTAAGCTATTTAATTTTTCCTAACCAATCCGGGACGGATTACACTAGGGATAGTGTAATTTAAGTCTAGGGGAGGTTCGCTGATGCTATTTGATTTGTTTTGAGTCTTATTTACTATACATATATATATAAGTAGTATTTCAAAAGTTCTACTGAGTAAAAAAAGGGATTATGATCAAGATTTATTATTGACTAACCACACTTTAGCACCATTCTTATCAGGTTGTTTGCAGAGATTACTAGAGATACCAAAGTGGATCATCCTGCCACTATATCACACTTTCTTAGAAAGTTTGAAGGAACTGAAGCTGATTTCCAAAACTAATTCTGACATTAATTGCTTGCTTTGGGATTTGGTATACACTTGATCGGATTCCTTCTGCAAGTCTGGAACGTAAAAGCATGTGTGCTTCTGATTCCCTTCTGTTTCCCTTCAGACTAAAAAAAAGAGTCGAACAGGATTTGGTGGCTACAACCATTAAAGCTTGACTCATATGATTCTAGAAAGAGATAAAGGTCAAAAAGAAGTGAACAAGGTCTGGTGGCAAAAACCATTATTTCTTGATTCATGGACACTTGTCCAAATATCTTTGTCAATTAAAAAAATAAAATGATACCCTCAAAAAAAGGGAGACATTGACTGAGAAGAAGTGAGAAGAGAGAGAGGAAAAGAATCAGAGAAGACTACATGTGTGTTCAGATACTTGCAGAGGTAAGATTCCATATATCCTTTGATCGATACTCCCATGGTAAAGCCTGCACTTTTATTTTAAGTAAAGAAATGAAATCAATATAGGGGAGAGTCATACTAGTATTTGTTAAGTTGTTGGTAGAATGGATTTGGTTGCTATACTAAGATAGGGTATATAAAGTTTCTCTGTGATTGACTTGATAGGATGTAGTTGCAACAAACTAGGGTGACAGTTATACTTAGACATTATGTAAGTCTCCGCTTTTCAAAACCTCTTTCACAGGCTTTGTTTCCTTAAGGACAAACAAAAGGTTAAGTATGGGGCCTTATATTTAAAACTATTGTGCCATGATATCAGACCTATTTAGAGTCTATTATATGTGTTTGGAGTATGTTTTAGAGTATTTTCAGGTTCAGGTACGTTCTGTAGAACTTTAATGATTCTGGAGCTTTTAGAGATGAAAAACTGCACAGATGCATCACATGTTTAGCTCTTGATGGAGACCTTCCCACGGTAGGATTGCACTGATATTTTGACATAAGATATAGATTTGCGTTAGCCTTTAAATTCAACTGACTTGAGGTCCATCGGATGGTTAGAGCTAAAGTGATTCCCGATTTACTGAAGAGTGGTCTGTCTGCCTCGCGAGAGGAAGTTGTCGAGAAGATGAATGAGTATCAATCGACGACACAGCCTTGGTGTCGATCGACGATGATCCCAGAAGATAGGCCTGACTTGTTTTATGGCCGAATTAAGCGAAGATGTCATGGAAAGTTACAAGAATACCCATGCACGAGTTTAGACCTAATTTATATAGTTTTCTAAGCTATTGTTGACGACTAAGCTTTATTCTATCTATTTTTATAGGGTTAGGAGAGAAGGGAGGAACTCCTTCAGAGTCCTCCTGGAACTCCTTTGGTTCTTATTTGATTTTTATTCTATATTTATTCTATTCATCTATGATTTATGTGACAAAGATCATGTCTGAGTAGATCTCTTGTTAGGTTTAGGGTTTATTAATGGTATTGATGGATTAGCCAAACAATAGAATTGCTAGTGTGATTATTAGATCTATCATTAGAATTTTTTTTATTGCTTGTGTTCTAGAGTAGCTGACTAGAACCCTTATCATAGGATAGTTAGGCGCAAGCGAGAGCATGGTCTACTACCAGAATTAATCATGTTGAGCTAGGTTGCTAGAAACAAACGAAAGTTGATTTAGTTAATCTACGGAACTTATCGAATTAGTTCATAAAGCTTGACTCAATAAACCATCGATCAACGCAGGATCATTGCCATCGATCGACGGTCATTCCGTGTCAACAAGCAAGAGCTGAGACATCTGACTTAGTCAATAGATTTGACTCACAGCGAGAGATGGGGGTATTTTACATTAGATATCGAGTTCTATGATTAACACCCTTAGCTTCTATCCTCTATAATCCACTTGCCTGAAACCCTAGATCTAGCTATTTATTATTAGTGTTTACTTACCAATCAATCAAATATCTGCCGTAGTTTATTTACTGCTTTTTAATTTATTTGCCTAGCTTAATCGCGAATGTATTGAGTTTATTGTGTGCCCACGCTCCTTGTGGATTCGATCCCTAAATACTACAATTTGACCTCTCTTGGCAAGAGTAGTTCGTAGGGTTAATTTGATAGAGTGTTCATTGAAATACATAAAAAACCTCTTGTCAGTTCAGCTACTCAGACGGACGTCCGTCACCCCACCCTGCGCTACTTTCTAAAGGTCCTTACTAACACCCTTTTGTGGAAGATGGAACCCAACAAGGTTCGGGTTCAGGAGCTGACACTTCTATACTCTTCTGTCATGGAATTAGTTGGGCTAGATGACGAGCTCTTTGTTCCACCAGAGACCGATCAGCATGTGAACATTGGGGTTATATTTTCTGAGCACCTGGCGTCCCTGAAGTACAAACCCTTCCACGGTTCGGGCGCAAAGAGGGAGACGATAGAGAGCCTCCTGACACCGATCTTCATTATTCTTAAAATCAGTCTCGAGGGAGCTTCAGTGGAGAGAGGACTTCGTTTCATGGATGAGGGTCACCTGACGAGGGACCAGTGGCTGAAGGAGGGACGCTTTTGGTCCTTTGTGGATGATGAGGGATCGAGGATGATCCCATTACCTCTACGAGAAGTGACAGACTTCTCTGATGATCTACAGCGCCTCACAGTCCATCCGGCTGACCGCCACATCCACACCGCACCCCTTAGAGTGCGCCGCAGAGGAGGTCTCCGCCCAGCGCACCCGGTCGCAGCAGAAGGAGGAGACGAGCCAGCAAAGCCGCCTACACCTCCTCCAGCCTTCCCCGTGATCCCAGAGCTACCCATACACGACCACTGTACTTTCCAGTGGGTCATGGTGGACGCCTAGAGCGATATGGGCCAGGCTAGAGACCATGTCGCGTTGCCAATGCTTCAGCCACCCCACGACCAGAGCCCGATCACCTCCAGCACCACAGCAGCAGCATGACCAGGATACCTACGACGAGGAGTAGTCTTTTCGATACTCCTTTCTCTTTTATTTCATCTCCGTTTCAGACTATTACTTATGTTTCTTTATTTTTGTTGCATTTCTACGTTAGCTACTACTTATCTATTTATCACTGTTTTATCCTATTTTCACAATGTGTTTGAGTGTCTAATAGACTTAACCTACAGAGAGATGATCAGAATGGAGAGTAGACACACACGATTCAGTCTGACTGCCTACCATCGATCAACGCCTACTTGTTGCAATCGATCGATGGCGTTCTAACATAGCGTAACGAGTTTTTAACTTTATCTGTATTCTTACCTAATTCAATATCTATTCTATATATGAAGGTATCCCAATAGCTCGAATTACCCATCGATCAACACCACACGTTCTTCACCGATTGTCGATGATGGTTTACCATCGGTCGACGCTCTTCTTTTTCCATCGATCGATACACTTAACAGTGTTGGTATATTCGACTATATCTAACACTGTTTAATTATTATTTATTTTCTCATAACCAATCTGAGGTGGATTACACTGGGAACAATGTAATTTAAGTCTGGGGGAGGTCTACTAATGCTATTTGATTGTTTATGATTGTTATTTATATCTATATAAGTTTTTCAAAAAGTTTTATTGGGTCAAGAAGAGGACTATGATAAGAAATTTATTATTGACTAACCACACTTTAGCACCATTCTTAGAAGGTTATTTGCAGAGATTACTAGAGATACCAAAGTGTATCATCATGCCGCTATATCTCACTTACTTAGAAAGTTTGGAGGAACCGAAGCTGGTTTCCAACACTAATCTTGACATTATTTGCTTTCTTTGGGATTTGGTATACATTGGATCGGATTCCTTCTGCAAGTCTGGAAGGTAAAAGCCTGTGTGCTTCTGATTCTCCTCTCTCTCCCCTTCAGATTAAAAAAGGAGTCGAACAGGATTTGGTGGCTACAACCATTAAAGCTTGATTCATATGATCTTAGAAAGAGATAAAAAGGTCAAAAAGAAGTGAACATGATCTGGTGGCAAAAACCATTTGGGCTTGATTCATGGAAGCCTATCCAAATATCTCAGTCAATTAAGAAATAAAAGGATACCCTTAGAAGAAGGGAGGAATTGACTGAGAAGAAGCGAGAAGAGAGATAGGAAAGAAATCAGAGAAGACTACTTGTGTGTTCAGATACTTGCAGAGGCAAGAATCCATGTGTCCCTTGATCAATACTCCCAAAGTAAAGCATGCCTTTTTATTTTATGCAAAGAACAGAAATCAGTAGAATTCGCTAAGTTGTTGGTAGAATGGATTTGGTTGCTATACTTGGATATGGTATATAAAGTTTCTCTGTGATTGATTTGATAGGATGTGGCTGCAAGAAAGTGAGATGATAGTTATACTTAGATAGTATGTGAGTCTTCGTTTTTCAAAACTTCTCACACATGCTTTGTTTTCTTGAGGACAAGCAAAAGGTTAAGTACGGGGGAGTTGATATACTATGGATTTACCTATTTCACCTATAATATTTATAGTATATTTAGTGTCTTTTATATGCATTTGGCATTGTTTTAGATCATTTACAGGTCTAGGTACTTATTGGAAGCAATTGAAGCTTTTGGACTATTTTTGAGCAATTGGGACTGCTCAGCAAAAACCCAGAGTCGGATCCAGATTGATGAATGAACCATCGATCCACGTCACACACTATGCGTCGATCGACGGTGAAGTCAGCAGAAAGATTGGGAAATTACAAGTTTTACCCAGAAGTCTTATTAATTGCAAGACAAGTCCTTGGGCGAGTTTAGACTATTTATTAGGATTTTCTATCTTTGTTAACCCCTAAGCTTATCATTATGAAACAAAACAGCTATAAAGTTACACAAGAGTTTTAGAGTTGGAACACATTGCTACATATATTGGAGAGATAGATCTTATCATCATTACAGAGAAGATCTTGAAGTCCATATCTTTTTACTACACTGAACCTCTTATTTGAGAGAGTAAAGTTGGAATATAGGGTTCATTTGAAAGTGAAATAAAACTCCACATCACGAGTCATGTGCATTTCATGTGCTGCCTGGCTGCTTGTTTCCTTCCTGACCTGAACATGTGACATTCACCTTCCTGGTTGCTTTCTTCTGTAGGAAATGGCACACGACAATCACAAGCTACTTGCTTACCTGCTTGCAGCTTTCTTCATGGGAAGGAAAAGTTCAGCTGCTTGTGATGAAGCATGTCTCCAGATGTCAACTCTCAGCATTTCCTTGTGTTAAGTAAACCCACAGATGAAGAAACCCTTTTCTTTTTTAATATACCTCCTTCTCTCCTCTTGGGCGTTCTGCAACAGAAGCAAAAAACAAAAGAGAAGCACAGAAAAATCAGAGAGAGAGAAGAGAAAATCTGGCAGAAAAATGCAGAGAAATATTCTGGAAAATCAGTGACTAACCTGGAGCATGGCTAACCCTTCTCACCCTCTGCTGTCTTGAATCAGTGAAGTATGTTGTATGTAAAATCTGAAGGTTAGTCGTGACTTCCTCTTGGAATTGAGAGCACCCATGTCTTCAGGCTTTGATTTTAATCAGTAAGGATTTGTGATTTTGATCAGATCAGTTTTGGTAAAGCCCAGCGTCTGGATTAAAACCTAAGCTCTGTTATGATCATGAACCAATCATGGGGTTCTCTTGTCTAGAGGTTAAGGGGTGAGCATCCTGAAGAAAGAATGGAACCGAATTCATCTAGTTTGAGTAAAACTAGTAAGTGTTGTAAACTTGATGCTGAATCAGTTTTGGATTAGAACCGAGTGGCTGGGTTGCTGAGCTTCATGTCATGATCAGTTTTTCTTATCCCTGTTAAGTTTATCTCTTGCTTAGCTTGTGGTCGAGTTGTTCTTCAATCTGTTCATTTCATCTAATTTTTCTTGGTCCGAACTGATGGATGAATCTTTGTGTTCAACCGGTTCTATTTTAGGTCAAAAGCTGAAGGAAGTTGTTTCATCATCTCAGCTCATTCCGTGTGATTGCTAGCTCTCTTGATAAGGTGTTGGTCATGGAATGATTTCTTTTGTGAACTGATCTCATAGACGGAATTTTCCAAGAGCATAACAAATTGGATTAACATGTATCCTCATGTTCTGTTTTGTTCAGTTGGCTGTAAAGTTTGTAGAACCAGTCCGGAGTACCCTTGTGCCCTTTTCCTTTTCGTTTTGAGTTCAGATGGTCGAATAGGGTTGTAGGATAAACCAAATCCTTTCTTTTGGTGGTTCTGAATCGAGAGTGATCCCAAAGTGAAGTGTCCTTATCTTGAGCTCGAGTCTGGTCTTCCTTAGCCAATCTCATGGATACAAAGGTGAGTCTAGATAGATGTTAATGAGTTATGAATAAGTATAGTAGGATTGTGTAATAAGAATGGTTGACTGATTAAGTATTGTCTCGTGATCAATATTTAATTATTAAGTGTTTTCCTTGTGTAAACTCTAAAGAATTACTAAAATTAATTCTTTGAGGTTTTCCTGAGCCTTAGTACTTGTTCTCGAGTACTAATATATATAAGTATATAATGAAATATGTAAGTAAGAATCTAGTGAAGTATTATCATATTCACTCTCCCTAAATTCTCCGCATTATCGTAACTTGGTCATGCGAATAGATCAAGGTCATGAAGATACGATGATGGGGTAGCACACTGAAGGCCGTGTTCGGCATGACGATGCAGTCTCAAATGTTCATAAGGGCGTTCGAGGATGATGGTAATGCTAACTCATTACGATCGGTTAGTCTTTGTGGTTTATCGGGTCAAGTATATATATTGTATCTATATATGAGTGAATGGCGGTTAACATGGAGGTCATGTTTAAGATAGGATCCACATCGATGGAATGATAGGCCTTATATATATACAATGATTAAGAAATATATTTCCTCTCAATTCAATTGGCTTTGACTGCTCATGATATTATTAATATGTATTGGGGGTGCGGGATTAGATTCATTGAGTAAACTAGTTACTCATGAATCATTTGTGATGCAGGTAACCAGTAGGCAGAACACCTTTACTCTAGGATGGGAAGGAACAACATTAACAAGCGTAGTTTTATTATCCTTGCAAAGTAGTTTTAATCAATCTTATGTATAAATATTGTTTTCCGAAAACCTCGAGGTTAATCTATAAAATTTTGTAAGTTGCTTTTGAAATAATATTATATAATGTATTAAAGAATGTTTCTTTAAGTACAAGTTCCATATGATATTTGTCCTTTTCCGGACGAACTAACTATTGGGTATTACCCAGTCTGTTTAGAAAGCCTCGGGTTGTACCTAATACGATATGTGTCTTTAGGCGATTGGCCTAAGGTACCTGGATCTGTTCCGGCAACTACGGGTTAATCTTTGAGGTACACATCGGTTTAGGTAAAGTTACTAGTGATTGGATGTGCATGTTCTTGTTTGATTGTTACGGCTGGTCGAGTCAACTTGTACTTAGACCAAATCGGGGGTGTCACACGGCCTCTACCCTTAACCTTGTAAATAACCCAAAACCCAAAATAACAATCAATCTAGTCCTAGCATGCAAACAAAGCTAAGTCTACACAATCAATCCCTAGTTAACCATATATATATGCCTGAGTTCAGTACTCATGTAGTGTTAGACACTTAGACTATACAAGTATTATTAACCTGTCGATTGACATGGGTGTGTTTATTGTTCTAGCAGGGTATAGATATCCTAAACAATTAACTATCTAATTATCCCTAATCTTAACACACAAGTAATACTCTTGCCAAGAGAGATCAGGTGTAGTACTTAGGGATCAAATCCACAAAGAGCAATGACACACAATAAATTTCTTATTTCTAGAGACGAAGCTAGGTATATATATATATATATATATTAGTAGTAGACAATCAATTAAGGATATAATCCTTATCAAAAGGTATAAATGCAATATGGGAATATGATAATAATTCTTTAATGTAAATATGGAATTATGCTATTAAAGTAACTAGATGCAAATGTAAATATTCTATATCTAGGGTTTGAAGCTTAATGGATTATAGGGAATAGGAAGCACGGCAATGCCCTGGTGTCGATGGATGGTGAAATTAAAAGGAAGTGTGAACGAGATTTGATAATTTTACCAAGCTAATTAGACCAACTCTCGCATGTGCCTAACAACCTAATTAATTGGAGTCTATTCTGGCACAAAACCTACTCTCGTAGTCGTCCATGTTCTACTTTCGAGATCCTAGTTAGCTACTCTAGAATGCAAGCATGAAGCACAACTCAATTGATGGATACTAACTTAACCTAGCAATCCTACTTCTAGGCTAATCCATGATTGCTATCATTCAATCATAACTCTAGTTTATAATTACTCAAACATAATCAAAGAAGGAACAATAGTCTGAATATAATGCATATATAAAATACTAGGGCTCCAATACAAATTTCCCTAAGGAGTTATGAATCTTCTCCCCTAAAACTATTATAGAAAACTCTAATGTTTTCCACACACTTGTGCACACAACTATGCACACTTGTCTCAGTGTAATACATAAAGCCTAAATATAAAACAAATTTTTTTTTGTCAAAACTCGTCCAGGGAATCTTCGTCATTTGTCTCTAACTTGGGCTTGAAAACAGCTGTCTTTGATTTGGCCGTCGATCGATGGCAAGTGTGCAAGATCGATCGACCTTGGACTTCAAACATCGGTCGACGCCAAGGTTGTGTTGTCGATCGACGACTGTCATGTACTTCGACTCTGATATACTATGGATTTTACCTATGATATATAGAGTATATTTAGAGTCTTTTAAATGCATTTGGTATCGTATTATTGTATTTACAGGTCTAGGTACTTATTGGAAGCAATTGGAGCTTTTGGACTATTTTCGAGCAATTAGGATTGCCCAGCAGAAACTCAGAGTCGGATCCAGATTTATGAATGGACCATCGATCGATGTCACACAATGTGTGTTGATCGATGGTGAAGTTGGCAGAAAGATTTAGAAATTACAAGTTTTACCCAGAAGTTTTATTAATTGCAAAACAAGTACATGGCCGAAATTTAGACTATTTATTATGGTTTTCTATCTTTGTTAAAGCCTAAGCTGAAAAAAAAACAGAAGCTGAGTAGCCACAAGTTACACCAGAGTTTTAGAGTTGGAACATATTGATTGGAGAGAAAGATCTGATCATCATTACAAAGAAGATCTTGAACTCCTTATCTTTTTACTCAGTTTATTCTACACAATTTTCAGAATTTATTCATGTTCTTTATTGCTATGTATGAGTAGTTCTCTATTATATTTAGGGTTATTCAATAGTAATGTATTGTTTATTTTATAGGAATTGTTAGGGTAATCTTCTTGGTTCTTTGTTTAAGTTACTCTTAATGCTAAACCTTGAGGTTTGAATTCAGAACGATGCTTAATAAGACCCTAGCAATCTAAAAATTTGCATTATCTAAACCTACCTGAGAACTTCCCCTAAATCTAATCTCTTAATTTAATCCTCACAAAACAAATCAATCTTTAAATCGCTTTATTGTTATTGTTATAATTCATCTAGCTTTAATTGGAAAACAATAAGTATATTGTGCAATCTTAGAGTCTCTGTGGATTTGATACCTAAGTACTACACTGAACCTCCTAAATGAGAGAGTAAAGTGGGAATATAGGATTACTTTGAAAGTGAAATAAAAACCCCACATCAAATTTGGCACCGTTGCCGGGGACTCTTTATTATTGCCATTAGATTTTGTGTAGAATATTATCTAGATTTTTACTTTATTGTTTGCTAAATTATTCTTTCCCTAAACCTTATTACACATGTACTTAAAGGAGATAATATGGATTCTGGACAACACTCTTCCATTGCCATCGATCGATTCCGATCAGCCGGAAGCAGGTAAGTACGCCTTTACTGATTCTAATAATAAGAAAGTAGTCTTGATAGAAACAATAAACAATAAAAGCAACAAAGCAATCCAACTAATTAATTATCAGGGAGCTGCAATCCCCAATCAAATCACTAAATCTCCAAGAATGAGGTAAAGCATGAATTGCCAATGCTCGATTACCTAAATCCCAGCAGAACCTATTCCAATAGTTCAGTGATTCGGTTATCCGATAACCATGCTGGAAGTTCTGAACTTGATATCGATTTCCTAATTATGGCGCTTAAAAAAACAGTTCAATGATTTTAACACTGAACACCCGAACGATCACATCGCGATGCTAGAAGACATGGTGAATGACGATTTCAATCGCTGCAAATTTTTTTCTTTCTCCCTAGAAGGTGACGCCAGGAGGTGGCTGAACCAGCTACACAAGGCTCCCTGACTTGTTGGGCAGATATTAGAAGCGCCTTCATCTCCCAATTCTTTGACGAGGAGAGATACTGGGAAGCAAGAAGGGAAATATCCACTTTCCTTCAAGGTAGCCGCAAATCTTTTAAAAATTCCTGGAGAAGGTTCAAAAGCTACCAACTTTCGTGCCCACACCATGGATTCTTAGAACCCCAACTCGTCAACACTTTCTATAGAGGACTAAACCCCTACACTATCAAACCATCCTTGATACAGCCAGTGAGGGGAACTTCGGTACCCGAATCCCTGCAAGCTCTAAAAGACTTATCAAAAACATAGCTTCAGGTATATCTTTGGGAAAGAGAGACAGAAAAGAAGGAACCGCCATTGTTCGCAGAGGAAAAACACTCGATCAGAGTTAGAAAAAGTCTGGCATCAGTTGCAACCCTACTGCACGGAGATACCTTATCTCAACAGTACGGTGAGGACAATGCTGCCCCGTCCAACTTCGAAAAACAAGTTGAGTTCTCTGATGTGATGAACCTAACGATCAACGATTTAGAAAAAGCGCTGGCGATTTCACGAGCGACTAAGACACCACTGTGAACAGATACGAAAGAAGTTCAAAGTCAAAAATGAACCAAGTCTTTACTGGAAACCGTAGAATAGCTGCCGACCTCAATGAAAAATTAGACCTGATATACTTTGAGTGAACAAATTAAGAGAATTGACAACCAAGTGGCAAGCAACGCTATCTCCATCAGGAGAGAGGACAGATTCTTACCTTGTAAAACAAATGCTAACCATAGGAGCTATTGCAGTGTCGTAGCTTTATGAAGCAGTCGACAACTTACCCCTTGCGTTAAAGAAATCATCACCATCGATAAATTAGAGAAAATCTCAACAGATGAAAAAGAAAAATCGCATCCCATCCCACTCGAAATTTACGTGAAAGATCCCGAAATCCTTCCTGAAATTGAAGCATTAGACCAAAATGAAGACTTTGAAGAATCAATTATCAAACCTAAGGGAAATAACATACACATGGGAGACATCGATCGACACCCCGTACTAGACATCGATCGACACCCTTTACCAAGAATCGATCGACTCCCTGAAGAAAGAATCGATCGACGCTCTGATCCAGAATCAACCGAAACGGTTAAGGCAACGATCTACCAAAAGAAATCCCCTTTCCCTTCGAAAAATGCTAAGCAGAAGAAGAAGCAGCTAGAGAAAGCAATATGCAAGAAAGCGTTTGACAAAGTAAACATTGAGATGCCATTAAGCGATGCCATTCACATCTCGCATGCTATTAAGCAATACGTGAAAGATGCAGCATCACGAGGATTCCATGAATCAAAATACTGCATGATGACGGTGTCTGAAGAGATGAGCGAAATTATTCAAGGAAAAACTCTAATTAAACTCCCTGATCCCGGTAGTTTCGTTTTGGACTGCACTATTAGCGATGAGAGATTTGAAAGATCCCTCCGCTATTTAGGCTCTAGTGTCAACCTGATGCCTTATTCCGTTGCAGTCGCTCCTCGGCTAACACTATTTTAATCTACCATGGTCACTCTCATTTTAGCTTATAGATCCACTAGAATTCCGGAAGGTGTACTTGAGGACGTACCCGTACGTATTCATAACTACGATATACCTGCATATTTCATAGTACCTAAATATGAGCGAGAACCTCGAAATCCCATTATCTTAGGAAGACCTTTCCTGGCCACCGCCGGGGCGATCATTGATGTCAGAGAAAGACGTATATGCCTCAACAAAGCGAAAATACCGATGGTCTTCGACATGGAAAAGCTGTAAAACAACCTTTGATCGCTGGTCAAACCTATCATATCGATTACCTTTCAGATCTAGCAGAAAACTAAATCATAGACATATGCATGAACAAACCTCTAGAAAAATTAAGCACGTCTCCTTGCGGCGACATTTCTGTGTTAGAAGATCGCATAGAAGAGTATGAAAGGTTAATGGACGCCACAGAAGAAATATTTAATGTCGATCTTGACAAACTTGATCCATCAACCCCCGTCGATCGACACCCTAATATCGCCATCAATCGGCAGCGTACTGCAACCAACGACTGGAGCAAAGAAAAAGGACCCAAAATCGAGCTCAAACTACTTCCAGCCGGTCTTAAATATGCTTTCCTTTACAAAAATTCCTATCATGTCATCATAAATGCAAACTTGAGTAGCAGAGAACAACCACTGTTGCTGAATAAACTTCAGAAGCACCTCAAGGCTCTCGGTTTTTCGTTGGATGACATCCCGGGAATATCCCGCGCTTTATGCATGCATAGAATACACCTTGATGATGAATCAAAATCTTCCATCGAGCATCAAAGAAGATTGAATCCTAATCTGAAGGAAGTAGTTAAGAAGGAAATCATGAAACTTCTAAAAGCAGGCGTCATTTATCCGATCTCAGACAGCAACTGGGTCAGCAGTTGTCCCTAGGGACCAAGAAAAGACCACATTCACTTGTCCCTAGGGAACATTCACATATCGCAGGATGCCATTCGGACTCTGTAACGCCCCTGCGACTTTTCAACGATGCATGATGTCCTATTCACCGATATGATCGAGGACTTCATGGAGGTTTTCATGGATGACTTCCCAGTTTATGGTCCGAATTTCAAATCATGTCTCGATAACCTGTATAAGGTATTAACAAGATCCGAAGAGAAAAATCTTGTTTTGAACTGGGAAAAATGCCATTTCATGGTTAACAACGGGATTTTCTTGGGACACAAGGTCTCAGCAGCCGAGATTGAGGTGGACAAAGCAAAGATTGACGTAATCACAAAACTGCCACCACCCACTAATGTTAAAGACGTTAGAAGCTTCCAAGGAGATGCTGGATTCTATAGGTGATTCATAAAAGATTTTTACCAAAATCGCTAGACCCCTCACTTCACTTTTGTGTAAAGAGGTGAAATTCGATTTTACGCCCGAATGTCTCAAAGCCTTTGAAACAATCAAATCAGCGCTCTTATCCAAACCTATCGTCCAAGAACCAGACTGGGATCTGCCATTCAAAATTATGTGCGACTCCAGCGATTTCGCTGTAAGTGTGGTACTTGGACAAAAGAAAGATAAAAAGTTGCACGCTATATACTATGCCAGCAGAACTCTAGACAATGCACAACGTAATTATGCGACAACAGAAAAAGAATTATTGGCTGTAGTATTCGCCCTCGAGAAATTTCGATCCTTTCTAGTTAGTTCAAAAGTAGTAGTTCACACGGAGCACACGACATTAAAATACTTAATGAACAAAAAGGATGCTAAGCCGAGACTTTTACGATCGATTCTCCTTTACCAAGAGTTCGACATAGAAGTCAAAGATAAGAAAGGAGTAGAAAATGGAGTCGCAGATCACTTATCACAGATTAGAGTAGACGAAGACATTCCTATAGATGATTTCTTACCCATGGAAAATGTCTACTGAGCAGAATCGACTTTTGTTGGTAGTGTTAGTTCAGTACATGAAGCGGAATCGATCGACGAGACACTAATACCATCGAACGATTGTAGCAATACAACATCGATTGATCTTTTCCATACCCCATCGATCGACGGTGCATTTGAAAAGGACGATGAAGTAATCATTCCACTGAATATCAACGTTAGTTGTAATCCTTGGACCCCAAACGATGATTCTCCCGGAAACAGAAGTTCAACTCAGGAGGCATGTGCATTAAACACCACCGATAGACCTTGTTATGCAGATATAGTAAACTATCTTGCGGCCGAAGTAGAACCCAAACTTCAAAGGATATCATAAAAAGAAAATTTTGAGAGAAATCCGAAGATATCACTGGGATGAACCTTATCTTTACAAACACTGTTATGACGGCATATATACACAATGTGTTGCCGAAAGAGAAACTCCAGAAATTTTATACTATTGTCACGGATCCAAATATGCTGGGCATTTTCTAGTTAATTCTACAAGCATGCTTTTGGTGGCCGAATATGTTTCGAGATGCTCAAGCCTATGTAGCGAAATGCGATCCCTGCCAAAGAAGAGGAATATTAGCAAGAGAAACGAGATGGAACAAAATTTTATACTTGAAGTTGTTGTATTTGATTGCTAGGGCATCAATTTCATGGGCCCTTTTTCTTCTTCGCACGGAAATAAATACATACTTATCGCTGTAGACTATGTCTCTAAATGGGTAGAAGCAATAGCAACTCCGAAAAATGATGCTGCCATAGTCGTTAGACTCTTCAAGAGTATTATTTTCCCAGATTTGAAGTTCCATGAATCGTAATAAGCGATGGAGGTACCCATTTCATTAACAAAGTGTTCGAAAAATTGCTCAAGAAACATGGAGTCCACCATCGAGTAGCTACACCTTATCATCCCTAAACCAGCGGACAAGTAGATGTATCCAACCGTCAGATCAAAGAAATCCTAGAAAATACTGTAGATTCAACCCGTAAAGATTGGTCTTTGAAACTAGGTGATGCACTTTGGGCATACCGCACAATGTTTAAAACACCATTAGGAACTACCCCATTCAACTTTATTTATGGAAAATCCTGCCATCTCCTTGTAGAATTAGCGCATAAAGCCGAATGGGCCATAAAATAGATAAACTTTGATGCTAAATCCGCAGCAGAAAAGAGATTAATTCAGCTAAATGAGCTCGACAAAATCAGATATCGCACCTACGAGAACTCGAAATTGTACAAGGAAAGAACAAAGGCCTATCATGACAAGAAAATTATTTCACTATATTTCGAACCAAACGATCAAATACTCCTGTACAACTCCCGATTCACTCTATTCCCTTGAAAATTACGTTCTCATTGGTCCTGACCCTTCACCATTAAAGAAGTTACGCCTTACGGGACAACTGTCCTATTTAATCATAAAGGAGAAGATTTCATGGTGAATGGGCCAGCGAGTGAAAATATTATTGGGCTAGAGCTGAAATTCGCATACTCAGACCACACGTCTAGAGGTGCCTAACCACGAATGATAAGCCCATTTTCGTCAAGCTAACGACGTTAAACAAGCGTTGAGTGGGAGGGAACCCGCTAAATTAATAAAAAAATAATAATATAAATACAAATAATAATAAAAAAACTAAACAAAAAGAATAACTTATATATTAGCAATAATTAATTTATTTAAAACAAATATATAATAATTATCTATTATTTATGCAATTACAAAAATATTAAGTGAATAAAGAGTCACCGACTAGACCATCGATCGATGCCTCTATATTGCCATCGATTGACGGTCGTGTGTCAAGTAGGTTGACTTGACGCGACCCCGATTCATAAAACACTTTTCTCAAAACCGCCAAAAACACACACGAGTTCCACACCCAATTTCTCTCCCAAATTTTGGCCGATTTTACTCATTTTTGAATCTAAACCATACGATTTCTACCGTCTGTACCTGTTTTAGCTTTTTAAATCACTCAATCTTCAAGGTATGTTCTCCAAATCTCTTAGTTTAGGGAACTTTTAGGGTTTGAAGAAAAATCGAATCTTTTGTGGTTTAACTCTGAATGTAGAACGATTTAGGGTGCCGGAGTACTATATCAGGGACTATGTATCATCTTTACAGGTGATTTGCATGATTTGAATTGATTGTTTATGATCTTGTGAACACTGATCCGCGATATAGTATCGATCGATGCCCATAAGTCGACGTCGATCGACGGCCATTAGGTTATGTGGATCGATGGCCATTAGGTTATGTCGATCAATGACCATGCGGTACCATCGATCGACGACTGCTGCATTTCATTTTGGCATCGATTCTGATTTGTGCTTTGTTTGATTATATGCAGATGGACGGGAGGACAACTAAGGCACGTTAAGAGGTTGGTAGCTCCAGTTCTTTACCGCGGGGTCCACCATGCCGAGACCCTTGGCCCAAAGAAGAGGATGCTCTACTTGTTACATTTGAGGTCTATCCCGATCCTCGAAGAGATGTGCAATCGAGAGACTGCACACACCATCCCCTGAGTGAGGAGTGGGACGACTTCGACATTCTCTATTACAACGCCTGGCAGGGCATCACCATCGAGCCAACCAAGTCAATTAAAAAAAATCTTTTACTTGATTTCCCTGTCAGACTTATACTTATGTTTTTTTGTTACATTTCTATTTTTTGACTAACTATTTATTTATTACTGTTTGGCTTTCACTTTGACCATGTGTTTGAGTGTCTAACAGAGCTAACCTAAAGAGAGATGATCAGAATGGAGAGTAGACACACACGATTCAGTATGACAGCCTAGCATTGATCGACGCCTCCTTGTAGCTATCGATCGATGGCGCTCTAATATAACGTTAAGATTTTCTAACATTATTTATACGATTATTTATTTCAGTATCTATTCTATTAATGAAGGTTTAGCCGATAATTTGAATAAACTATCGATCGAGACCATACGTTCACCATCGATTGACGATGATGGTTTCCCAACAGTCGACGCTCACCAACTGCCATTGATCAATACACCTAACAGTGTTGGTATATTCGACTATCTCTAACACTGTTTACTTATGATTTAATTTCTGCTATCCAATCCAAGGCGGATTACACTAGGGACAGTGTAATTTAAGTCTGGGGGAGGTTCGCTAATGTTATTTTATTGTTATTGTTTTTGAGTTTTATTTACTATATATATATATATATATAAGTTTTAAAACGATTTTTATCGAGTCAAGAAGAAGACTATGATCAAAACTCTATTATTGACTAACCACACTTTAGCACCATTCTTAGAATGTGGTTTGCAGAGTTTACTAGATACCAAAGTGGATCATCCTGCCACTATATCACACTTGCTTAGAGAGTTTGAAGGAACCAAAGCTAATTTCCAACACTAATCCTGACATTATTTGCTTTCTTTGGGATTTGATATACACTGGATCGGATTCCTTCTGAAAGTCTGGAAGGTAAAAGTCTGTGTTCTTCTGATTCCCCTCTCTCTCCCCTTCAGATTAATAAAAGAGTCGAACAGGATTTGGTGACTATAACCATTAAAGAATTGATTCATATGATCATAGAAAAAGATAAAGGTCAAAAAGAAGTGAACATGATCTGGTGGCAAAAACCATTAGGGCTTGATTCATGGAAGCCTATCCAAACATCTCAGTCAATTAAAAATATAAAATGATATCCTCAAAAGAAGGGAGACATTGACTGAGAAGAAGTGAGAAGAGAGAGAGGAAATGAATCAGAGAAGACTACCTGTGTGTTCAGATACTTGCAGAGGTAAGAATCCATGTATCCTTTGATCGATACTCCCAGGGAAACGCCTACACTTTTATTTTATCCTGAAACTTCACATCATTAGGTCTAAAGATCACATTGCATTCCAAATCAGAAGTACACTTCTTCACGGACAGCAGATTTGAGGTAAAGTAAGGCATATAGAAGGCCCTAGATTCTTTATTAAACAATTTCAGATTGCCTATTCCTTTAATTGGAACTTTCTCACCATTAGCTATCATTACATTACCATGAGCTGGTTCCATATGTTTAATAAGTCTAGTATCACTAATTATGTGGTGGGATCTACCAGAATCAATTATCAAAGGTGTAGACATATTGGAAGCATTATATGAATGGCAACTTCTAGCTGGTTCATATGCAATTTTAGACTGACCTAGATGATGATTTGAGTCATACTTAGTCTTAGAGTGATCAATATTACCAGACTCAATCAAGGATGCATCAAAAGATACCCAAGGGTGTTAACATTGTCATTGAAGATCTTGATTAGAGCATCAATGTCTGATCTCCTAATCAAATCGCTTTCATTGAACCTCTGGTTCACCTGGTTGCTCGGTTGAGTGGTTTAAGTTGTCATAGACACCATCTCTCGCCCATCTCCTTCATTGATATTCTTTGAGGTACCTGTAGAACTTTTACCGTGTTGCTCACTGGTTCCATAGTAAAGGTGAACTCTTGCATCCTTGTCCTTCATGAAATTAGCCGACTTTAAGTGTGGGTGTAATATCCAGCACTGGCTCTTCTTGTGTCCAAGCCTCTTACAATGATCACATGTCCCATTGAACTTACTTTCTTCAGAACGGTTGTCCATGACTCTGTTTGCTTGAGGAACTTCAACTTGATTGGCTAGAGAGAGTTCTCCTTTGCCTCCAAAGATTCCAAGGGACCCTTGCTCCATCTGAATTTCAGCACATACGTCCTCTAGATCAGGTCATTGTAAGTAGGATTTAGGGTAAGCAAGAGACCAAAGACCTTGTCTTGCTCTCTTCTCTCATTTCGCTCATCTTGTTCAATAGTGTTTGGCCTTAACATTTTCAGCTCTGACCACAAAGCCCTGAATTTTCCCAAGTGTCTTGTAAACTCCATGTCCTCTTGGACCAGATTGTTGGTTGCCCGTTTTACCTTAAACACCTTACTCAGATTTGAGATGTTCCCATACACCTTTTTTAGTGTATCCCAAAGGTCCTTTGTAAAACACCCCAACCCAAAAATCTTTGCGAAATCATAAGAGAAATTCGAAGTAAAAATAATTTGGAAATCTTTCATTAAGTAACATAAGTAAATACTGCAGTTTTAATAATAAATCCGAGTCAATATATCATAATCATATGAAATAAGGCTGGTAAAAATTCCCATGAAAATCCCATAACAATTCCAATACTAAATACCATGTCCCGATGGTCTTCATCGTCCCGCGCTCCAGTCCAAACAACTACTCGTCACCTGCATCACAAAAGGAGGCATGAGCATACAAAAGTACTCAGTGAGTATGCTCAATACCGCCCACTACAGTCCAATAATCAATCAATCAAATTCCCCATTCCAACCTAACAACCTAGCAGTCCCAATTAATTAACTTAGCAATCAGTTTTCCATCATTTCTTACTTAGCCATTTTTTCTATTACTTAGCCATTTTCATGCATCAAAACAAACAACCTAACATCCGGTTCTATCATCCCTTTACTTTAACATTTCCTAACATTCCGACCATAAGGTTCATCAGCCTTTGGCCGTAGCCAAACCGTTGGCTGAAGCCAACCTATGGCCGTAGCCAACCTACGGCCGTAGGTACGTACCTGCGGCCGTAGCCATACTTGCGACCTGTCGGTCCATTACGGCCCGTAGCCAAACCTTCGACCCGAAGGTCCATAACCATTAACTTAAACAATTTCCTTAATAAACTCAATTCAGAAAATCTTTCCTTAAACACATTGTAAATTCATGACTAGGTTTTCAAGATCAAACATCCATCATTCAAATAAACGACTTAGCCAAACTTATTAATCAATCCACCGAATCTGGCATGCATTTCCTAAGAACACGATGAACGAACTTTCCATAAAAGATTTCTATCACACATTATTCCTAAGAACATTATGAACAAATTTACCATAAACGAATTCTACCTATGAACAATTTGATCCTAAGGAATCAAACTAGGCAAAACAATTCTTATTGGACTGCCACGAATCACATCCTCACCTGAATTGATCTTAAAAGACCGAAGACTCTGAACACAGCTGCATTTTTCCGGTGAAGGATCCTACGATCCTCCTTGCTCGATCCTCTCTTCGCAAACTCTCTCTCTCTCTCTGGAAATGCGTTCTTGCTCTGACCTCTCTCTACGATTTGATTTTGAGCTGTGTCCAAAACTAGGAGCTGGAGGTCCCTTTTACATTACCCTTGGACTTGCTCACCAAGCCGAGAATTAAGTGCAGTTTCCTTAATCGGCTTGGTCAAAACTTGAACTTAAAGGCTTTACCGATCTAAATTCCTTTCCTTATATGATTCCAGTCAACCCAAACTTCCTTTCGTATAATCCCGTCAATGATGACTAGTCAACTTGCCTACTTGGAACTCGCATTCTCGAAGGACAGAACTTTCCTTAACTGGTTCCATGGTTCGTCGATACCTTGTTGATATAGTCTATTTATTACCAGTTTTAGACCATGTTATAGATTCTCTTTATGGTCTCTCATGCGTGTCTAGGCTATGTTTTGAGGTCTTTACAGGTCCAAGTACGTTTTGGAGATATATGGAGATACTTGGATCTTTTGGTGCATTTGGAGAGGAATAATCCGTAGCTGATCATTGAAGAGAATTGAAGTACGAGATTACCAAACAAAGCCTGTGTGAGAAGTTTTGAAAAACGATGTCAAATGAATATAAAAGAATATAAATATACTATATATATTATAGGTAAAATATGTAAAATCCATAGTATATCAACTCCCCCAGACTTAACCTTTTTCTTGTCCTCAACCAAACAAAGCCTGTGTGAGAAGTTTTGAAAAACGAAAACTCACATACTATCTAAGTATAACTGTCACCTTACTTTCTTGCAGCCACATCCTATCAAATTAATCATGGAGAAGCTTTATATACCCTATCCTAGTATAGAAACCAAATCCATTATACAACAAACTTAGCGAATACTAGTTTGACACGCCCCTCTACTGATTTTATTTCCTTGCATAAAATAAAAATGCAGGCTTTACTTTGGGAGTATCGATCAAGGGACACATGGATTCTTACCTCTGCAAGTATCTGAACACACATGTAGTCTTCTTTGATTCCTTTCCTCTCTCTCTATTCTCGCTTCTTCTCAGTCAATGTCTCCCTTCTTTTGAGGGTATCATTTTATTTCTTTTAATTGACTGAGATATTTGGATAGGCTTCCATGAATCAAGCCCTAATGGTTTTTGCCACCAGATCATATTCACTCTTTTTTAACCTTGTTATCTCTTCTAGGATCATATGAATCAGCTTTAATGGTTGTAGCCACCAAATCCTTTTCGACTACTTTTTTAATCTGAAGGAGAGAGAGAGGGGAATCAAAAGCACACAGACTTTTACCTTCCATACTTGCAGAAGGAATTCGATCCAATGTATACCAAATCCTAAAGCGAGCAAAAAATGTCAAGCTTAGTGTTGAAAATCAGCTTTGGTTCCTCCAAACTTTCTAAGCAAGTGTGATATAGTGGCAGGATGATCCACTTTGGTATCTCTAATCTCTGCAAATAACCTTCAAAGAATGGTTCTAAAGTGTGGTTAGTCAATAGTAAATTTATGATCATACTCCTCTGCTTGACTCAATAAAACTTTTCGAAAAACTTATATAGATATAAATAACACTCAGAAACAATCAAATAGCATTAGTAAACCTCCCCCAAACTTAAATTACACTATCCCAAGTGTAATCCACCTCAGATTGGTACATGGTTTCATAAGAGCAACGAAGATGTAGCCACTTGTTTTCCAAGTGTTGATCAACCTCCTTTCTAGTCAGAGCATTCACAATGTCGAGCTTACGACTCTCACCAAGCACTGAGTGGGAGGCAACCCACTGTTTAGTAATTTTTAATTAGTTTTTATTCTTCATTTATTACTAATTTTCGTATTCTTTTATTTCAGATTATTCAAAAAAAAACGAGGAAGAAAATCTGCATAGAGCATCGACCGACACTTGATCACAGTCGATCGACGGAGTAAGCAACGCATTGGTCGATAGTCACTTAACTGTGTCGATCGACACAGTTCTGCACTGTTCCAAACTCGACGCAGATTAAGTGCCACCCATTGAGGGTTCCTGTTACATCCTATCGACAAGATCAACTCTCGTTGGTCATGTAACATCGGTCGACACCTACTTTGTATCGTCGATCGATGGTAATCTCGTACTTCGACTCTCTTCAATGATCAGCTACGGATTATTCCTCTCCAAATGCTCCAAAAGCTCCAAGTATCTCCATATATCTCCAAAACGTAACTGGACCTGTAAAGACCTCAAAACATAGCCTAGACACACATCACAGACCCTAAATAGGGTCTATAACATTGTCTAAAACTGGTAATAAATAGGCTATATCAACTCTCCAGGACTTAACCTTTTGTTTGTCCTCAAGCAAACAAGCCTGTGAAAGATGTTTTGAAAAGCGAAGACTCACATATTGTCTAAGTATAATTGTCACCTTGCTTTATTGCAACCACATCCTATCAAGTCAATCACAGAGAAACTTTATATACCCTATTCTAGTATATCAACCAAATCCATTCTACCAACAACTTAGCAAATACTATTCTGACTCGCCCTCTACTGATTTCATTTTTTTACATAAAATAAAAGTGCAGGCTTTACCTTGGGAGTATCGATCAAGGGACACATGGACTCTTACCTCTGCAAGTATCTGAACACACATGCAGCCTTCTCTGATTCCTTTCCTGTCTCTCTTCTCACTTCTTCTTAGTCAATGTTTCCCTTTCTTTAGAGGGTATCATTTTCTTTTTTTAATTGACTGAGATATTTGGATATGCTTCCATGAATCAAGCCCTAATGGTTATTGCCACCAGATCTTGTCCACTTCTTTTTGACCTTTTTTTATCTCTTTCTAGGATCATATGAATCAAGCATTAATTGTTGCAGCCACCAAATCATGTTCGACCCCTTTTTTAATCTGAAGGGGAGAGAGAGGGAATCAGAAGCACACAGATTTTTACCTTCCAGATTTGCAGAAGGAATCCGATCCAATGTATACCAAATCCCAAAGCAAGCAAATAATGTCAGGATTAGTGTTGGAAATCAGCTTCGTTTCCTCCAAACTTTCTAAGCAAGTGTGATATAGTGGCATTATGATCCACTTTGGTATCTCTAGTAATCTCTGCAAATAACCTTTTATGAATGTTGCTTATAGCATGGTTAGTCAATAATAAATCTAGATCATAGTCTCCTTCTTGACTTAATAAAACTTTTTGAAAAAAGCTTATATAGATATAAATAACACTAAAAACAATCAAATAGCATTAGAGAACCTCCCCCAGACTTAAATTACATTGTCCTCAGTGTAATCCGCCTTGGATTAGTTAGAAAAATTAAATCATAAGTAAAATTGCATAAGTATAAAACTCGATACCTCTCTCTGTAAGAGAGCGTCGATTGATGGTCGGTTACTGGTGTCGATCGATGCTAAACCTGTAAGTTCCTATTTCTTATTAAACTCAAAATAAAACACAATACCATTAATACCTCCCCCATACTTAAACAACATTATCACACGTGTTATACAGTCTGAGATTGGGGAAGAAAAAAATCATAAGGACCAATTTTAACAAGGAAAAACTGATACAACTGCTCGCTGATGGTGACCGTCGATCGACACAGTAAAGTTCCTATCGATCGATGCGTTGCTTACTCCGTCGATCGGCAGTGATCAAGTGTCGGTCGATGCTCGATGCAGATTGTCTTCCTCGGATCCTTTTTTATTGTTTTTAGATAATCTGAAATAAATAAATACGAAAATAAGTAATAAATGAAGAATAAAAACTAATTAAAACTTACTAAACAGTGGGTTGCCTCCCACTCAGCGCTTAGTTATAGTCTTAAGCTCGACGTTGTGAATGCTCTGACTAAAAAGGAGGTTGATCAACACTTGGAAAACAAATGGCTACATCTTCTTTGCGCTTCTGAAACCATGTACCAATGAAGTTTTTGATTGCCTCATCTCCTCTAATTTTCTCGTTCTTTATGATATCCTTAGTAACCTCTAGTGAATGCATTTTTCTTTGTAGATTTTCAATACTGCGCTGGAGCATTCTAAGTCTGGCAGCTGTAGTGTCTGACATCTCCTCTAGTTGATGAGAAATATCTTCCTTCATCAGGCTTTGAGAAAAACCAATTTCATTGAACATATCTTCTAAGTGGTGTTCTGCTGCTGACTTCTGTCTGTCGAACTCAATATCGATCGATGGCAAATGTTGTTGTCGATCAGTGTCACTTTATCCGGTCTAGTCGCATGCTGTCCCTGAATAGTATCCATGCCTTGCTTCATTTCATCCATGTGTGTAGTCAAATTCGTGAGGCACTTATCAATAGGATAGTAGACATCATCAAGCCTCATGTAGAAATCATCCATTGACATCTCCCGAGCTTTGTAGATTGCATGAACAATATCATCAATCTCTGCTCTGCTGTATGTCTCCTGCTTCTGCTCCTGCTCCATGTTTTCGATCGATTCTGGTACATGTGCGTTGATCGATGGCTGTTGCGGTTGTCCAAAAAAAATTCCTGATCGTTCAGCCATGATAAGGGCGTCTGCTACATCTTTCTTCAGTAGAGTTAGAATTCTCCCATAAAGACCTCGTGCACGTCCTTTTACATCTCTGAAAATTCCAAAGTCATCGGATCTGAAATAACCAGCTTCTGTTTCTTCTGGTCCAAGTGAAGGGTCTGGTTTACGTTTGATGTTGTTCGATGTCCAAGATAGGCCGATTGTTGATGCTGGATTTCCTACTCTCGCGTCCATTATCCAGCCAGTTTCATCATCATCATAATTTGAATCATATTTTTCGTAGGCTTCATCGTATCCTTGGCACGCCCAATTGGTGTCGATCGATGGTGTATGGTTACTGTCGATCGATGCTCGATAAGACCGGTGCCCAAAAAGGTTTCCAGCTCCATTGGCCATTGCAAGTATATCTGCTACATCTTCCTTCGTGACGTTTAGAATTCTGCCATCCATAGCTCTTGCGTGACCATCTGGAGCTCTCATAATACCAAACTCATCTTGTTGTAGATAACCAGCTTCTCTATCGTTTTATTCTATTGAATCATGTTCGGGTTCTGCTTCGTACTCAGTATCGATCAATGGGGTATGATTGTCGTCGATTGATGTCGATTTCCCCAGTTCATGGGAAACATGAAAAACTCCATCCTCTTCCATAGCAAGCCCTTGGTACTCGATCATCTCTTCTTCTCTGTAGCTTTCATCGTATTCGAGGTAGGCTGGGTTGTAATCGTAATCAGCATGGTAGGTGTGGATTGGTCCTAGGGTATGGGTCTTGATCGATGTTGAAGGGTGGGTGTCGATCGATTGTTGATTTGCAAGACTGTCGATCGATGCTAGGTTTTGGGTGTCAATTGATGCTCCGTCTACCGATTCCTTATTGCACTCGTAAGCGCATAAACATGTGGCCACTAGCTCTGCCTCATTACACAATTCGATCAGGGTAGCCTTGTTCTTATTTTTAACAGGTTTATTAAAGATATTTTAATCAATTTGAGATAGATACAACCTGTTTAACTGCATGTCACATATGGCTCCCACAGTAGCCATGAATGTTCTCCCAAGTAACAAGGAAGAGTTCCAATCTATCCTCATGTCCATCACATGAAAGTCTACTAGGACTAGGGTGTTGTTGATCTGCACTGGAACATCTTTTACACTCCCTCCTGAGTTCACTCTTGAGCAGTCTACAGATGTGAACAAATCGGTTGAGGGTTCCACTTTGAGGTTCAGCTCCTCGCCATAGACTTTGGCATAATGCTCACTGAAGATCCAGTGTCGCAGAAGGCGTTAGGGTAGTTGTTTCCTTTGATGAAGCATGGAACCACAAACTTCCAAGGATCACTTTTCTTTTTCAAATAGGTTCTCTGCTTCATCTTCTCTCTGAGGTGATTTAACATGATTTCTATGTCATCATATATTTCCCTTGTTTCCCTAAACAACTCCACAATCTGTGAGTATAATAAGCTTCTTCAAAAGATATATCTAAAGGAATTTTAAAAACTCTTTTAGCAAAGCCATCCGTCTCCTTTTCATTGGCTTATCTGCGTTGATGCTTTGGGATATTTTGCCTCCTCTTTGAGTGTACCTCGTCTTCTCTATCAAGCTCTATAGATTTAGACGTGTCTGTATTCTGCTCTGAAATTGGTGTTGTTGGACGCACAATCAGACTTGCGTCGAGGTTGGGTAATCGGACTGGTTTCTACACTGTCGATCGATGTCGGGCATGGAGTGTCGATTGATTCCTTCGTCTCTCTGTCGATCGAGGTCATGAGCATGGGTGTCGATCGATGTTATCGATTCGATAGGTTTCACCGTTGATCGATGCTCGTTGTCTTGCGTCGATCGATGCGGATGGGAATTGCCGAGTGATATGGGATTTTCCACACGAAAGTTGCTGTCTTGGGGTTTCACTTCCTCCCAGAAATCCTCATCAATCAATGCATTGACGTGGTGCCTTTGACCAGTCTCCATCTTTTCCTTAATTAGGTTCTCATGTCTCCTAATGGTCTCACTTGTTGCCATCACTTAATTCTCCAACTTCTTCACATGGGTTCTGAGGTTTTCGAACTTGGTACTTAGGTTGAGGTACAAATCATCTATCTTTCCGTTGAAATCCACAGTCATCTTCTGCTGTCCCTCTTAGACTCTATCAACCATTGCTTCAATCTTGCTTACCTGAGTTTATGGAGGAGTATTTTGGTAGTAGGAAGATCCTTATGTCATGTCGTTGTTGGAGGGTCTTTGCTGTGAATTCTGATTAAAGTTACACCTTTGACTAGTACCATGGGAATTCCTGCTGAAACATGGGTTCCCTTGTCTCTGGAAACCATTCCCATCAATGTATTTCACATCCCCTTCTTCATTTTGATTGTCTCCAGACTCTATCGCTTCTACCTCAGCAAAAGTAACTTGTTTTCTGAGAAATTTCTGGACACTATCCAGCTTTGCTTTTACCTCTTCAATTTGCTCTTTGCTCATTGTTGGAGTTGATTTCTTCCTCTCAAAATCAATGTTCTTGGTACTGCTGCTAGATGCCTGATTCTCAATCAATCTTGTAACTTCTTCAGGGCTCCTAGTGCTTAAGTTTCCTTCACTAGCTGTGTCCAAAGCCATCTGATACTGCAGTCCAATACCCCTGAAGAAAGTGCTAAGAAGCTGCACTTTTGTTGAACCCATGATGTGGATAGTCTCTCTAGTATGACTTGAATCTGATCCATGAGTTTCTGAAAGACCCTGAAGAATCTTGCGAGAAAGTAGCAATCTTGCTCGTAAGATCTTCTGCTCTTGCGTCATTAAAGAAGTTACGCAAGAAAGCGTTCTTAATATCAGTCCAAGATGTCAGAGATCCTGGTGGTAGCTGCTTAAGCCAATATGAATCTTCTCCAGAACTTGAATAGCTTACAGAAAAGATAGTCCTCAGGGACTCCATTATCTTTAATAGCAGTCACTAGATCCTCAAATCGCTCCAGATGATCCATAGAGTGCTCGTGTCGCAACCCATGGTAAGGCGTCTGCGCTACAAGTCTGATGTAAGCGGGCTTGAACTCAAAATCGTTTCTCTGAAAGGCTGGAAGACGAATGGTGGATCTGTTGGCGTAGTACTGGTCTGGACGGTTGTACTCAACCAGCGTTCTTTGAGCAGCTTGGGCGTTATCTTCAGGTTGAACTATTGCAGCGTCTGCTTCTGCTTCAGGGATTATAGTCCCCTGATTGTCTATCCTTTGACCTGCTGTATTACGCAGATAACCATTAAGGTCATGCAAGTCTCCATTCTCATTCTGAACCACAATTATAGACGCAACCATCTCAACTCGGCTGCTATCGTCGATCGATGCGGATGAGGTGTTGTCGATTGATGCTATATGATCAATATCGGTCGATGCTAGAGATCTGATATTGGCCGATGGTTGAGTTCTGATGTCAATCGATCCTGTCCGTAAAGAGGTGTCGGTCGACGCTGAAGGTATGTCGTCGATCGTTGCTTGTTGTATTATTTTGCGGTTGGTGCGTTAGAGTTGTTGTGGGTCAGAGAACAGTAAGTCTTGTACTTTGTTGCTCATGGTAATCTTTTGAATGCTCCTGAAAAACAAATAAAAAGAAAAATCAGTAACTTTGAAAGTGTCAAACCTAGACCAAGTCCTAGAAAATAAATCTAATGGCGATCAATGTTCTCCGACAACGGCGCCAAATTTGACGTGGGTGTGTTTTTATGTTCTAGTAGGGTATAAATATCATAAACAAACAACTGTCAAATTAACTCTTAATCCTAACACACAAAATAATAATACTCTTGTCAAGAGAGATCAAGTGTAGTACTTAGGGACCGAATCCACAGAGAACAATGGAACACAATATATTTCTTATTTCTAAAGACTAAGCTAGGTAACTATATATATATATTGGTAGCAAGTAATCAGGTCAAGAAAATATTCCTTATTAAAAGGTATAGATGCAATATGGAAATATACTAATAATGCAAATATGGAAATATGCTAGTAATGTAAATATGGAAATATGCTAGTAATGTAAATATGGAAATATGCTAGATCTAGGGTTTCATGCAAGTGGATTATAGTAGATAGAAGTTAAAGGTATTTAGTTATGGAAATCGAAATCTAATGTAAAAGACACAGCCCTCGCATACGCGTCTAATCTATTGACTAAGTCCAATGTCTCAGCTCTCGCTTGTTGACATGGAATGACCGTCGATCGATGGCAATGATCCTGCGTCTATCGATGGTTTCTGGAGTCAAGCGTTATGACCTAATTCGATAAGTTCACTAGATTAACAAAAACAACTCTCGTTTGTTTCTAGCAATTTAGCTCAACATAATAGATTCCGATAGTAGACCATGCTCTCGGTTGCGCCTAACTATCCTATAATCATAGTTCTAGTTAGCTACTCTAGAACACAAGCAATAAACACAATTCTGTTAATAGATCTAATAATGACCCAAACAATTATATTGTTTGTCTAATGCATCAGTACCATTAATAAACCATAAATCTAGTTGATAACTACTCGAACATAATTAAAGTAATAATAATAATCTGAATAAAATGCATAGATAAAATATTGGGGTTTCAATACAAATCTCCCTAAGGAGTTATGAATCTTCCCCCTAAATAAATCCTAAAACTATGGTGAGATGGTGCACTCTTTTCCTGGAGCAATAAATAAAGTATAAATATAAAACCCTAAAATCTAGGTCAAAACTCGTCTAAGGGTAATCTTGTAATCTTGTGTCATGTCTCTAACTTGGGCTTGAAAGTCTTATGTCTGCGAACTGGGCATCGATCAATGGTAGATGTGCAACATCGATCAATCTTGGTCATGTAACATCGGTCGACGCCTATGTTGTATTGTCGATCGATGGTAATCTCGTACTTCGACTCTCTTCAATGATCAGCTACGGATTATTCCTCTCCAAATTCTCCAAAAGCTCCAAGTATCTCCATATATCTCCAAAACGTACCTAGACCTTTAAAAACCTCAAAACACAGCCTAGATACACATAACATACCCTAAATAGAGTCTATAACATGGTCTAAAACTGGTAATAAATAGGTTATATCAATTCCCATTCCGCAACTATGGGAGATCTATGGCTTCAACATTGGTGCCAGCGCCTATTCAGTCGATGCTTTCCCTGGCCTACCTACTTTCTGGGGACTCATTTGGACTGGCCACTTCGACTTCGGCTCAACCACCCATATGGACGTCCGTCACCCGACGCTGCGCTACTTCTTGAAGGTCCTTGACAACACCCTGTTGTGCAAGATGGAAGCCAACCAAGGTTTGGGTTCAGGAGCTGACACTGCTATACTATTCCATCAGGGAATTAGTTGGACTCGACGACGAGCTCTTTCCTCCACCGATGACCAATCAGCAGATGAACATGGGTGCTATATTTGCGGAGCACCTGGCGACTGTGAAGGACAAACCCTTCAAGTGTACTGGCCCAAAGAGAGAGACAATAGGGAGCCTCTTGAAACCCATCTTCAGATTTCTGGTCATTAGCTTTGAGGGACCTTCGGTGGAGAGAGGATTCGCTTCATGGATGAGGGTCACCTGACGAGGACCAAGTGGCTGAAGGAGGGACGCTTTTGCTTCTTTGTGGATGACGAGGGACCTAGGATGATAGAGCTTCCAGTGCGAGAGGTGATAAACTTCTCTGACGATCTACAGCGCCTCGCATTCCACCCAGCTGAGCATCACATCCACACCGCACACCTCAGAGTACGACGCAGGGGAGGCCTCCGCCCAGCACACCCGGTCGCAGCAGCCGCAGCGGACGAGTCATTACAACCACCTCCACCTCTCCCAGCCTTCCCTGAGATTCCAGAGATCCCCATACACGACCATGGTGCTTTCCAACAAGTCTTGTTGAACGCGCTTCGAGCGATATGGGCCAGGGTAGAGACGATGTTACGATGCCAGTGCTTCAGCCTTCCCAGGACATGCGCCAGTTTACCACCGGGAGCACCACAACAACAGCAGCAGGACCAGAATACATCCGACGAGGATTAGTCTTTTCGATACTCCTCTATCTTTTATTTCATCTCCCTTTCAGACTTATACTTATGTTTATTTTTTTGTTGCATTTCTATTTTTTGACTAACTATTTATTTATTAATGTTTGGATTTTATTTTCACCATGTGTTTGAGTGTCTAACAGAGCTAACCCAAAGACAGATGATCAGATTGGAGAGTAAACACACACGATTCAGTATGAAAGCCTAGCATCAATCGATGCCTCCTTGTTGCTATTGATCGATGGCAGTCTAACATAGCGTAACTAGTTTCTAACATTATTTATACTATTACTTATTTTCGTATCTATTCCATATATGAAGGTTTACCCGATTGTTCGAATAAATCATAGATTGACACCATACGTTCACCATCGATCGACGATGATGGTTTACCATCGGTCGACGCTCACCTATTGCCATCGATCGATACTCCTAACAGTGTTGGTGTATTCGACTATATCTAAAACTGTTTACTTACGATTTAAATTATCCTAACCAATCTGAGGTGGATTACACGTAGGACAGTGTAATTTATGTCAAGGGGAGATTCGTAATGCTATTTTATTGTTTTTGAGTTTTTTTTACTATATATGTATATATATATAAGTTTTTCAAAGAGTTTTATCGAGTCAAGAAGAGGACTATGATCAAAAATCTAGTATTGACTAATCACACTTTAGCACCATTCTTAAAAGGTTGTTTGCGGAGATTACTAGAGATACCAAAGTTGATCATCATGCCACTATATCACACTTGCTTAGAAAGTTTGAAGGAACCAAAGCTCATTTCCAACACTAATCCTGACATTATTTTCTTGCTTTGGGATTTGGTATACACTAGATCGGATTCTGATTCCCCTCTCTCTCCCCTTTAGATTAAACAAAAAGGAGTCGAAAAGGATTTGGTGGGTACAACCATTAAAGCTTGATTCATATGATCCTCAAAAGAGATAAAGGTCAAAAAGAAGTGAACAGGATCTTGTGGCAAAAACCATCACGGCTTGATTCATGGAAGCCTATCCAAATATCTTAGTCAATTAAAAAAATAGAATGATATCCTCAAAAGATTGGAGACATTAACTGAGAAGAAGTGAGAAAAGGGAGAGGAAAGGAATTAGAGAAGACTACCTTTGTGTTCATATTTGCAGAGTCCATATATCCTTTGATCGATACTCCCTAGGTAAAGCCTACACTTTTATTTTATGCAAAGAAATTAAATCAGTAAAGGGGCGAGTCAGACTAGTATTCGCTAAGTTGTTGGTAGAATAGATTTGGTTGCTATACTAGGATATAGTATATAAGGTTCTATGTGATTAACGTATTAGGATATGGCTGCAATAAAGTAAGGTGAAGTTATACTTAGACATTATGTGAATCTTCATTTTTTTAAACTTCTCACACATGCTTTGTTTGCTTGAGGACAAGCAAAAGGTTAAGTCTGAGGGAGTTGATATACTATGGATTTTACCTATTTTACCTATGATATATAGAGTATATTTAGTCTTTTATATGCATTTAGTATTGTTTTGCAGTATTTACAGGTCTAGGTACTTATTGGAAGCAATTGGAGCTTCTGGACTATTTTGGAGCAATCAAGATTTCCCAGCAGAAACTCAGAGTCGGATCCAAATTTATGAATAGACCATCGATCGACGTCACACACTGTGTGTCGATCAACGGTAAAGTTGTCAGAAATATTGTCGAGGGCTTGAGAAATTACAAGTTTTACCCATAATTTTCATTTATTGCAAGATAAGTCCCTGGCCAAAATTTAGACTATTTATTAGGGTTTTCTATCTTTGTTAAGAAAAGAAGCTGAGTACCAGAAAAGTTACACCAGAGTTTTAGAGTTGGAACACATTGATACATCTATTGGAGAGAAAGATCTGATCATCATTACAGAGAAGATCTTGAACTCCTTATCTTTTTACTCAGACTATTCTATGCAATTTGTTTAGAACTTATTTATGTTCTTTATTGCTATGTCTGAGTAGTTCACTATTAGATTTAGGGTTATTCAATGGTAGTAATGTATTGTTGATTTTATAGAAATTGTTACATAATCTTCTTGGTTCTTTGTTTAAGTTGCTCTTAATGCTAAGTTGAATTTGATCACCTTAATCTTAGAAATTAAGGTTCTATAGCTCAAACGAGAGCCTGGTTATAATCTGGAATCTATCTTAAACAATCTAAATAACTACTAACAAAGGAGAGTTGAACTAGAAGTTTAGAGAATAAATTAAACCGCGAAACCAGTACTGTTTAGAATGAGCATCGATCGATGCAGTCTTACTGCCATCGATCGACGCTAAGCCGAGATTCGTGAGAGCGATCTCCTAAAAACTAAGGTTGAATTCAGAATGATGCTTAATACAACCCTAGCAATCTATTATTTTGAATTATCTAAACCTACCTGAGAATTTCCCCTAAGTGTAATCTCTTAATTTAATCCTCAAAAACAAAATCAATCTTGAAATCGCTTTATTGTTATTGTTATAATTCATCTAGGTTTAATTCGAAAACAATAAGTCTATTGTGCAAACTTAGAGTCTTTGTGGATTCGATCCCTAAGTACTACACTGAACCTCTTAAATGAGAGAGTAAAGTGGGAATATATGGTTAATTTGGAAGTAAAAATAAAAACCCCACATCACACCCACTTGTCCTCCTCGCTTGTTGTATCCTCCTCGTCATCTTCATCCTGAGTAATGAGCTTTGGAGCTTCATAAGACGTGGTATGTTCCCACAAACACTTACTCCCCACAGCAGTCTTCACCAACCGAGACTATAAGAGGTAGTTTCCTCCCTTGAGTATAACCGGAGGCACAGCGTTATTGTTTTCCATTTTGAGTGACTTGAAAGCAGAATGAGATCAAAAAAAGTCTTGAGTCTTCTTGTGACCATAAAATATCTTAGATAATCTTAGGTTTGATGATAGTTTAGAGAGATTAGGAGAAAAGATTAACCAAGGAACAAGACTAATATGTAATAATGATTAAGAGTCTAAGAAAAGGATTATGAACTATCTAATCTTTCCATTAAGTTGTGATTACAAATATATATAGTGGAGGTTACAAGGGTTTTCAAAATCAAAGAATGGAACATGTGGTTTAGGAGAAGTGGTGGAGAGCCTATTTTGAACCGTAGGCAAGGAGAGCCACTCAAGTGGCATCTAGCATCCTTTACCAGATGCTGGTTACTTTCCATCTTTTCCAGCCTGTCAAAGTATATCCTCTCTTCCTTTCCAACGAATGGATGAAGGGTAAATACCCATGGTAGGCGCATGGTAACTTCTTCCTTTACCCGGATGACCTTTTTACCATTTGGCTATCCCAACCATTCTTCTTCCATTCTTTAATCACTTAATTCAAATATGAACATCAACTCAACATTGTGAATCAGGTCCTTCGGAAGAAACATTTTCCGAGACCTTGAGCTCTTGATTTCGTCGTGACCAATTTTGACCCCAACAGTTAACCCCCAGCTCGTTAGGCCGCATGATTTTTAGCGTGAGGCTCTAGCAGGAGGTTATGCTGGTTGTGCAAGTTAGAAGATATCATCGGCCGAAAGTGCGAGGATTAATAGTAAAAACTCTTGCCTATAAGAAGGTGGAGTAAGTGTTGAAATTTTTTGTCACTTGCTCACTTCTCCCAAAGAAAACTATCCAAGGTAGAATTATTCTCTCCCTTTTTGTCCCATTGATTTTTCCTTTTTTAATTTTACTCTTAAAGCAATGTCATCCAAAAGGAGGGGTTCCAAGAGAGCCGAGCCTCTTCATATTAATCATAATGATAATCATGACGACGAGGAGGTTGTACTGAAACCTGAGTTTATTCCGCAGTTAGTCGACCCTGCCGAGGCCGATGCCTATTGGGTCGCTTTGTGCGAAAGTTTGACTCCTCCACCCGAAGTGCAATTTCCTAACAGGCCTCCCCGCAGATGGGATCGATATATCCCGAGCAAGAGCTCATACCGTTCCTCGATACTGTTCGAGAGTTTGTTCATGTTCTGGAAAACTTGGGGTTTCGGTTTCCACAACAGGGCGAAAGGGCCGACGACCCTCCCGGCGGATTATTTCACTTGTTATGAGGCGCACATTGTGCGTTTCTGTTTATGGTTGCCTATTCCGGAGATTGTTTTTCGGACCTTGAAGCATTTCAAGTCGTCGATCGACCAAATAAATCTTACGGGTCTTCAGCACCTCCTGGGAATCTTGGTCTTGAGTTATGAGCATGGGGTGTCTCTCAGCGTTGACCATTTCGAGGCCCTTTTGAGGCAATTGGTGCTAACAGGCGTGACGTCTCGCTTTACGCCTTGCTCATACATGTCGATCGTAAACGAGACAATATCGAATGGCGACGTGTGGGGAAATGCTTCTTCTTTGTCTATATTGGCAGTGCTTCAGTTGAAGAGATCTGCATTCCCGAATTCCGCATTAAATGGGGTCGTTATGGTACTGACCGATGATATCTAATTCTTATTTTTGTTCTGATGATATCTAATTCTAGAGTCCTATGTTTTTGCAGAGACCAACCCATTACCATCATTCCCGGAAGACGTGATTGCTCAGAGGGATCTTCTTCGGACTGGTTCATTTTTTTGGGACTTCTTTCACCCCGAAGAGAGTTGGCAAGGCGCTGCAATGTCATCAGTCGCGAGACTGTCCTGAAGTGGTCATGGACAAAGGATGTGAATCGCAGATGGACGAGTTCGTGTCGAGGGACGTTCCGGTGTCTGGAGAGAATGTGGGACTTCCAAGGGAAAAATGATTAATCTAAGCGACGCTGATTTCATTTCGGATGATCTCCCCTTACCCGGATGGCTTTCCAACTTTGCCCCGGGTGCCGGTAGTGGCGTCAGCGACTTTCCTCTTCCGAATTGTTGCTTTGATGACCTCTTCAAGGAACTTCGATCTGACTTCGACCCTCCACCTACTGTGGATGTTCGGGCGAGGTCGAAAGCCTTTGTGGAGAATTCTAGGATAGTCAATGTGGCTAGTAGTTTGAACTTTGCTTGTTCTACTATATATATATAATTTTTTTTGTTGGCACAAGTTTCCTTAACTTCCAATCTATGCAAGGACTGCTCGCATTTCAACTCGGACCTCGAGGCAAGCTACAGGAAGGCGCCAGTCTGCGGCTTCAAGGCCAAGAAAGCCAAGAACGAGGCTTCCCTGCTTAGATAACATGCTTCCATTCATGATCTCCGGGACCGGGACCTGGAGAGAAGTCACGCTAGGGCTCTTCGTCGTACGAAGAGGTGAGGGAATCGTAAGGGTGCTGTGGTGATCGAGGTCCATGCTCCTCAGTATAAGACTGAATTCAGGAAGCCTAAGGGGACCCAAGAGATCATGGGAAACTTTCAAGAGTGCCTTGGAGCGGTTCGTGCTTTCTCACGGTCGACGGCGAACGATTATGTTTTCCAGACCGAGATGGCCATGATGACCAGCTACATAGACGAGTACGAAGGTGTCGAGACTATGATCCCTCCTCTGGAGGAGAAAGTGTAAAGATATTGGGATCCCATCCTAGTTTCTCCTGATACGGTAGAGACCGCGACCAGGGTTGCTGACGAGTGGGTCAAGGTGGATCAACCTGCGGGTACATTTGTTCGTTCGATGTCGGGAGACTTCCATCTGGACCCTTGATTGACCTTCTATGTTTTGATTGTTTTTGCTTTGGCCAATTGTGGCCTTGTTTTTAATATTTGGACTGGACGTATGTTGCTTTGAATCCCTGCCGCTTTGCGGCTTTTGTGTGGATGGATCAACCTTTTATTGAAAAGATTTGAGATTTAAGTGTGTGTGTAAAGGGCGGATTATGAATTGTCATCTCATAACCCATCTCTTCTTTGTAGATTGTTCCGTTCGTTTCTCGTTCGAGAATTGCAGAGAAGTTCCTTGAGCGTTTAGATGCAAACGAAGAGGCATGCTTTCAGGATCTCATATCTTTCGATATTCATGCCTTGAACCATTTCAAGTCATCGATCGGCCAAATAAATCTTACGGGTCTTCAGCACCTCCTGGGAATCTTGGTCTTGAGTTATGAGCATGGGGTGTCTCTCAGCGTTGACCATTTCGAGGCCCTTTTGAGGCAATTGGTGCTAACAGGCGTGACGTCTCGCTTTACGCCTTGCTCATACATGTCGATCGTAAACGAGACAATCTCGAATGGCGACGCGTGGGGAAATGCTTCTTCTTTATCTATATTGGCAGTGCTTCAGTTGAAGAGATCTGCATTCCCGAATTCCGCATTAAATGGGGTCGTTATGGTACTGACCGATGATATCTAATTCTTATTTTTGTTCCGATGATATCTAATTCTTGAGTCCTTTGTTTTTGCAGATACCAACCCATTACCATCATTCCCGGAAGACGTGATTGCTCTGAGGGATCTTCTTTGGACCGGTTCATTTTTTTGGACTTCTTTCACCCCGAAGCGAGTTCGCAAGGCACTGCAGTGTCATCAGTCACGAGACTGTCCTTAAGTGGTCATGGACAAAGGATCCAAATCGGAGATGGACGAGTTTGTGTCGCGGGACGTTCCGGTGTCTTCAGAGAATGAGGGACTTCCAAGGGAAAAAGGATTGATCTAAGTGACGCTGAATTCATTTCAGATGATCTCCCCTTACCCGGATGGCTTTCCAACTTCGCCCCATGTGACGGGAGTGGCGTCAGCAACTTTCCTCTTCCGAATTGTTGCTTTGATGACCGCTTCAAGGACCTTCCGTCTGACTTCAACCCTCCACCTACTGTGGATGTTCGGGCGAGGTCGAAAGCCTTTGCGGAGGGTTCTAGGATGGTCAATGCGGTTATTAGTTTGAACTTTGCTTGTTCTAGTATATATCTATAATTTTTTTTTTTGTTGGCACTAGTTTCCTTAACTTCCGACCTATGCAGGGACTGCTCGCATTTCAACTCGGCCCTCGAGGCGAGCTACCGGGAGGCGCGAGTCTGCCGTTTCAAGGCCGAGAGAGCAGGGAACGAGGCTGCCCTTCTTAGATAACATGCTTCCGCTCGTGATCTCCGGGAACGGGAGCTGGAGAGAAGTCACGCTAGGGCTCTTCGTCGTACGGAGAGGTGAGGGAAGCGCGAGGTTGATGTGGTGATCGAGGGCCGTGCTGCTCAGTATAAGACTGAATTCGGGAAGCTTAAGGGGACTCAAGAGACATGGGCAACTTTCGAGAGTGCCTTGGAGCTGTTCGTGCCTTGTCACGGTCAACAGCCAACGATTATGTTTTCCAGACCAAGATGACCATGATGACCAGCTACATGGACGAGTACGAAGGTGTTGAGACTATGATCCCTCCTCCCGAGGAGAAAGTGTAAGGATATTGGGATCCCATCCCAGTTTCTCCTGATACGGTAGAGACCGCGACCAGGGTCGCTGACGAGTGGGTCGAGTTGGATCAACCTGCGGGTACATTTGGTCGTTCGATGTCGGGAGACTTCCAGCTGGACCGTTGATTGACCTTCTATGTTTTGATTGTTTTTGCTTTGGCCAAGTGTGGCCTTGTTTTTAATTGTGGGACTGGACGTATGTGGCTTTGAATCCCTGCCGCTTTGCGGCTTTTGTATGGATGGATCAACCTCCTATTGAAAGGATTTGAGATTTAAGAGTGTGTGTAAAGGGCGGATTATGAGTTGTCATCACATAGCCCATCTCTTCTTTGTAGATTGTTACGTTTGTTTCTCGTTCGAGAATTGCAGAAAAGTTCCATGAGCATTTAGATGCGAACGAAGAGGCATGCTTTCAGGATCTCATATCTTTCGATATTCATGCCTTGAGACGTTAAAGACCAGTGTGCTGGGTTTAGGGCAAGACCTAGGTTTATTCTCGGTTAAGGTTGTGCGAGGGCTAATCGGCTTTTGTTTTGCGTGTTGCAATTTAAACCTGATTCCGTAACGTTTTAAAGTCCGTGAGATGTTCTCGGCTTATAAGACTTGTATGGTCGGAATCGAGCATCCCTCCAAGGACAATTTTTAAGTCTCTTGGAAGTTTTGACCAAAATTTCAGATTTTTGTGCGCAATTATCCTAGTCAGATGTACGATATCATTAGTGAGAAGGGTTAGGTGCGTTTCTTTAAGACGGCTAATGTACTCGTCAGGGCCAATCGACGAGTGAGGTGTAAGAGCAAATGCTCGTTTACGATTATAGTCGCGGACGAAGCATTTTTGATTTTTGAGAGTATATTTTTGGAGATTTTATGTGAAGTCTCGCATTGTGTTCCGAACTTATATGGTGTGTAAGGGGATGATTTCAAGTGTTGACTGTTGTTCAGTTTTTTTGAGGGTTTTCCACCAAAAGGTGTTTTAGGAAGAAATGTTCTTACCGAAGAAGTTCAGTTTGTACTTGGATGGTTTTAAATGAATTTAGGCGTCCACAGTGTAAGTATACGAGTATATGTATATTCACCCACTCCCCCCCCCCTCTTTAGAGAGGGGGATAGCTGAACTTGTCACTAGACGAGCTGCCTACGTACCTCTTTTGAGGATCAAGCCATCTCGTAGTTCAGTTTTTGGCGGCGAGTGTTTTTTACTTAGCTGCGGTTGCATTGACGACCTTAGTCGCAGGGACTGTATCAGGGTCAATGTCTTTTTCGAGATTATCGCCTCCGGTTGGGTTATTGCGTCGGGCTCGGACGACTTCTTAAGTTTTTTATTTCAGAGCCATTGCTTGGGATGATGATTTTTGATCATCTTTTTTAGAGGTGATTTCAGTCGGTGGCTTAGTGGTCTTGGCACGTTTAGGCTTAACCATCGAAGTAGCCGTGATTTGTCTTAGCGTGTGTTCAGCTAAGAAACAGAGTCGCAACTGTTTTTGGATGCCCCAGATTGCGGCCCTTCCGTTTGGAGTTGGGAATTTGATGCCTAAGTAGTAGGTCAACAGGACTGCCGTCATGGCATTTAGCCAGGGGGTTCCCATGATCACGTTGTAGATAGCAGGGAAATAGATGACCGCAAAATGGATGAATTTTTTACTTATTTCGCCATGACCGGGAGCTTGATCGATCCGAGAGTCATTTCAGCTATGTCGGAGAAACCGTTTAATGATTTTGGCGTTGGAACGATCTCTTTCATTACGATGTTCATCCTCCTAACTGTATCACGGAAGATGATGTTAGTTGTGGTTCATGTATTGACAAGGACAATAGCAACCTCGAGATCTTTGATTACGAGATCGATGACAAGCGGGTCGCAGTGGTCCTGATTGATTCTGCCGGCTTCTTCTTCGTCGAAGGTGATGGCGTTATTTTGGCCGTCCAAGGATGGGGACCAGGTCGGCCGATTTTCGTTTTCTTCAGCTTTTTGCTGATAAGCCTTGATCGATGAGACCGTGTCGCCGCAGAACTGTGACTCTCCGATAATCATGTTAATCCTGCGAAGATTGTTGTTGTTTCCCTTCTCATCTTGATTCCTATCGCATTTGTCCTCTGACAAGCTCTAAATCTAGGGAAGTTCGTCGGTTTTCGGAGGACGATTGGATTCGCGAGTGAGGTCCTAGACACTCGTTACCCCGAAGAGTTCCCCTGTGATTAGTTTTACTGCTAACCTTGCTCCGAGAACCTTGCAGTTCACGGTTGAGTGGCCGCTATTTTTATGGAAGTCGCAGAAGACGCTTTCATCGTAATTAGAATTTTTGGTCCACGCCTTGCCCATGGTTCGCCCCCCGGTTTTCTTCTCCCTCCTAGCGGGCCATTTTCTACTTGCTCCATTTTTGGTCTAAAGTCGATTCTCTCGAAGAAGTCTTCGCTGGTTTGTGCTTTTGCGACAGATGCTTGGTTTGTTCTTCGATTATGATGTACTTCGTGGCCTTGTGCAATGCGTCCAGAATTGTACTCGCCTTTTCAAGTGTGATCCATTTTCTAAACTTTGATTTATACCAGAGCGTCTTTCAAAGCGCGTCCAAGGCCATTTTGTCACTGATCCCACTGACTCTAGCCATAACGAGCTTGATTCGGTTGACAAAGTCTCTGAGTGATTCGTCTTCCCTTTGAGCTAAGCTCCATAGGTCGATGTCGGAAGTTTCTCGGTTGATAAACATCGAGTACTGCTTGAGAAATTCCAAAGAGAGATGGCGAAAGCTTCTGATGGAATTTCGCCTAAGGTGAGAGAACCATTCGAGAGCGGCTCCCTACAGATTTTCAACAAAGAGGCGGCACTGGCTGGAGTCTCTTTTGCTGTCTCTAATTGCCCTTCCCATCGTGATCTCAAAGGCTTGTAAGTGCGCTTTGGGATCAGTCGTACCGTTGTATGTTGGAACCTTGATCTTTCCAGGATCCGATACTCTTGTGTTCGCGATACGAGACGTGAAAGGTGTTTTACGAGCTTCCTCAAGCAGCTGATCTATCTCCGGTCCAGAGCTAGTCGCATGGTGGACGTGAGATTTCACCGCTTTCACCTCCGCAACTGTTTTCATGAGATCATTGTGAATATTTTGGATTTTGGAATCTTCGTTAGCGGTTTTCCGAGTCTGTCGGCGTTTGCTGCGAGCTCTCCAAGTCTGCTCTTCAGCCAGCTTTTCCTGCTCTATTGATATAGCCTATTTATTACCAGTTTTAGACCATGTAATAGGCTCTATTTAGGGTCTGTTATGTGTGTCTAGGTTATGTTTTGCGGTCTTTACAGGTCCAAGTACGTTTGGAGATACTTGGAGCTTTTGGATCATTTAGAGGATAATAAGCCGTAGCTGATCATTGTAAGAGTCAAAGTATAAGACTACCATCGATCAACGCACATTATTGGCGTCGATCGATGTTACATGACCAAGATCGATCGATGTTGCACATCTGCCATCGATCGATGTCCAATTCGCAGACAGTCGATTTTCAAGCCCAAGTTAGAGACAAGACACAATATTACAAGATTACCCTTGGACGAGTTTTGACCAAGAATTTAGGGTTTTATATTTATACTTTATTTATCGCACCAGATTAGGTGTGCTGGGTGAGGGGGTGCTAGGTGCCTAGGTTTTGTGGCAAAGTGTGTGTGTGCACCACCCCACCATAGTTTTAGGATTTATTTAGGGAGAAGATTCATAACTCCTTTGGGAGATTTGTATTGAAACCCCAATATTTTATCTATGCATTATATTCAGATTATTATTCTTACTTCAATTATGTCTGAGTAGTTATCAACTAGATTTAGTGTTTATTAATGGTACTGATGGATTAGCCAAACAATAAAATTGTTAGGGTCATTATTAGATCTATTAATATAATTGTGTTTATTGCTTGTTGTCTAGAGTAGCTAACTAGAACCCTAATAATAGGATAGTTAGGCGCAAGCGAGAGCATGGTCTACTACCGTAATTTATTTTGTTGAGCTAGGTTGCTAGAAACAAACGAGAGTTGATTTAGTTAATCTACTGAACTTATCGATTAAGTCATAAAGCTTGACTCAAGAAACCATCGATCGATGCAGGATCATTGCCATTGATCGATGGTCATTCCGTGTCAACAAGCGAGAGCTGGTGTCTTTTATATTAGATATCGAGTTCCATGATTAAATACCCTAACTTCTATCTTCTATAACACACTTGCCTGAAACCCTAGATCTAACATATTTACATTTGCATCTAGTTAATCTATTAGCATATTTCCATATTTACATTATTTCCATATTTCCATATTTACATTATTAGCATATTTCCATACTTACATTATTATCATATTTCCATATTTGCATTACTAGCATATTTCCATATTGCATCTTTACCTTGTAATAAGGAACATTTCTTTGACCTGATTACTTGTTGCCAATATATATATAGTTACCTAGCTTAGTCTTTAGAAATAAGAAATCTATTGTGTGCCATTGTTCTCTGTGGATTCAATCCCTAAGTATCACACCTGATCTCTCTTGGCAAAAGTATTATTTTGTGTGTTAGGATTAAGGGTTAATGTGACAGTTATTTGTTTAGGATATTTATACCCTGTTAGAACATAAAAACATCATCATGCCATCTACCCAGAAGAGGTTTTCTCCTCCTCTGTCATGGGTTTGTCAAGAAGGTCTTCCTTAGCCATGTGGCACCTTGTCTTTCGTGGGTGTACGCCCGCGTCTTGGTCCGATGGATCGGACTGACTTTTGGAGTCCATGTTGACTCGCTAGATTTCTCCCTCTTCCTTTCCTCTTCTAATGATGGAAGATCGCCTAGTTTTTTCCGTGTTGGTGCAGGAATGATTTCCTCTGGTTTTTTTCCAGACGGCTTCTCCTGCGCTTTCTCGGATCGGTCCAAAGGAGTTGTAAAATCGAGTCTTCTTCCTCGAATCCTAGTGGTTTTGTGAGGAAGGGAAGCTCGGGTTCTTGCAGTTAAGGTTTCGAACTGCTTAGCGAGAGATCCCATGAGATTATCCTGCTCTTCTGCCCTTTTTTCATAGGCGGAGATCAGTTTCTTCTTCTCCTCGACTGCTGCGGTGTTGGGCTCAGCGTTAACCGCGGGAGTGTTGATCGCAGGATTGCTGTCAACGTTCTCGTGGCTTGACGTCGCAATGTTGTTGGTTATTGAGATTGTCAGTTGACATGTTTCATTGGGCGTTCTATGGTTGCGAGAAAGTGATCCGTAAGTCCCCCTCCTTCTAGCGCCAAACTGTTGGGAACCAAAATTCGCACCATTGATTTCCGTAAACTTAGGAAGTTAAGAAACCCTAACTTTCCCAGGAGATCCCAGAAATCTACTTGACATTTATCTTATGATTCCGCGAGATTCATCTTCTTCTGCACGTAAAGATATACCATCATAACATTACCGGGCCTGATTTTGTATGAAATCCCAAGGGGGTCTTTAGCCACGTTTTAGGCCTCTTTGAACAGTGTTTTGACGTAAACGTTCTTGCGATCTCTTTGAAAGAGTGTTTAATGATACAACGTCGCTTTAGCTAGGAAGTTCACAATTCTCGTATAGTTTTAGACAACTGTGGTGTTAAGTTAACTGTTGCCGTTTATAAGATAACTGTGAACTTCACCCGGAATATAAGTCTTCGTGGTTTTTGTCGTAACGTTCCAACGATAACTCTGATCAAGATGAAACGGGGAAAATTTTGATCAAGACTCAAGAGAGAACCCAAGGGTGTGGTCTCACTCACCATATGGCGACCTGGGAGCCATATCTGATGACCCGTGGTTTGTTTGGCGATCCTTACTCGTTTTATCCGTAAAACCTCAACAGAGACTCTGATTAAGACGAAACGAAAAGAATTTCAACCGTAACTCAAACAAGAATACAAAGAAAAGACACAGCTCGCCATATGTCGACCCAGGCTCAGAGAGGTCAGGTCGCCATAATGGTGACTCGGACTTGGACAGGTCGGGTCGCCATACTTGGTGAGGTCGGGTTGCCATATGGTGACACAGACTTGGACAGGTCAGGTCGCCATATGGCAACCCGTACTTGGGAAGGTCGGGTCACCATATGGTGATCCATACTTGGACAGGTCAGGTCAACATATGGCGACCCAGGCTGTTTGATGTTTCAGAGTGTAGATAGGTTGTGTGATGAACAATCCCTTTAAGGACAAACAGAACTCGAAATGAAGATGAGAAGGATCTGGTTTCAGTTTGTGTTTACTTGAATCAGAAATAGAGACTAAATGGTGTGTGCGACGTCATCGCCATGTCATCTCTGGTCACCACTCTCTTGCCAGGTCATAAACTCCTGAATGTCTTCATTTGAATGTGTTTGAGAAGAAAAACCATTCCAAGATGCTCCCATTCCACTTCATTGCTTGATATCGCTAATCGGCTCGATCGTTCTTGATTTGACCGCAATAGACTAGGTCATGTCCAACTCTTGATTTCTCCTGGATCAACTTTGTTTTATCACGACCATATGACCTATTATTACTCCCTTTAATTATCTAAAAAAAATACTCCTAGCTCACACATCTTCAAAATATTGCCTTCGTCCTCATCGATCTTCGTTTTAGATGTAACGGCCAACTACACAATCTGTCCGATCCAGACAAAACTGCTTCGACCAAACCTCTCTTTTTGATCCTCTGAAGTTAATGGAACTCATGTTTTCTCCATCAGAGCACTTTGATATCTTCAACCATATCTACTCTAACATAGGGTCATTACATTCTCCCCCTCTCATTAGAATTCATCCCGAATTCTATGGAGCTGCTGACGTCCCCGCTTAATCTTCAAAGAAATCTGGAGAGCTCTTGCAAAACCTCTCTTCGTCTTCCCATGTTATTACCATGCGGTTTTGTCTTCCCCAAATACATGAATTTGAGGAATTTCCCGATTCTTCAACCTTCTAAGACGTCTCTCTCCAGTTTTGATCGGTCCCTCCAGGTAGGTAAGGTCTTGTTTCAACTCTGGAATCCTCTGGCTCGATCAAGTTCAGGTCATGAATATGCTTCCTCAGCATAGACACATGGAATATTGGGTGCAGGTTCATGTCTTCTGGTAGTTCCAACCTGTAGGCTACCTCTCCAACTCTTCCAATAATCCGGTATGAACTAATGAAATGCACAACTAACTTCCCAACTTTTTGTGCTGATACCTTGAGATATACCATATCTTCCACCTCAAACACAACCTCTCTCCTCCTTTGGTAGGCATACTTCTTTTGTCCATCTTGTGCTTTCTTCATGTTTGCTCGGATGACTCGTAGCTTCTCCAATGTTTTCTCAATGATTCCCGGTCCAAACAATCTTGATTCTCCAAATTTCATCCAACACAGAGGTGTTCGGCATGGTCTCCCATACAACGCCTCATATGGTAACATAGCAATACTGGCATGGTAGCTATTATTATAAGAAAACTCTTCCAATGTTCGGATGGTTCTCTCTGTTTGCCCGTCCATCTCTGGATGAAAGGCAATGCTAATGTGTAGCTACGTCCCCAAGGCTCCTCGTAATGCTCTCCAAAATTGTGCCATGAATCTTGGGTCTCGGTCAGATACAATGTTGGCTGGTACTCCATGGAGTCTTACAATCTGGTCGATGTAAAGCTCCGCCAATGCCTTTGTCTTGTCCGTGTCTCGGATTGCTAGTAGGTGTGCAACTTTGGTTAACCGATCCATGATTACCCAAATCACATTGTTTGATCTTCCTCTTGCTACTGGTAATCCGGTAATAAAATCCATTGATACCAAATACCCCTTCCATTCTGGTACAGGTAGGCTTTGGAGTAGTCCACCCGGTACCTGATGCTCAGCTTTGATTTGTTGACATACTTGACACTGCGCTGCCCACTTTGCAATCTCTTTCTTCATGGCTGGCCAATGGTAGAACCTTCTCACATCTCTGTACATCTTTGTGCTTCTGGGTTTAATGCTCAAGAGAGAATGATGCGCTGTCTTGAGAATCTCCTCCCGAAACCCTCCTTCCTTTGGTACTGTGATCCTCCCATTAAGTAAAATATGTTCCATTCTCAGCTACATGATAACCATTTGCATTAGACCCATCTTTCTCCTTTATCTGCTCCACGATCTTCTTCAAGTCTTCATCTTCAGTTTGTTCTTGCCGGACACACTGAACTAGGCTGGCTTGATTTGCTGCTTGCATTCCCAATGGTTCACTTAACTCTCCTTCCAATGCTGTCAAAATTACCTTCTTGAATTGTTTTAACAAGCTTTCCAAATATTTTTCTGAATTAACCACTGCTCTCCGTCGACTCAACGCGTCTGCGACCACGTTGGCCTTCCCTGGATGGTACTGAATCTGAACGTCGTAGTCCGCGATAAATTCTATCCATATTCTTTGTCGTAGATTAAGATCTGCTTGAGTGAACAGGTACTTAAGGCTTTTGTGATCCGTAAGTAACTGAACCTTCTCTCCGTAAAGATATGATCTCCATATCCTTAATGCAAAAATTACTGCTGTCATTTCTAAATCGTGTGTAGGGTAATTCTCCTCATGCTTCTCCAACTGCCTTGAGGCGTATGCAATCGCTTTGTTCTCTTGCATTAGCACACACCCCAATCCCACCGCGATGGATCCGTATACAGATCGTATGTCTTACCTGGTCTTGCTAAGGTAAGGACTTGTGTCGTAGTCAATGCTTCCTTGAGCTTGTTGAAAGCTTCCTCCGTGTGCTCATCCCACACAAATGGTACGTCTTTCCCGGTTAGTCTTGTCAATGGTTTGGAAAAGGATGAAAATCCCTTGACAAACCTCCGTGGCTGTGGTTAGTCAAGGCCATCCTTCTACTACCGCAATCTTCGATGGATCCGCTGAAACTACTTACTCGGACACTCTATGACCTAAGAAACCAATATCCCGCTTCCAAAATCGACATTTGCTAAACTTGGCAAACAACTTCCGGTCTCTTAGTCTTTTGAGTACCTTCCATAGATGCTCCTTGTGATCCTCCTCGCTTCGCGAATAGATCAGTATGTCGTCGATAAACACAATCACAAACTGGTCGAGATAGTCGTGGAACACTTCGTTCATTAGCCTCATAAACACTGCTGGCGCGTTGGTCAACCCAAACGGCATTACAATGAACTTGAACTGGCCGTACTGAGTGTTAAACACTGTCTTCATCACATCTGTCTCTGCTATCGGAATTTGGTAGGTATCCCGAGGCTAAATCTATCTTCGAGAACCAACTTGCTCCTCTTAGTTGATCAAACAATTCATCGATACTCGGTAAGGGGTACTTATCCTTGATCGTGACATTGTTCATCCCTCTGTAGTAGATGCACAACCTCATGCTGCCATCCTTCTTCTTTACAAACAGAATCGAAACTCCCCATAGTGAAGAACTTGGTGTTATGAAAACTTTATCTAGTAAATCCTCTAACTGCTTCTTGAGCTTTGCTAACTCAGCTGGTGCCATGCGGTAAGGAGCTTTGGCAATAGGTGCAGCACTTGGTTCCAAGTTGATGGTGAACGGGTTACTCCGGGGTGGTTGCAATTCCGTCAACGCCTGAAACACATCTTCAAACTCTTGGAACACCAGAATGTCTTCTATCCTCAAATCCTCTCCTGATTATTCTCCAATATACGTAAGTGACACCAAGTAGACCTCGCCATCTAGTAATGCTTTTTCCTCTCTCATTGCCATTACAAACATCACCGAGATGCTAGGATTGATCCATGATATGCCAATACCACTTGCTGGTCGTCTTTAAAGATAACTCTTCCTCTTGCACAGTCCAAACATTCCCGGTGCCTTGTCAGCCAATCCATCCCTAAAATAACCTCAAAACATTCCAAGGGCATAACTACTAGGTCGGCTAAAAGGGTTTAATGCCGGAACACAATAGGAACACTCAACAACACCCTTTCAGCTTTCAAGGTTTGGCCTCCAAGGGTTAACACCGATATATCAATATCATAAGTCACAAGGGTTCCTACAAAACTAGAGGTTACTACTGGGTTCACAAAACTATGGGTGGCACCCGAATAAATAAAACAAAAGCAGGGGTTCCACCAACTATCAATTATCCTAAAATAAGATCAATACACTAGAATTCATCCATAATGCTATCACCATAATCTACTTACTACTAAACAATAAATTTAACACGCAAAAGAGAAAGTTAACACCCAAACAAACCTGTGGCAGGACCCCTCGACGGTCCTAGAGCACTGGACGGAGTTCCCTCCATTTCCATAGCATATAGTCTTCCTCCAGGGGCAGGACGCCCAGCCGGGTGTTCATTGGTTGGTCGGTTCAGTTGGGCAAACGTTCCTCCTCCTTTTCCTGGACGACGCACAGAACAATCAAAGGCAAAGTGACCCTTCTCTCGACATCTGCTGGGGCTGGTGCAGCTGCTTCTGCTGGTCCTGGGTTGTTTCTCATTGATGTAGATCTTGCCGAGTCCGCATGAGTTGAATGGGGTCGCCACGGTCCAACGAATGGTTCTGATTCCTTCCATAGGCCTTGGTCCACTTTCGCCTGTCTAATTTGCCGAATCAGGAACATTCCAAAAGTTGTGGTAGTTTGCGTACCTCGACCCATCGTGACCCGACGTTCCGAATGACCCACCTTCTCCTGATCCTTGGTTAGACATCTTCACAGATACAAGGGTTTATTCAGATTTCCCCAAAGGACTAATACTAGTTTCTACTGAATACCCCTAAGCGGAACGTACCGGATTCCTAATGTGGCATAAGCGACTCATTTTGACTCGATAAAACATTAAAACGTTGAGGCTTATGAGCATGATCAGGAACCATGATCTGATAACACCATTTGAAACAACCCCGGACCGACCTAGGCCAGACTAACCCGAGACCACCCGAGAATGCCACAAGTATAGATCACCGAATCAGATCAACCAAGAATCAAGAACAAATCAAGACTCTCAACCAACCCATACCGGTTTGCTATGTCCTAGAGGCCATGGCCTAATGCTTTGCAACCCGTACCACAGTCTTCGATTTGTGTCGACCCGAACAAGGTCTTATATCATTCAGCACACAACCACGAATATAAGCATTCTTTTATTAATTATAGGTGGATGGAGTCTTACAATACATTACAAATTATCAGAGTTTGAGCTCTCGGCCTAGTGCCAAAAGAAAAGAAAAGTAAATATATACATTTGAAAGCTAGTCCTTGCTTATGCTTATGCCACTTCAAATCTACACCGGTCGCCTACCGTTCCGCTTCCCTATAAGCTTCCCACCTACTTGACTTGCATAGTAGAAGTGGGCATGAGTAATCAAAATTACTCAGTGATTTCCGAAAATAAACAACAGCAACCCCCCCCCCCCTTCAGCCCATGCTTAAACAACAACACACAATCACAAATAAATATGCATACAAACAAACAATTCGGAAGAGTAAACGTGCAACTACTAATGCAATGCAACTAGTCTCACCACCGAGACCTAACAACACACAAATGCAATCTAGACTCAATCTTAGACTCAACAACACAAAAACAAACAAACAAAGTGCTCAAAGGATAGAGCCACATGCCACACATCCAGGGATCCCTTCACACCACAGAACCCTAACCCTCCACCCTGAACACTCCCGACCACAAACACTGGAGTCATATGGTCTGAAACGATGGTACGGACCTGTAATGACCCTATCTTAGAGTAGATATGTTCGAAGAGATCAACGTGCTCAGTTGGCGTAAACATGAGTTGCATTAACTTCAGAGGATCAAAAATAGAGGTTATGGTCGAAGCAGTTTTGCATGTAAAACGAAGGTCGACGAGGACGAAGGCGTTTTTTTGAAGATGTGTGAGCTAGGAGTCTCTTTTTTTAGATAACTCAAGGGAGTAATAATAGGACATATGGGGTCATGATAAAACCAAGTTGGTCTAGGAGAAATCAAGAGATAGACGATGACCTAGTCTGTTGCGGATGAATCAAGAACGGTCGAGCCGAGTAGCGATTTTCGAGCAATGAAGTGGAATGGGAGCATCTTGGGATCGTTTTTCTTCTAAAACACATTCAAATGAATACTTTTGGGAGACGATGACGTGGAAAGAAAGTGGTGACCAGAGATGACATAGCCCACACCCATTGGTTGTGATTGGTGATGTGGCGAGTACACATGGCATTTTCTCATTGGTTGGGAAGAAGACTTGGCGCCCAAGTTACAAGGCTTCTAGAAGCTGAGACTTGCCTTTCAGGGGAGTGTAAACTTGGTTGCGAAGCTTTGAATTGTTTAGAATTTGGGAAGCTTGCATAGAAAGTTTGGTGAGTGGGACACATGTCCACTTACCTTCATGCACAAAAGTCCACTTGTCCAACCAGCCTCAGCCCTCCTTCTCTATAAATAACAGAACCCTCCCCTTCATTTTATTCATACCAAAACGTGAGTGATCACCCAAGAGAGAGAGGTGAGTTTAGAGAGAGAGCCAAACGTTATGGAGTGTTTTTCTGTTTCTTTTGTTAATCGTTTTTGGAGAGTTAGCGGGAGGTGCTAGGTAGTCTTTATAGGCATCAAACCAGGTGGGTTCCGAAGACTTGTTTGTGTGTTTTATGTATGCAGGTATGGAGTTTTGATCGGTGGATCTTAAGTGAAGACCCGGGGCAAGAGTTTAATCGGTTTTGTGCAAGGCCCCGGGAGAGTCTGTGGCGATTGCATACATGTTGTGGTGGTTGTGTTTTTTTGTTGTGTTGTCTAGAAATTGTTTTACTTTTGCATGTAGGATTGCATAATCATCTAGACGTTGTAGTGTGTTGAACCGCAAGAGATTTGAGTGAGACTCTCTCTTGTCGAGTGTGTAGATATTGTTGCATGCATTACTAGTTGTCTGGTGTGTGTCTTGTTTGTGAGTTTTCTTGTGCTAGGTCTAGACCAAGCATTGCATGGAGGTTAGAGTTGGAGCTCCCTCATGCTGGTTGTATTTTGTGTTTTGGTCTAGACTAGCACAACTACGTGTTTGTGTGTGTTGTGCATCTAGTCTAGGTGCGCATTTCATGGAGGTTAGAGGCAGAGCTCCCTCATGTTGGTTGGTTTTGTGTTGCGCCTAGACTAGAATGTATGACTATCTCGGGGTTAGATTGGGAGAAGCCCAATTCTCCGATGATGTAGACATTGGGGTTAGATTGGGAGAAGCCCAATTCTCCAGTTGTGGAGTTACCTACTCTCCACGGCTCATCACGTGAAGAGGGCCGCACCCATGGACGAGCGCTGCATGACGATGCGGCCCGGGTTAGATTGGGAGAAGTCCAATTCCTGGAGTTATGTTTTTCAATCTTGTGACTATAGTGTTTGTGGTCGGGAGTGTGAAGGGATCCCGGGATGTGTGGCATGTGGCTACATACTTTGAGCGCTTTGTTTGTTTGTTTTTGTGTTGTTGAGTCTAGGACTGAGTCTAGATTTCATTTGTGTGTTGTTAGGTCTCGATGGTGAGACTAGTTGAATTGCATTAGTAGTTGCACGTTTACTCTTCCACATTTTTTTTGTATGCATATTTATTTGTAATTGTGTGTTGTTGTTTATTTTGGGAACTCACTGAGTAATTTCGATTACTCATGCCCTCTTCTACTATGCAGGTAACCAGTAGGTGGGAAGCTTAGAGGGAAGCGGAAAGGTAGGCGACCGGTGTAGATTTGAAGTGGCATAAGCATAAGCAAGGACTAGCTTTCGAATGTATATATTTACTTTTCTTTTCTTTTGGAACTAGGCCGAGCACTCGAACTCTGATATTTTGTAATCTATTGTAAGACGCTTTCCAACTATAATTACTTAAATAATGTTTATATTCGTGGTTGGGTGCTGAATGATATAAGACCTTGTCCGGGTCGACACAACTCGAAGACCATGGTACAGGTTGCAATGCCTTAGGCCATGGCCTCGAGGACATAGCAAACCGGAATGGGTTGGTTAAGAGTATTGATTTGTTCTTGATTCTTGGTCGATCTGATTCGGCGAGCTATACTTGTGGCATTCTCGCGTTGTCTCCGGTTAGTCTGGCCTGGGACTGTCCGGGGGTGTTACATATACCATGTTAGATTTTTCAGAGTGTAGATAGGTTGTGTGATGAACAATCCCTTTAAGAACAGAGAGAACTCGAAATGAAGATGAGAAGGATCTGGTTTCACTTTCTGTTTACTTGAATCAGAAACAGACACTAGAGAGGACTTGGATAGTTAAGAGTGACTAAGAAAGGGGGAGACTAGAGAGAATCAGATTCAATAACACTAAGTTTATTATGAAGTGGAGAGGGGATATCCCCCCTTACTCCCTTAGGAGTTACAGTCGCCCATGAGGGTCTTTAAATAGATAACTACAAGCTGAAACCATAACATAAATCTAAAGGCTGATAATACTTGAAGGATGGAAGGATGGACGTGTGAGATTGAGTCTTTGGGTCTGGTCTTGATGCAATCTGATTGATGGGAGCTGATTGGTTGGTCAAAGGGAAGGCTGGCTCCTTATTGGCTTCTCATAGGAGCCCATGAACATTCCCATGTATCAGACCATATACATGGTCAATGCTGCCTCTCCTTTACAGCTCAAGCCAGCTCATGACAGCCTTACCTTATCCACAAACGTGCACAAACTCAAACTAAGCTTATGTTTCGCCCTATGTTTGCACATCGTCATTTCATGTCGATCCGGGAAAGCATTCTCCCTATTATTTCACAATCGATGGTACGGACCTCCTGTCCGTACCACTCGCCCAATTTTGCACAGACTCCCCAACTCTCTTCAAAGGTCAAATGAGAACATCTTCGGGTTGCCCTATTTTTGCACTGTCCGTACAGTCGATGGTACAAACCTCATGTCCGTACCTCACCCTATTTTTGCACGATTGACCTTTTCGCCCATATAGTTCCCTACGTCCCTCCTGGACTTGTCCCTAACTTTGAACCAGATTCAAGACTCTTTTGGACACCTTTAACTACTCCTAAAGTCTTCTTAGACAATCTCCGGAGGTCTGGCCCTAACTTTGCACAAGATCCAAACTCAACCCAACTTATCCTTTGGCTCCATTTATTTCTTCAAGTTAACACAGACTGGTCGAGGTCAGGTCGCCAAAAGGAGACCCGGACTGGTCAAGGTCAGGTTACCGTATGGAGACCCAAATTTGGTGAGCCCAGGCCGCCATATGGCGACCCAGACTGGTCGAGGTCAAGTCGCCATATGGCGACCCAGACATGGTGAGCCCAGGTTGCCATATGGTGACTCGGACGGTGTGGAGTCAGGTTTGCATATGGCAACCCAGACTTGTCGAGCCCAAGTCGCCATATAGCGACCCAGACTGTGTAAAGTCATGTTGTCATATGGCAACCCGGACTTAGCGAGTCCAGGTCGCCATATGGCGACCCAAAATGTGTTGGTCTAGGTCGCCATATCGCGACCCGTGCTTCGGGTGTGCAGGTCACCATATGGCAACCCGGGTTCAGTATGTGGGTGTCGCCATATGACGACCCATTTTTGACAAGTGCAGGTCGCCATATGGCGACCCGGGTTTTATGCTTGGGACTTCTTCATATGATGATTCGCTCATGGCGTTTTGATCGTTCTTTTGGACAGTCTTGTGAACCAAGACATTCAGAAGAGACATTTTCCGAGACCTTGAGCCATTGATTTCATCGTGACCAATTTTGACCCCAACAGTTAGCCCCCAGCTCGTTAGGCCATAGGCTTTTTAGCGTGAGCTCTACCGGGCGGTTGTGCAAGATAGACGATATCATCGGCCGAAAGTCCAAGGATGAATAATAAAAACTCTTGTCTACTTTAGTCCCAGGGACTGTGGCCGGGTCAACGTCTTATTCCGATATTATCTCCTCCGGTTGGGTTATTGCGTCGGGCTCAGACGACTCCTATTCTTTTTTGTTCGGAGCCGTTTCTTGGGATGATGATTTTTGATCATCTTTTTTCAGAGGTGCTTTCAATAGGTGGATTAGTGGTCTTTGTACGTTTGTGATTAACCATCGAAGTAGTCGTGATTTGTCTTAGCTTGATTTCGGCTAAGAAACAGAGTCGCGACTATTTTTGGCTGCCCAGAATGCAGCCGTTCCGTTTGGAGTTTGGAACTTGATGCCTAGGTGGTAGGTCAACGGGACTGCCATCATGGCATTTAGCCAGAGGGTTCCCATGATCACGTTGTAGATAGCAGTGAAATTGACGACCGCAAAATCGATGATTTTTGTTACTTCTTTCGCCATGACCGGGAGCTTGATCGATTCAAGAGTCATTTTGGTTATGCCAGAGAAACTGGTAAATTTTTTTGGCGTTGGCACGATTTCTTTCAGTTAGATGTTCATCCTCCTGAGTGTATCAAGGCAGATGATGTTACCTGTGCTTCATGTATCGACAAGGACAATAGCGACCTTGAGATCTTTGATTACGAGATCGATGACAAGCAGGTCGCAGTGGGGTTGATTGATTCCATCGGCTTCTTCTTCGTCGAAGGTGATGGCGTTATTTTGGCCATCCAAGAATTGGGACGAGGTTGGCCAATTTTCGTTTGCTTCAGATTTTTGCTGATAAGTCTTGATCGACGAGACCTTGTCACCGCAGAACTGAGACACTCTGATGATCATGTTAATCCTGCAACGATTGTTGTTGTTGCCCTTCTCATATTGATTCCTTCCGCGTTTGTCCCCTGACGAGCTATCAGTGTGGGGAATTTTGTCGGTTTTTAGAGGATGATCGGAATCGCGATTGAGGTCCTTGACACTCGTTACCCCGGCGAGTTCCCCTAGGCTTAGTTTGCTGATCCTGCCGACTCTAGCCAGAATAAGACTCAATCAGTTTACAAAGTCTCAGAGTGATTAGTCTTCCCTTTGAGCTAAGCTCCATAGGTCGACGTTGGAAGTTTCTCGGTTGATAAACATCGAGTACTGCTTGAGAAATTCCAAAGCGATTTGCCGAAAGCTTCCGATGGAATTTCTCCTAAGGCGAGAGAACCAGTCGAGGGTGGCTCCCTCCATATTTTCAACAAAGAGGCGGCACTGGCCAGTGTCTCTTTCGCTGTCTCCAATTTTTTTCCTTCCTATCGTGATCTCAAAGGCTTGTAAGTGTGTTTTGGGATCTCAAAGGCTCCTTTGAAGTAAACATATTTATCTTCTTCTGGAAGTAAAGATATACCGTCATAACATTATCGGTCCTGATTTCGTATGAAATCGCAAGTGGGTCTTTAGCCGCGTTCTGAACCTCTTTGGACCGCGTTTCGACTTACACGTTCTTGCGATCTCTTCCAAACAGTGTTTAATGATACAACGTCACTTTATCTAGGAAGTTCAAACTTCTCGTATAGTATTAGACAACAGTGGTGTTAAGTTTACCGTTGATGTTTATACGATAACCGTGAACTTCACCCTGAAAATGAGTCTTCGTGGTTTTTATCGTAAAGTTCCAATGATAACTCTGATCGAGACGAAACGAGGAACATTTCGATCGAGACTCAAGAGAGAACCCAAGGGTGTGGTCTCACTATCCATATGCCGGCCTGGGAGCCATATCTGACGACTTGGGGTTTGTTTGGTGATCCTTACTTATTTTATCCGTAAAATCTCAATAGAGACTCCGATTGAGATGAAACGAAAAGCAATTTGACCGTGAGTCGAAAAAGATTACAAACAAAATACACAGCTCGCCATATGTCAACCTAGGCTCAGATAGGTCTGGTCGCCATATGGTGACCCGGACTTGGACAGGTCAGGTCGCCATATGGCGACCCGGACTTCGTAAGGTCGTGTTTTCATATAGCGACCCGGACTAGTCGAGGTGAGGTCGCCATATGGCGACCCGGACTGGTCGACGTGAGGTCGCCATATGGCAACCCAGACTTGGTGAGCCTAGGTCGCCATATGGTGACCCCGACTGTGTGGAGTCAAGTAGCCATATGGCGAGTGTTATAGCCTATTTATTACCAGGTTTAGGCCATGCTATGGAATCCATTTAAGGTCTATTATGTGTGTCTAGTCTATGTTTTAAGGTTTTTAGAGGTACATGTACGTTTTGGAGATATATGGAGATATTTGGAGCTTTTGGAGCATTTTGAGAAGAATAATCCGTAGCTGATCTTTGAGAGAGTCGAAGACTGCCGTCGATCGACGGCACTATCTTGACATCGACCGATGTTACATGACCAAGATCGATCGACCCTGACCACTTGCCATCAATCGATGACCAATTTGTAGACAACCGATTTCATGCCCAAATAAGAGACAAGAAACAAAATTACAAGTTTACCCTTGGACGAGTTTTGACCAAGATTTTGTGGTTTTTATATTTATACTTTATGTATGAGAAGAAAGGTAGAGAAAATACGTACGAAGACGTATGGTGCTAGGTTCTTGAGTATTTTTTCTGGTAGAAGATTCATAACTCCTTAGGGAGTTTGTGTTGAAACCCAGTGTTTTATCTATGCATTATATTCAGATTATTATTCTAACTTTGATTATAACTGAGTAGTTGTCAACTAGATTTATGGTTTATTAATGGTACTGATGGATTAGCCAAACAGTAGAATTTTTAGGGTTATTATTAGATCTATTAATAGAATTGTGTTTATTACTTGTGTTCTAAAGTAACTAACTAGAACCGTGATAATAGGACAGTTAGGCGCAAGCGAGAGCATGGTATACTACCGGAATTTATTCTGTTGAGCTAGGTTGCTAGAAAAAAATGAGATTTGATTTAGTTAATCTAGTGAACTTATCGAATTGGGTCATAAATCTTGACTCAATAAACCATCGATCAACGCAAGATCATGACTATCGATCGACGGTCATTCCATGTCAACAAGCGAGAGATGAGACATTGGACTTAGTCAATAGATTAGTCTCGCAGCGAGAGCTGGTCATCTTTTACATTAGATATCGAGTTCTATGATTAATACCCTTAACTTCTCTCTTCTTTAATCCACCTTCCTGAAACCCTAGATCTAGCATATTTACATTTACATCTAGTTAGTTTATTAGCATATTAGCATATTTCCATATTGAATCTACACTCTCTAATAAGGAACATTTCCTTAGACTGATTACTTGTTACCAATCTATATATAATCACCTAGCTTAACTATAGGATTAATAAATCTATTGTGTGCCATTGTTCTCTGTGGATTCGATCCCTAAGTTCTACACATGATCTCTCTTGGCAAGAGTATTATTGTGTGTGTTAGGATTAATGGTTAGTTGGATAGTTGATTTTTGGATATTTATACCCTTCTAGAACAGAAAACAATAGGCATGCCAAATTTGGCACCGTTGCCGGGGAATCGAACCCGAGTCACCCGCGTGACAGGCGGAATACTTTATATGTGAGAAAAGCAGCCGTACACATACGTACGGAGACGCACGGTGCTAGGTTCTTTAGTATTCTATCTTAGGAAGAAGATTCCTAACTCCTTAGGGAGATTTGTATTGGAACCCAATATTTTATCTATGCATTATATTCAGATTATTATTCTTACTTTGATTATGTGTGAGTAGTTATCAACTAGGTTTAGCGTTTATTAATGGTATTGATGGATTAGCCAAACAATAGAATTGTTAGGGTGCTTATTAGATCTGTCAATAGAATTGTGTTATTGCTTGTGTTCTAGAGTAGATAACTAGAACCCTGGTCATAGGATAGTTAGGCGCAAACGAGAGCATGGTCTACTACCAGAACTAGTCATGTTGAGCTAGGTTGCTAGAAACAAACGATAGTTGATTTAGTTAATCTAGTGAACTTGTCGAATTAGGTCATAAAGCTTGACTCAAGAAACCATCGATAAACGCAGGATCATTGCCATCGATCGACGGTCATCCGTGTCAACAAGCGAGAGCTGAGACATTGGAATTAGTCAATAGATTAGACTCGCAGCGAGAGCTGGTCGTCTTTTACATTAGATATCGAGTTCAATAATTAATACCCTTAACTTCTATCTTCTATATTCCACTTGCCTGAAACCCTAGATCTAGCATATTTACATTTACATCTAGTGAGTTTATTAGCATATTTTCATATTTACATTATTAGCATATTTCCATATTGTATCTACACTCTCTAATAAATAACATTTCCTTGAACTGATTACTTTTTACCAATATATATATAATCACCTAGCTTAACTTTTGGAATAAGAAATCAATTGTGTGTCATTTTTCTATGTGGATTCGATCCCTAAGTACTACACCTGACCTCTCTTGGAAAGAGTATTATTTTGTGTGTTAGGATTAAGGGTTAATTTGATAGTTGATTGTTTAGGATATTTATACCCTGCTAGAACAATAAACAACACGCATGTCAGCGAGCCGGACTTCGCGAGCCCAGGTCACCATATGGCGACCGGGACTGTGTGGAGTTAGGTTGCCATATGGCGACCTGGACTTGGTGAGTTCAGGTCACCATACGGCGACCCCTGCTTGTCGAGTGCAGGTCGCCATATGGCGACCCGGGTTCTATGCTCAGGACTTCTCCATATGATGATTCGCACAAGGCGGCTCGATCGTTCTATTGGACAGTCTTGTGAACCAGGACCTTTAGAAGAAACATTTTCTGAGACCTTGAGCCGTTGATTTCGTCGTGACCGATTTTGACCCCAACAGTTAGCCCCCAGCTTGTTAGGCCGTAGGATTTTTAGCGTAAGGCTCTAGCAAGCCGTTAAGATGGTTGTTCAAGTTAGACGATATCATCGGCCAAAAGTACGAGGATGGAGAGTAAAAAGTCTTGCCTATAAGAAGGTGGAGTAAGTGTTGAAATTTTTTATCACAGCTCACTTCTCCGAAAGAAAACTATCCAAGGTAGAATTATTCTCTCCCTTTTTCTCCCATTAGTTTTTCCCTTTTTTATTTTACTCTTAAACCAATGTCTTCCAAAAGGAGAGGTTCTAAGAGAGCCGAGCCTCGTCATATTAATCATGAGGATAATCATGACAACAAGGAAGTCATCCCGAAACCTGAGTTTATTCCACACTCAGTCGATCCTGGCGAGGCTTATTGGGTCGCTTTGTGTGAAAGTTTGACTCCTCCACCCGAAGCGCAGTATCTTAGCAGGCCTCCCCGCAGATGGGATCAAAATCTCCCGAGAAAGATCTCATACCCATTCCTCGATACAGTTTGAGAGTTTGGTCGTGTTTCTGTAAAAGTGGAGTTCCAGATTCCATGACAGGGCGAAAGGGCCGATGACCCTCTGGTTGATAGATTTTATCGTTACCCTTTATGTGTAGTGAGAGAAATTGCGAGCTCGTTTCGGTGCTCCGCATGTGGCTAAAAGTCGCGACTAGGTTTTTGATTTTTCAAGCACTGTGGCGTTTCAATAAGGGTTGCCGATGGGAGCAGTCACTGCTGGAGTTGTTTTCCCAGTGTTGTTGCGAGCTGCGGTATTGGCTTTCGTATTTCCAGACATTGTTTCGATCAAGTTTTTTGTGGCCATGAGTTAGAGTAATCAGTACCCCCCGCTACTTCTAGCACCAAACTATGGGAACCGAAATTCACACCGTTGATTTCCGTAAAATAAGGAAATTCAAGAAACCCTAAATTTCCCTGAGGTCCTGGATTCTCTGCGAGAGCCAATGACAAGTAATCGAGTAAACTTTGAAAACATGAAAAAATAACAAAACGAATTTAGAAAACAATAGATCTTTATTTCGAATTTGCGTACAAGCGGTCTAGAGACAAAAGCGTACATGAACCTTCTCTGGAAACGGGATCACAAAGGAATTCGTATAACACAAGCAGTAAAATGAGACTAAGTTTGCTAGCTCTACCATCTACGTCGAGAGAAATCTATGTGGCTGCAACTAGCTTAGCAATAGACGAAAAAGATGAAAAAGATTTGAAGGATTTGGGACTGGGCCTTAAGAAAGGCTGCCAATGTACCCCTTTCGAGGATCAAGTCTGACGTAGTTCAATTAAAAGAGTGGACCAAGAGATCGAACAGCCAGAGCAAGCTCGTCTGGTAATCGAGTGCCAGTCATAGAGCAGAGCTTGTCGAGTATAAAGCTTAGGGATCTAAGTGAAATGATTTGTAGAGTCTAAGGATAGCAGAATCATCGAACAAAGATGGAGAAACGTTTAATTATAACTCTGTCCTTCTAGCCACCTAAGTTCTAAGTTCTTATACGCTAATAGAGCTTATCTAGGTCTAAATCTCTTGTCCTTGCGCCTTTAGCTTCAGCTCCCCTTATATATTCCTTCTGGGTCGTTTCCCCTTTCCCTTTTTTTACCCCTAGGTCGAGTTTATCGCTTCGCGGAAACATTCCTTTTTATCTTGATATTCATCAATTTCTTGGAAACTTGACATTGATCTTCCGATCGCGATTCTTATCTTCTTCTGCGAGTAAAGATACGCCATCATAACATTTATGGGTTAAATTTCATATGGAATCGCAAGTGGGTCTCTAGCCGCGTTCTAGGCCTCTTTGTGTCATATTTCGACATAAACATTTTATGATTTCTTCGAAAGAACATTTAATGATATGAAGTCGCTTTACCAAGGAAGTTCACACTACTCGTATAGTTTAGAGAACTTTGGTGTTGAGTTAACCGTTTCCGTTTATATGATAAACATGAACTTCGTTCGAGAAAATGTGTCTTCACGGTTTTTATCTTAAAATCCCAAAAGTAACTCCGATTGAGACGAAACACAGAGCATTTCGATCAAGATGCAAGAAAGAAGCAATTAGGTGTGGTATCGCTCGCCATATGGAGACCTGGGAGCTGTATTTGGTAACCCGGGGTTCTTTTGGCGACTCTTACTTGTTTTTATCATAAAATCTCAACGAAAACTCTGATTAAGACCAAAAAAAACATTTCGATTGCGAATCAAAGAGGAACAAAAATGTAAGACACGGCTCGCCATATGGCGACCAAGGCTTACAGAGCCTAGGTTGTCATATGACGACTCCGACTTAGAGAGCCTAGGTTGCCATATGACAACCCGGACTCGGAGAGCCTAGGTTGCCATATGGCGACCTTGTCTCAGAGAGCTAGGCTGCCATATGGTTACCCAGTCTCGGAGGGCCTAGGTCACCATATGGCGACCCAGACTCGGAGGGTCGAGGTTGCCATATGTCGACCCACACTGTGTGGGTCGAGGTCGCCATATGGCGACCAAGATCGTACGGGTTCAGGTCACCATATGGTGACCTGGATTGTATTGGTCCAGGTCGCCATATGTCAACCCCGATTGTTTGGGTTCTGGTCACCATATGGCGACCCAGATTGTATGGGTTCAGGTCACCATATGGCTACCCAAATTGTACGGGTTCAGGTCACCATATGGCGACCCAAATTGAATGGGTTCAGGTTTGCCATATGGGAACCTGGATTGTATGGGTTAATGTCACCATATGGCGACCCGGACTATACGGGTTCAGGTCGCCATATGGCGACCCAGATTGTACGGGTTCAGGTCGCTATATGACGACCCGTAACCTTGGTGTGTAGGTCTTCATATGACAACCCGTAGCTTGCATGTGCGGGTCACCGTATGGAGACATGTGCTTTGGGAGTGTAGGTCGCCATACAGCGACCTGGTTTGTTAAAGGTGAGGTCACCATATGGCGACCGGGTTTGTATACCCGACAAGGCCATATGACGACCTAGGTTTGAGTTGCTTTTGTTCCTTATTGAAATATTCTTTCGGTAAGTTATTTTTAGAAATGGTAACCTTAGTCGATTATTTCGAGATAACCATTTTTGACCCCAACAGTTAGCCCCCAAGACTGTAAAGTCTCAGATATGATTTTTGCGGCTGAGTAGTGTGTTTTAATCGAAATCACGACTAAGAGTAATTTTTCGACATTGGTTTTCTGCAGAGATTATCGCTCCATTTTTCTATAAGTAATGAACTTTCGTTCCTCATTTTCTTCACACCATCTCATTTTATTAATCTACCTCTGCCTTCTCTCTAAAAATTTGTAACAAAGATGTCTTCTTCCCAAGGTGACAAGAGAAATCCCGACGTCAAGATGATCGATTCTACTCGTCCAGCGATTCCTTTGAAATCGGCTCCTCCTGGCATAGTGTCGGCCTACACAGATTGCTTCTTATCCTTCCAGGATAAGCATGCCCAGCGTATTGCCGAGAAGGAGGTTGGCCAGTCTTCTGCTCAACCGCCAATGCCTCCAACTCCGATCGAAACGGCGGCCGCGCAACCGTCGGAAACTTTAGTTCAGCCTACTGGCTCGTCCACGACGCCTGTTCACGTTGAGGATATGGAGCAGGCTCCAGATTCGCTGCCTCCTCCTTTGTCCAGGAGGGAAACCGTTCTAGGTCTTTGATTGTTCCACTGAAAAGTCAAAAAAGAAAACCTCCTATTGGTGAGGCGACTAAGAGGAAATGATCCGCTAAGGGTGGAGAAAGCGATGCCACAGTATCATGCCAAGGTTTGTTTCAAAGGTCTTTCATGTTAGCACGTTACATCCTTCCCTAACCCTTTATTCGTCTTATGCAGTTCGTATCGGATGGGATGATCAATGAATGTGGGTCAGAGGTTGAGCGCCTCACGAGGGTGTTGGCGGAGGCCCAAGAAGAGTTATCGGTGTTCGAGAAGAAGTTAAAGGTTATTGAAGATGCTCATTCCGTCGAGACCTTGGGAAGACCGCGAGCTCCATGCTTAAGGTGAAGCAGGTCAGGAAGATGAAAGCTTTGGAGGTTCGTCGGCTGCAGTATTGTCTCCAGAGCGAAGAAGGATCGACGGTTCGTGGGATCAAGGAAGCCAAGACAGCCCTTGGTGCTTAGTTCGAGGCCCGCTTGGCAAGGAATGCTGGCTCTCTTGGCCATTGAGGGAGGAATGAGCGAGTTCTAGCTGTTCCAGGGTGACGCGCCTCTATCTCCACGAGCCGAGGAAGCTTGGCTTTCAGCGCACAAAGAAGAGTTGACGGTTGCTGAGGGTGATTTCGACATGATCCTGTTCCTTGGCAGTCTAAGTTCTGAGTTCCTCTTCCCGCGGTGCTCGGGCGATGCAAGATGGTTTGATGCCGTGGTTGTCGAAAGTGCAGGCCCAAGCTCGGACGAAGTGATGGTCGAAGGTGAGGTTGCATCGGCCAAGTGTGGCCTTATTTTGTTTTGGGAGTGGCCGCGTGTGGCTTTGAATCCTTGCTGCTTTGCGGCTTTTGAATGAATGGACCAACATCTTAATTGAAAGTATTTGACATTTAAGAATGTGTCGAGTAGTTGCGTGTAGAGGGAAGATTATGAGTCGTCATCTCGTAACCTAACTCTTCTTTGTCGATGGTTCTGTTTGTTCGTCGTTCGAGATGTGCGGAAAGGTTCCGCGAGCATTTAGATGTGAACAAAGAGGCATGCTTTCAGGATCTCATACCTTCCGATATCCATGCCTTGAGACGTTAGAGACCAGTGTGTTGGGTTTAGGGAAAGACCTAGGTTAACTCTCGGTTAAGGCTGTGCGATGACTAATTGGCCTTCGTTTTGCGTGCTGCGATTTCAACCTGATCCCATACTGCTTTAAAGTCAATGATATGTTCTCGGCTTATACGACTTGTATGGTCGAAATCGAGCATATATTTGAGGACAAATTTTAATTCTCCCAAAAGTGTTGACCAAAAATTATGGATTTCTTTTATAGCGCTATTATCCTTGTGTCGGATGTACGAGAGATATCCTTGCGAGATAACTTTGTCTGTTTAGGACGTTGAGAGTTCGTTGTGATCAGCAAAAAACTTATTGGTAGATATTTTCCGTTTTTGAGCTTTCGCGAAAGACACGTGTTTGAGAGGATGTGTGTGTTTTATAGTCGCAGGCGGACTGCTTTTTCGATAAAGATTTTGTTCGGAAAGTTTTGTTTAAAAAGGATTCCTCATGCGTTGGCGACGTCTCGCCATGTCGAAGATTCTATTTTTCATATATTGCATCTTGCAATAAGATTTTTTGCGGAAGGCCATCGTTCTTTACATCGGTTTTTGGGTGAAGTAAAGTACGAGATTTGAGGTTTTGATGATAGAAGAATTTTGCGAGAAAAAATCGTGTTTTCTTTTAAAAGTTTTTTCAATATATTGAGTACATGAGCGGATGTTTTGGACCTTTTTGGGAGTATACGAGTATACGTATACGTACCCACTCCCTCCCCCCTTTTTTAGAGAGGGGGGAAAGCTGAACTCGTCTTGTGACAAATTGCCTATGTACCCCTTGTTGGGGATCAAGCCGTCTCATAGGTCAGTTTTAAGCGAATGCTTAGTGATAGTATTTTTTTAGGTACTAGGAACCTTGACGTCCTGTATGTTTGTGATTTCATAAGCGCCTAGTCGCACTACTTTTACGACTTTGTACTGTCCTTCCCAGTTTGCTCTGAGTTTCCCAGCTTTTCGCTCGGCTGTGTTTTGGAAGACCTTTCATAGTATTTTCCGGCCGCCTACAGATAGTTCTGAATTCGTATGAGGGCCTGGTCCCGACGTTCGTTGATTATATCGAGTTCGTCAAGCATCATTAGGTTATTTGAATTCTCTCGTTTTGGGAGCAATCTTCTGCGTAATTCGGGGAATTCAACTTCCACTGGGATCATACATTCTGCTCTATATACGAGGGCGAATTGAGTTTCCCCCGTCGCGTGTCTCGGAGTTGTGCGGTGCGACCATAAGAATCCTTCGATTTTTTCGGCGTACATACCCTTTTTGGCGTCCAAGCGTTTTTAAGTCCATCAAGTCTTATTAGTAGTTTTTTCTTGGTCGTTTCATTGCGGGTATCTAGGGGTTGATTTGGTCAGTCGTATCTTCCACTTCTCGCAGAAGGCATTGAATCTGGTCAAAATAAACTGAGATATATTGTCTGTTACGATTTTGTATGGGACCCCATTTCTGCAGACGATGTTTCTCCATACAAAGCTTTCGACCTGCGTGTCTTTAATGCTCATGTAGAAGTCTGCTTCGACACATTTCAAGAAAAAAATCTGTCAAGACCAGCAGGAAGCGTTTTTGCTTTCACCTATTCATAGGTCTGACTATGTCCATCGACCATTGAATGAATGGATACAGTCCCGAGATCGATGAGAGGACCTCTGCCGGTTGGTGGATACTAGGGGCCTGCCTCTGGTATTTTTTTGCATTTTCGCGCACAGTTATCGCAATCTTTGGTCATTGTTGGCCAGTAGTATCTGTGGCTTTTGATTTTGACTGCGAGGGACCTTCCACCAGAGTGATTCCCGCCAGATCCAGAATGGATATCTTCCATTATTTTTCGTTCTTTCCTTCCTTCTATGCAAGTCATGAGCGGCCCCGAAAATCTCCACTTGTAGAGTTCCCCGTCGACCAAGACGTATCGTGCGGATTGGGTCTTAACCTTTCGGGCTGCCCATTTATCTGTTAGGAGTTTCCCGTTGGCGATGTATGCAAGGAATGTCACTGTCAAAGGTTTGTCGAATCCGTACTCGGATTGCTCGGCGTCTTGTGGTGCATGGATATCGACTTCATCGGTGTCGCCGTTGAGCGAATCGATCAGGTTTATGACGATTGGCGGCCCGGGCTAAGATGCTCTATGAATTCCACTGGAATTACCCTGCTGAGACCTGGATCCGTGCTGGACGCTAGTGCGGCCAGAGAATCTTCCTGGACGTTTTCCACGTGAGGGATTCGTGTCAGAGCAAATTGATCAAAGCTTGGAGTTAAGTCCTGGACAACCTTCAAGTCGGCGTCCATTCTTTCATCTCTTACCTCCTATTCTCCGCTGTACTGATTTGCGACCAGCTGTGAATTGCAGTATGTGTGGATGTTGCGTATTTTCAGGCCGCGAGCCACTCGTAAGCCAGCGATGAGGGCTTCGTACTCGGCTTCATTCTTTGCGGTTGGATCCTGGGATTACGGGCAATTAAAGAATTAAGGAAAGAGTGTCTAGCACAAAATCATTCTTTGTTCATCATATTTTGGTATCAAGTATTGTATATTTTATTTATGCTTTTATCATTATATAAATAAATTATTCATTTTGCCATATCGTAGAAATCATGGTCATACATTATTAATTCTTTAATTTTCGTTATTACACTAACGAAAAACTGATTATTTGTTAAATTCTGATATGTGCAAGTTGACGTTCATTCAAGGAATCCTAATATAGTGTGGATTAATTTCGATTAATATAAATCTCGGCTCACTGGTTATATTGGTTCTAAAATTTGTTTTTTATTCGACAAATTTCAAAAAAAAAATTCTCTTAACTGATTGACATTTTCAGCTTTGTCAAGAGCATGCATATTATGTTATACGTGTTTAGATAACTTTCTAAGCAAATATCCATGCATTCTTTAACTCTGTTTTGCTGGAATTTCTTTAGATTATTAGTATATTTATTTTTAATCATTACAATTTTTTTAGTGATTTGTGCTTTCGAATTACACAGATCCATTGAGAAAAAAAAAGATAGTTCCTTGATTATCATTTTGCATGGCATTGCTAGAAAAAAAAAATGATTTGTCTGCTAGTCAACTCTGGTTAACCGAATTAGAATATGTGACACTTTTGATTCTTCAAAATCCTTCATACGTTTTTGTATAAGATTACATGAGTTTCTATTAAAAATCTTCTAGCTTATAAATGTGATCTGAACAAAATGTCATTTGTCCGTTATATGTTAATGCTTTGACTTATTTGATTTATTATCAAGAATGAGTAACGAATTTTCTTTTTTGTTGTTACAGTTTTTTTCCTTAATGGAATGTGTAATGACTTAAATTAGTGGTTAAATACTCAGTTGACCATGAAGAAGAAAAATGATTCGAGTTTCAAGTCTGGTGATTTGAAAAAAGGAAGAAAAATCAAGTTTTGTGTATGGTGAAATATACCATAGTTATAAACAACATTTCGATTTTTAGGAGATCAAATGATATGGAGGGAAATGGATTCATGAGTCAACGACCAAAATTAAGGTTGGGAGAGGTCTACCACATATGAATCATTTGCCATTAGAAATAAAATGTTTGATGCTATTGATCAAAACATTTATATTTTGTCAATGCTTAACGCGAGTTGTACAAAGATTGATAATGTTAAAATGATGAGAAATCTCATTTCAAAGTGACTGAAACTGACATGTATATTGTCGTTTCTAAAGTCAATATGATTAAAAATAACCAAAGAAAGTATTGTTTTTGATGCCACAAATAATATCTTGTCATGATATTTATATTTTCTAAAAAGCAAAATAATATTTTTTGAAAGAAATTTAAAACATACAAGTTGGATTTATTAATCAACTTCAGAGAACTATGAAAATAGCTATATACAAAAGGTGAATTTCTAAGACTGAAATACATTTTATTTTGTAAAAAGTTATAATACTTTTGAAATTGCTTTTTATTCATTTAAATTTAAAGGAGTTGTAGATCAATTTTTCTATACTCTTAAGAGATGTTAAATGCAAATATGCATACTTTGAGTTATCTCAAGAAATGTGAGAGAAATTTTGCTTACCATATAAAGTTATTGGCAAGAGGTCACATGAACTTAGTGATAATTATCACAATATAATTAAAAAAAACTAGTGTCACGCATTGAGTTTTGCATATATTGGTTAATTGTATCTTGAAAAAGATGACAAAATCATTAAACAATTGATCTTGACTAATCCCAAGAGATTTAGTTCATTATGATGACAACCGAAGATCTTTATATTAAAGGTGTGTCATGAGATCATATTGTTATATCATCAAGAGAAATGGGTTAATTCCTGTGAATTAAGATGAGGTTTCGCGGTAACTCTACATAAATGACTGGAGATCACAAGAAATAGAATCAAGGAGACAACTAAGTCAAACTAAATCTGCCCAAAGAAATGTAAGACTTCGGTCTATACCCAGTTCCTAGGATGATTAAACAGTGCTACATGTAATGAATAGAGGATAAGCATTTGTTTATAATGATTTGTGTCCATATTTTTGAGATATGAATGGAGTAGTACATGATACTCCTCTAAACAAAACTAATGGAAAATCACCTTGTGAGTGTGAAATGGAGCCGTTTCTAGGAGAATGAATGAAAAGCTATATTCTCCAAGTTTACTCATGATTAACCATGACTGTTCACGGCCAAAATGAACACAAAAGAGAACCTAGTTCTGTGAGAGAATGAAACTGTGTTATAGTTATTGTCTAGTTTTACACCAAAGCCCAGGTGGTTCAAGACATCATGTTCACTAACTTGCCGAGTAAATCCGATAGCTATTAACAATTACTGGTTCAAGGCTGGAAAATGCTACCAACTCAACAAGCAGTGGATTTTTCGTTTGACTCTCAAAAGTCCTAAGTTAAGTCTTGTTGAGTCTTGTCTAGGAAGTCAAATATGTCGAGTAGTCTAGTGTTTAGAGTCATTTATATTCATTTGGGAAATGTTGAAACTATTTTTTGAACATTATGAATAGTATATTCAATGTGTGTGATTTGAGAAACTTGTATAAATTAAGAAATACACACATTGGATATTGATTGGATTTGGGTTTTGATTTGTAAGTTGGACTTCATGTTCATTAACATAATCTTATAAACCAAATATATGTTGATATTTTATATTAGTAAAATATTAAAAAGAAATCAATTTTAAAGAATATTATTTGTTTGAATTGGTCAAACAAAAATAACTGTTTTACCTCTTTGTTTCTTGGTCAAAATGTGGAATAAATTCACATAATAATTAACAAAAATTGAAGTCTCCATTAGTGCACCATGGAAGTTTCATTTTTTATGTTGAAAATGTAACTTGTGCTTCTCTTTATTTTTTTATAAAATGCTTTTAGCATTAAAGAAAAATCCACATCCAAGAACAAAGAAAATAAACAATTCTCCCACTTAGAATAGTTATGCTAGTATATTTTTTTATATTTTGTGTGTGAGAGTACGACACAAAAAAAGTTCGTTAACTTCTATTTTGAGTGATGTAGGATTAGTCGAAGTGTGGTTGTATCATGGGATTCTGATTGCGTAAACACCGTCACACTACAGACAATTAAAGAATTATGGAAAGAGTGTGTCGCCTCCACACAAAATCATTCTTTGTTCATCATATTTTTGTATCAAGTATTGTATTTTTATTTATGCTTTTAAGATTATATAAACAAATTATTCATTTTGCCATATCGTAGAAATAATGGTCATATATCGGATTCCGACCCCAAAGCCCTGTTTGGATGAAGATCCATCGACGTGGAGTGTCCAGGTCGAGTCCGGCTCTTGGTTCGTCGTGCACCCTGTGGGAAGCTCTACCAAGAAGTCAGCAAGCACTTGCGATTTTGCACAAGCTTTCGCTCGATACTCGATATCTTATTAGCTTAGCTCGACTCCCCACTTTGCTAAACTTCCAGATCGACTAGGGCTATGCAAGATCGTCTGCAGAGAAAATGATGTGGGTACCACGATCGTATGAGATTGGAAATAAGGCGTCAGTTTTTGGGCTGACATCACGACCGCGAGAGCTAGTTTTTCCATTAGCGGGTAACGCGTCTCTGCATCCAGCAGGGTTTTACCTACGTAGAAGATGGGCTTTTGTTCGCCTCGCTCTTCTCGGAAGAGGATTCTGCTTACGGCTGTTATGGATACTGAAATCACCGAGGGAGTGCCCAGGTAGTGCTTCAGCTGTTGGAAAGCTTTCTCGCACTCCTCGGTCCATTACAACTTTTTATTCCCTTTCAAGGTGTCGTAGAAAGGTAAGCATTTATCCGTTGATCGCGAGATAAAACGATTGAGTATGCGACTCTAATCGTTAACCTTGACACCTCTCGCTTGGTTCTTGGAGATGCCACCTTAATCAGCCCGGTGATCTGTTTCGTATTAGCTTCAATTACCGGAAAGGTCACGAGGTACCCCAGAAATTGTCCCGATGCTACCGCGAATCTTCACTTTGCAGGGTTTAGTTTCATGTTATGTAGGTTTAACCTGTCGAAGCATTCTTGGAGGTGGTTGACATGGTCTACTCCTCAAGAGATTTTACGAGCATGTCGTCAACATATACTTCCATAGTTTTTCCGAGCTTTTTAGAGAACATTCGGTTAACTAGTCGCTCATAAGTTGCACCAGTGTTCTTAATGCTGAATGGCATTACTCTGTAACAGTAAGTACCGCGGTCGTGGTTTTATCATGATCATCGGGGTTCGTCATGATCTTTTTGTACCCGGAGAAAGCATCCATGAATGACAATAGTTTGTTTCCTGCCATTGCTTCGACCAGTCAATCGATATGAGGCACTGGGAAACTATCCTTCGGACACGCTTTGTTGAAATCGGTAAAATCGACGCAGACTCACCATTTGCCGTTTTTATTTTTGACAATGACCGGGTTGGCGAGCCAGTCAGGATATCTTACCTCTGTTATGGATCCGACTTTGAGGAGTTTTTTTGAACTCGTCGTTAACTCCGGAGGCCCGTTCAGGATCCAAATTTTGTGTTTTCTGTTTGACCGGTTTGAAAGTTGGATAGACGTTAAGTTCATGACATCATATTGATGTCAATCACTGGCATGTCATCCGCAGCCCACGCAAACGCGTGTAAGTTCTTTTTCTGAGAGGCGACAAGCTCGCTTTTAAGGACTCGCAAAGATTGGTGGTGATTTCAACGCAGCGGTCTGGGAATGTGTCATCAAGGAATATTGAGACGACGGGTTCGAAGGTTGGTTCGCGTTTTCCCTCGAGTGCTTTGGCTGCTCGCGACTGAGACCACGGGTTCGAACGGACGACTTCATTTTCTTGTTGGAGGGTGTCTCTGATGATGAGTGATGTGCCCTAGTCCACGGATCAGGCCATGGAACCAGTCCAGCACGAAGATCAGGACGTCCCAGACATTTCAACCGAGGTTCAGTTTTCTGACCGTACCGCACAGATGGGTCGGGCCGTGTACCGGATCGACCCGCGTACGTCCAGAATGGAACTTCAACAGGAACCACGACCAGAGAACCGAATTGACAAAACTAGAGCCCGTATTTCCCAACCAACTCGTCCTTCTAAGACCAACGGTCAAGCCATAATTGACTTCGAACAAGTGGAATCAGAATCTGACCGTGGTTTTCTCTCTTTTGGCCCATTTTGACCGTACTGATGAACTAATCCGACACTTCGATCAGTTCATGAACTTTTAGCATCCAAATATTTCTAAAGCAAGGATAATGACGCTTTCAGATGACTTTGCCTTCATTGGGTCCAGATCAGGCCATGAGAATCACCCAACAGACCATACGGACAACCTTCCGTTTGTCCTTCTCCTTACTGTGAGTCATGTATCAAGGTTCATTGAACTTGGACCAGAGTAACCGAATGGTCAGTCGACCAGTCTTCATGGTTTTCCACACCATTGACTAAGTTTCAACATTCTCGTCAATGTTTTCATTTTCTATGTAATTCTTTATTGCTTTATGTGACCACAAACTCTATTAATATGTAATCTCATTTCTGAATAAAGCAATTGATTCCGTTTCAACTTTTCTTGAGTTTTTACTCTCTGTTCTTTTCTTTGAACAGTTTAAGTTTTTTTCGTCTGGTTAGCTCCGAGTAAAGTTCCTCCTTGTCGTTGGTCTTGTGAGTCATATCAAGTAACGGATCGAGTTTGCTTCTTCCTTGGACTTGTGTGTCACATCAGCCAGAATATCAGTAGCCTTCCGCAACTACCGTGCGACCCTACAATCCATTAGTTCTCCCTTTGGAGTTCATATCCACTGTACCGGTCGAGTGATTCTTTCCTACGGTTCTTCAAGTGGTTTCAGAGCCACTCTTTTGGTATCTCTTTTCATCCCATCTTCTCATCTACTATTTCTTCATAAAAATTCTTCATCTACCTTTCTTGAATCCGGGCCCCTCATTACCATCCACCATATAAAAAAAAGAGAAAAGAAAAAGTACAAAAAAAAATAAAAGATTCAAAAGATTTCGATTTGTGGTTTGGTGGTGGAAGAGAAAGCCTGATGGCTGAGGAGAAATCCAGCCTTTGAGGTGGTTAAAGTGGATTCCAAAAACCGTAAATCTCTTATCTTTCTCTCTTAATTCCCTTGTTTGCTTTGGATCTACCCATTGAGTTTTCTTCGGATTGTTCTCTTATAACCTTGTGGCAAAGACTTGTGTGATCACCCTAAAATTGAGAGAAACACGTGTGATGGTGTGGATAAAAACTTGAGAGAGTGAGGTATTTTATCTAACTTTTCGTATTTAAGTATTTTCAGGAAACCATGACTAGCGAGGAAGAAAGTGACCGACCCAGAAATTCATTTTCTGGATTGTCTAATTTTCAAATGCGTGCTTTGAATGATTTTATGACTGACTTGATGAATGCAGGTCTAGATCAGATCACTCAAAGACTTGATGAGCTTCATGCCAGCCAACACACTCGTCCTAGAACCCGAGTTCGGAGGGATCACCCATGGAGGCACAACCGATCTGATGATGAGATCCAACAGGAGGATTCCCAAGAGGACGATGGTCGATCCATCAACCGACCTAGGAGAATTCCTAGAAACCGTGATCAAGGTGATGTCAATCCATTTCCTATAAATGATAGAACTAATGAAGGTTTAGGTGGATTGAAACTGAAAATTCCATGTTTTGATGGCAAAAATGATCGTGATGCTTTCCTTGAATAGGAAAGAAAGATTAAAATTGTATTTGATTGTCAAGATTTTTCCGATATTAAGAAAGTGAGATTGGCTGCTGCTGATTTTACTGGTTATACTATTAATTGGTACGATCAAGTGTTGACTCACAGGAGGAGAAGAGGTGAAAGGACAATAGAAACATGGTGTGAACTCTCCATGCTGATGAGGAGACGATTTGTGCCTGCTCACTACCACCGGGAACTCCATCAGAAACTCAGACGCCTTCTTCAAGGAACCAATTTCGTGGAAGACTACCACCAAGAGATGGAGACGAAGGGTGACAGAAACAAAAGGAGAAAGGGGAAATGAGAGAGCAAAACGGAAGAAGAGACAAAACCGCACAACCGAGAAAACTAATATATGTTCGACATACAAATTTAATCAGATTTGTAATTTTTTGTAAAGGAATGAAAACGTCTTGGAAACTTCCATGAACTTTAGGGAACTTAGAATCTAGGTGGATATTCTAGCAAGCTGAGTCTTAGGCGATTTTTGCAGTCTTGTTCTATTGTTCCTTAACTGTCCAGGCAGAACTTGCAAACCGATCTGATCTCTCATAAAACCAATAAACGATCGTCACACATTGAATCATACTCATCTCGCTTTCCTAAAGAAAGAAAAACCAAAGACACGAATGTCGTCTCAAAACAGACTCGTTCATAGCATTTTTCTTAATAACAAACCCATTCCAAGTCGCCAACGTTGAAACTACTGAAAATCACAATCATAACGTCGCCTTTAGATCGACCTTGATTGTCGATCATCTCCGTCCTTGAAAGGAAAAACGTACACAACCCTTCGAAAGAACAATTCATTTGTTTTCTTTCATAAAAAAAAATGGAGGGAGTGGGTGCGTATACTATACTCGTATACTCCCATACTTCAATTTTTTTTTTGCCTCAACATCAAGAAAACGCTTTTGGCAAAGTAAACTATCACAGCAACTGTCAATTTGATGCGTCATCAAAATCGTCCCAAAAGCAATTGACAATCTAAGATTCGTTTAAATGCTAGCAATGTATCCAAACCCTTACTAACATAATCTCGAGGACTATACAGCATATCTTGTTGCATTCATGCGTTTACAAATCCTGTATCAATATCAAATTGAAACTAAACGATTAGCCAAAATGTTTCTCCGACGCAGGGTTAAGTCTAAATCCTTGCAACAATGCGAAACATCTTCAAGCCCGCGAACATTTCAAGCACGAAACAAGGAATATGAAAGAAAAACCAATCTTCAGCATCGTGAGACGTCGCATACGCTAGACGTCGTATGCGTCTAGTTGCCCATGGGAGACTAGACGTTGTGTGCGTCTAGTCTTTCATGGGCGATTAAACTATGTTGAGAGTGTAGTCACCATGAGCGACTAGGCATTGTGCGCATCTAGTCGCTCTTTGGAAACTAGACTGCTTCGAGAGTCTAGTCGGACATGGGCGACTAGACTTTGCTGAGAGTCTATTTGCCCATGGGGGACTAGATGTTGTATGCGTTTATTCACCCATGGGCGACTAGACTTTGTCGAGAGTCTAGTCGTGCATGGGCGACTAGACTTACTGCAAGTCTAGTCACCTGTGGGGGACTAGACATTGAATATTTCCAGTTGCCCACGTGCGAGTATACTTGGAGGTGGACTGGTTGTTTTTATGGTTGTGGGCTTTGTCCATTAGTCGGGACAAGACAGGAAGAGCGTTGAGAAGTTCGGATGCGATGGTTTCTTTTTTTTCTTTCTTACTTGAAAAAGAGACAACGTTTCCACGGTAAATTTTAGACATCGGTTTCGTTGTGACCGTTTTTGACCCCAACAATGGCAGAATTTGAGTTATCTGGAAGTGCTGACCAAAATTTCGGATTTCTTTTATAGCGCGCTATTATCCTTGTGTCGAATGTCTGAGAGCTATCTCTATGGCAGGAGGTGGCTCAGTATGTTTAGGAAGTTTAGAGTTTGTTGTGATCAGCAACAAACATGATGGTAGATGTTACCGTTTTGCGTCTTCGCAAAGGATACGTGTTTGAGAAGATTTTTGTGCGTTTGACTGTTTTGTTTTCCAAGATGGCATTTTTATTGAGGAAGGTATTTTTGTCGAAAAACTGTTTCTCAGGCATCTGCGACTACTCGTGATGCTGAAGATTGGTTTTTCTTTCATATGCCGCATTTCGTTCTTATAATGTTCGAGGGCTTGAATATGTTTTGCGGTGTCGCAAGGGCTTTGTTTTAACCTTACGGCAGAGAAAAGTTTTGGTTTGTTTGCGAATGTTCACAGCCAAAATTTTGTTTTGTTTGGATTTTAAATTGTTCTATTAGTGATCAAGGAATTAGGACCAAGGGTCCGCGTAAATTTGTCCCTGGCAAAAAGCATCTTCCTCCACTGTGGTTTGTGAAGAGTCAGCCCTCCGAGATTTATTTCGTGTATTTTTAAGGATGTCTCGTGTAACTCTAGGAGGTTTGTTACGAGACTTTCCTTATATTCCGCTTTTTATGGGTAAAACATTGTGGGCTTAAAGTGAACTGTGTAACATATAGAACTTGGGCGATTTTTTAACGACTTCAAGTTTTTCGTGAACCGTTTGGTATTTAGGACTGAGTCTTGCGGTAAATAGTTTATTCTATGATTTCCACTTGTGTGTTATACGATATTTATTTGGGTAATTTTCACTTGGCGTTTTTAGACGAATCCCAAATTGTCGTTTTGCCGTTAAGTGATTGGATAGAGCGGTGGTCACTCAAATGTTCTGGCTTGGCATAAAGGCTGTGTTTAGACGCATAGCCGAGGACTTTTTTGGTCTTGGATTAGACCGTGGAACTTTTCTGCTAACATTAAGGTCAATTAGTTTATAATTTTCCTTAAAGGGGATGTCAAACATTAGTTCGGGCTTTTACGGGAAGGGTAATTGGACGAGGCCTGAATAGTGTTCGTCGAGATTGATAAGCCAAGTATGTTGTAGTTTTCCGTGTTAAGATGGTCGATGGTGGTAGAAAATGATTTTCTACTTTAGGTCAGTAATACGATAAAAGTTTGGTATAATGTTTCCTTTAGTCGTACGTAAATTATTTTGTTTTTGTTTGAGGAAGACGAAGCCTAAGAGGCTTGATAAAGAATCTGTGCGGAGTCAATTTCAGGATGATTGCCTGCTCGGATGTAACCCAGGGGAATGAATGGCAGAAGCTAGCGAGCCACAGGTCTGAAGAATAAGATCTGTAAGATTGTAGTGCGAAGACATAAAGTTTAGATTGGTCGTCCAAAGTCGAATCATACAGCTTCATTTTTTGCTATACGAGAAATACTTCTTCATAAAACCTGTTATATTTATCTTCGAAAGTTGCTTCGTATGAATAGATCTGACTACAGAAAGGATTTTTCACGTAATGTTATACAACACGGGATTCTCATAGGAGTTAATAGAGAAAGTTTCTCGCAGATTACTCGTGATGTTTGCGAGCGAGGATTAGGTTTTCCTCATTCGCGTTTTTATATTGCGAAGTTTTGTTGCATGATACCAATCTTGTTTTCTTGCAGAATGTTTCGTTTAAATTTCATTAGTTATACGAACGTAATGGGTGATCGATTCTTACGATAATAATGCTCGCCGCTACTTGTTTTCTCAATTTTCCTTTGTCGCAAATTCTTTTTTATGCCGAGGCAAAAAAATTTTGAAGTATGAGAGTATATTATAGTATACGTACCTACTCCCTCCTTTTTTAAGAAAGAAAATGGCTGAATTGATATTTTAAAGGATTGTGTATATTTTCTCTTTCGGGATTGGGATGAATGACAATCTGAGTCGATTTAAAGACAACATTGGGATTGTGACTAGGTGGTTTTTGAGTTGACGACTTGGAATATGTTGATTTTGAGAAAATTCCTAATCACAAGTCGGTTTAAAGACGACGTTTGTGTCTCTAGTTCTTTCTTTATTTCTTTAGGAAGCTAGCTGAGTATGCGTTATGATCATTTCTTGGTTTTGCGAGAATCTAGATCGATTTGAAAGATGTGCCTTACTGTCTGTCTACCCCTTACGGATAGTAAGAATATTGATTCTTCCTGGACTTCTCTACTTTCCTGGTCGCGTTTAGGCTGAAGCATGTCTTGCTTTTTTTGTTCGACGATCCATTTTTTTCGATCTTAGTTTCGGTCTTTTGGTGTTTACGAGTAGCCAAAGGTAACCACAAGATACTGATAGGTCCTTATATTTACCACTTTTAGACCATGTTATAGGCCATATCTGGAGTATGTTATGTGTGTCTAGGATGTGTTTAGAGTCTTTCAGGTCCATGTGCATTTTTGAGCATTATAGAGATTATGAGGCTTTCTAGAGCTCAAAGAGAGAAAAACCACGTAGGTAGTCAAAATCAGCAATGTACGAGTCGAGACAGAGAGTTGCGTTGATCGACGACGCACCCTTGCCATCGATCGGCGGTCAACACGCATTAGCCCAATTCACAGAATACCCGACTTGTACCCAAGTCACAGAAATTACAAGATTCCCCCGAAACGAGTTTTACCTAGTTTATATTATCTTTGCTTGTGTTTTATGCAAAGAGAGTTCTTTTATAAGTTTAGAGATTTTCATAGCAAACATAGTAGCTTTTTGGAACTTGTAGGGTGATTATTAGATCTATCATCAATATTGTTGTAGGGTGAGTAGCTAATTAGTACCTTAATATTAGGATAATTGATATCTGCGCGAGTAGGATCGTTCCATGAACTAATCCTATTGAGCTTAAGTTGCTAGGGATAACCAAGAGATTAGTTTAGTAAGTGAACTTATCGAATCTGATAGTTTAAAGCTTGACTAAGAAAGCCATAGATCGACGCATTTTTCATACCATTGATTGATGGTCATTCCGAATTTTCGTACGAGAGTTGTACACTCTGAGCTTAGCCATAGATAGTATATATTATATCTTTACTTATTATATTCATGTTCTGTGTTTGAAAACACCTTGGCTTCTATCCATTATAATTCATTACATGAAAACCCTAGATCTAGCTATTTTCCTTAGTTTCTTACAACCAACTCATTCTTGATTTACTAGTTCTATTGTGTGCCCTCGCTCGCTCTGGATTCGGTCTCTAAGTACTACATATGAACCTCTTATCTGAGAAAGTAATTAGTACGAGAAAGTAATTAGTAGCTCTATGGTAATTTGAGCACGTATCAAATTTGGCGTTGTTGCCGTGGACCAAGGATCGCCACTAGATTTGTTTTACAAGTTTTGTCTAGGTTTTCTTGTGGATTTCAGGTGCACACCCAGCAGTACCAGAAGCAACAAAGAAAAAGACTTAATATTCTCAGACCTAGTAGCAATCGAATGTAGCATCCGAAAGGAGAAGCGACAAGCATTGATCGACACCAACACTTCGTCATCAATCAACACTCATTTTCCGGAATCAACCGACGCCAACACCATGACATCTATCGATGGTGACTACCGAGCAAAGATAATTGCTATGTTGATCGTGACTAGGAATTAGAGAGGGGAACAGTATGACCTTGAAGGTCATATGCGTAATTCAACATGTCAAAGAATTGATGATTAGGTGACTGTAATCCCTGAACCAGAAGAAGCTGCTGTAGCTGAAGCCCAGGCTGCTCAACCAAGAATGTTGACGGACTACAATCATTCAGATGAATTCTACGCAAACATATCTGATGTCCGTCCTCCATCTTTCCAGAGAAATGATTTTGAGTTGAAGCCAGCCTATATTACTCATGGACATTCCCAAGAGCACCCTATAGATCATTTGGAGCGTTTTGAGGATCTGGTGTCTGCCATTAAAGCTAATGGAGTCCCTGAGGACTACATTCTATGGAAGCTCTTCAAATATTTGTTTGCTGGAGATGCTTCGTACTGGTTTAAGAAGCTACCACCAGGATCTCTTACATTCTGGGTAGACATCAAAAACTCCTTCATGCGCAATTTCTTTGATGATGCCATATCTGAGGATTTGACTAGCAAAATTGCTATATTCACACAATAGCCTGCAAAGTCTTTCAGAAACTCCTGGATCAGATTCAAATCCCACCAACGCGATTGTCCAGACCATGGATTCAATGAAGTACAACTTCTCAGCACTTTCTTCAGAGGTATTCATTTGTCATATCAGATTGCTTTAGACACAGCCAGTGAGGAAAATTTCTGAATTAGAAGTCCTGTAGAAGCTACCAGACTGATAGAGAATTTGGCAGCTAGCAACAATACCATAAACAATGATCGTGAGAGGAGGAAATCAATCCCTACACTTACCAAGGATCAGATGGAAGAACTAAAAGCCAAGTTGGATAGTTTTCAGAGGTTTCTGAAGAAGCAAGTTAGTTTCGCAAAAGGTGTAAAATCTATAGGATCCAACAATCAGAAAAGTGAGAAGAGGATGTGAACTTTTGGGGAAATGGATTCCATTCATTTGGGAACTAGAGCAACATAAAATCTTATAGGAATGGTCAAAGAAATGGCTACAACCAAGGATCACAGCAGTTGAGACCCTACAACAACAACAAAACCTATGGAGCCTCTTATTATCAGAACACCACATCAGATATTCAGGAGAACAAGATTGAAGCTATGATTGACAAAGCTCGGGAAGGACAGAAAAAGATGACAGTGGACTTCAATGGAAAGATTAATGCTGTCTATAGCAATCTCAACTCAAAATTTGAAGCTCTCAACACCCATGTGACCAAGCTAGAGAATCAAGTGGTTCAGACTAGTAAGGCTGTGAAGAGACAAGAAGCTTTTGATCAAGGAAAAGACCGTGGCTGGACAAAAGCATCACGCCAGTGCCATCATTTATGATGATTTTTTCCAAATTGTGGAAGAGATTAGACATCAAGAGGATGAAATTCGTGAGAATCCCATGCTCTTTTCAAACAACCATCGATCTACAGCTGAAGCTCTCCATCGATCGACGGTACATGAAAAGTCCGAGTATGAAGAGTATGACATCGATCAACATCTGGACCCTACCACCAGTCGACGACCGGACCCTTCCATCGTTTGACGCCTGATCAAAACAGAAGTATGTCGGTTGCCAAGCATATAGACCTAAGCTTTATATATACTCATAAGAACACGGCCCCCATCCTACCAAAACCCAGACAGACAGATACTTAAGTCACTACGGTTATTGATAAAGCTCTCGAAAGACATCCTAGAAGAAAGAAGAAGATCCCTAAGCATCTTAGAAGGGAAGCTAGTGAGAAAGAGATGGACAACTTTACTAAGAGAGTCCCTAGAATCCCTTCAGAAACACCATTCAAGGAAGCTTATTACACTCACAGATTGTGGATGTTCTTCAGAGAAACCAAGGAGATACCGCTTATGGCTGTTACGGATACTGCAATATACATGAACAATGGTTCCCCCTCTACAGGTTTTGTGAGTACCGGGGGAGTAGACAGGTAGTGTTTCAGCTGTTGGAAAGCTTCCTCGCACTCCTCGGTCCATTCAAATTTCTTGTTCCCTTTCAAAGTGTCATAGAAAGGTAAACACTTTTCCGTTTATCGTGAGATAAATCAGTTAAGCGCTGCGACCCTGCCAGTCAATCTTTGCACCTCTCGTTTCATTCTCGGAGATGTCATTTTGATCAGAGCGGTGATTTTTTTTTGGGTTGGCCTTAATCCCGCGGTAGGTGACGAGATATCCCAGGAATTCTCCCGATGCTACCACAAATCTGCACTTACCGGGGTTCAATTTCATATTGTGGAGGCTCAGCCTTTCAAAGCATTCCTGGAGGTGGGTGATATGGTTCTGCTCTTCGAGGGACTTTATGAGCATATCTTCGCTGTATACCTCGCTGTTCCGAGAACATACGGTTGACTAGCCTTTGGTAGGTTGCGCCAGCGTTCTTTAGACCGAACGACATTACCCTATAACAGTAAGTGCCGCGGTCAGTTATGAACGCGGTTTTTTCTTGATCGTCTGGGTCATTCTGATCTGATTGTATCCGGAGAAAGCGTCCATGAAGGATAAAAGTTTTTTCCCTGCCGTTGCTTCGACTAAGCGGTCGATGTGTGTCAGTCGAAAACTATCCTTCGCGCATGCTTTGTTGAGATCGGTGAAATCGATGCAATCTCGCCAGTTTCTGTTCTTTTTTTTTGACAACGACCGGGTTGCCGAGCCAATTGGGATACCTAGCCTCCATTATGGATCTGAATTTGAGGAGTTTTTCAACCTCGTCGTTAACTGCACAGCGCGTTCTGGTCCCAACTTTCGTCTTTTTTGTTTGATGGGTTTGAAAGTCGGGTCGACGTTGAAATCATGACACGTGATGTTGATGTCAATACCTGGCATGTCTTACGCGGTCCATGCAAACATATGCAAATTATTTTTTAGACAGGCTATTAGCTCGATCTTCAAAGGCTCGCTCAGGTTTGCGCCAATTTCAATACCTTTCCGGGAATATTCCATTTTCCTTTGATCTTCGTGTTTATCTTCGGAAACTTTAAATTTATCTCCTTAAATTGACATTTATCTTCTGAACTTGACATTGATCCTTTCCTGCAATACCAATGACAAACGGTCGTAGGGATTGGGCTTAATTTCGTAAAAACTCGCGAGTAGGCCTTAAGCCACGTTTTAGACCTTCTCGGGCCGTTTCTCGACTTAAGCGTTTTTCTTGATCTCTCAAAGAGTGTTTCCGCAATGACATTGTTCTGAAGAAGGTTCGGATTCTCCGTATAGTTGAGGTAGCTATAGGTGTTTAGTTAACCGTTTCCGTCTTATACGATTAATTCGAACCTTGTACGAGAAAATAAATTCTTTAAGTGGTAAGTTCAAAGGGTAACTCCGATAGAGATAAAAACCCAACGAGTCCTTTCCGACCTCAAACATGAGGCTACGAGGATAAGATGAAGATGAATTGGTTGGTCCAACTCGACGAACAGGCGAGTTGACCGTGGTGGCTGGCCCAACTTGCCCGTTCGGTGAGTTGACCAAAGTCCTCGGTCCAACTCGCTGAATGGGCGAGTTGACCATGGTTTCTCGGTCTAACCCGCTGAATGGACGAGTTGGACGTTATGATCAGCCCAAATCGCCGAATGGGCGAGTTGATCATGGTTTCTCGGTCCAACTCGCCAAACGGACGAGTCGAATAACCAAGACTCGCGGTTGTTTCGTTTTTTCGATACTCAGGACATGTTTGCTAGAGGACTTGTCATATCAATTCTTTTTAGAATCCAAACGAAACTCGATTCCATTTTTCCCCGTTCTTCTTTTCTTATCTCTTTTTTTTCTAAATAGGAATTTTTCCTAGAAGTTTCAGGCGTTGGTTTCGTCTAACTGATTTGCCCCAACAAACGTAGCTCACTCACAATTGGTAAACAATCATCCTAACAGTCACATAATCCCATCCTAGCATCATTCGAATACTCTATTACATGGCATCTATTAAATTATTCGTTTAATTTTCTCTAACAACCTAGCATACACAATACAATGATCCACAATGGCAATCAATCTCTCGCAGCAAACAAGGCAGTCAATTAAGTTCCTTTTTAAACAGTATGAGCGTTCTTATGCAGTATGTATTATAAATCTAGCAATCTAACAGCCATTATGATCTAAAAACCTAACGAGCAATGAATATTACCCAGAAATAATTCAGCATCAAACATTGTAAAAGATCAAGAGAAGAAACTGGTTCAACACCACCTCACATGGATTGAAGACCGGGATATTAATCTGGAAAAGAGATAGATCCAAAACACAGATTTGAAGACATGATCTAGGGAACAACAAACTACAGAAACGAAACACCACATGACAACTCGGTAGTAACTTGGGAGGACCGGCAAATGCTTCTGGTGCTGACCCAGTGGCGCCAGCGGCTTGGCTCCGGTCTGACGATGATGGTTCATACTCATTGTTCCAAATCAAACAGAATCCAAAGACGATACACCACCATGCGCCAATCTATCCACGATCCTCTATCCCAGATTAAGATACTAACCACAACAACCCATATCCTAAATTACAACCCGTCACACCTGCACATCATGCAGCTCCTCCAGATCGTATTGAACACGATAATGACGAGGATGATATCAACCCTTTTCCTCAGCTCCGCAATTGAGACAATCATCATCTTAATAATTCTGATGATAAAGAACCCGTCAAAAACAGTTGGAAGTCATCCTTTAAATGCCAGCTTCCATATTTTTGGGGAGGCCACTCAGGTTAGGCATTACTCGACCGGATTGTCACCATAGAATAACTCCTGGAGTTTCAGCAAGTCCCGCTTGACTATTGTGTTCCAGTGATTGCTATGTGATTCTGTGATAGTGCAGCAGCGCATTTGAAAGCTTCTTGAGCTCACCAAGGGAAATCAAAAATCACGACAAGGGACAAGCTCAAGCAATTGGTGAAGAACACATTCCTACCATACAATTATGACAGATTTTGTTTCAAAGATACCAGAACATAAGACAAGGTACACAAACTGTAGATGATTATTGATATACTATGGATTTTACCTATTTCACCTATAATATATATAGCATATTTACAGTCTTTTATATGCATTTGGCATTGTTTTAGAGCATTTACAAGTCTAGCTACTTATTGGAAGCAATTGGAGCTTTTGGGTTATTCTGGAGCAATTAGAACTGCTCAGCAAAAACCCAGAGTCGGATCCAGATTTATTAATGGACCATTGATCGACGTCAAACACTGTGCGTCGATCGACGATGAAGTCGGCAAAAAGATTGGGAAACTACAAGTTTTACCCAGAAGTCTCATTTATTGCAAGACAAGTCCCTGGCCGAATTTACAATATTTATTAGGGTTTTGTATCTTTGTTAAACCCTAAGCTTATTATTCTGAAACTAAGCAGCCACAAGTTACACAAGAGTTTTAGAGTTGGAACACATTGCTACATCTATTGGTGAGATAGATCTTATCATCATTACAGAGAAGATTTTGAACTCCTGATCTTTTTACTCATTTTAACTTAATGATGTTCTTTATTGCTATGTCTAAGTAATTCTCTATTAGATTTAGGGTTATTCAATGGTAGTAATGTATTGGTGATTTTATAGAATTGTTAGGGTAATCTTCTTGGTTATTTGTTAAAGTTGTACTTAATGCTAAGTTAAATTTGATGACTATAATCTTAGAAATTAGGATTCTATAGCGCAAGCGAGAGCATGGTTATAACCTCGAATCTATCTTAAACAATCTAAATAACTAGTAGCAAACGAGAGTTGAATTAGAAGTATAGAGAATATATTAAACCACAAAATTAGTACAGTTTAGAGTGAGCATCGATCGACGCCATCATATTGCGATCGATCGACCCTCAGCCAAGATGCGCGAGAGTGATCTCCTAAACTCTAAGGTTTAAATGCAGAACGATACTTTAATAAAACCCTAGCAATCTATTAAACTGCATTATTAAAATCTACCTGAAAATTTCCCTGAGTCTAGTGCCCTAAATTAACCTTCACAAACCAAACCAATCTTATAGATTGCTTTTAGTGTAATTTTTATAATTCATTTAGCCCTAATTCAAAGATAACAAATCTATTGTGCAATATTAGAGTCTCGGTGGATTCGATCCCTAAGTACTACACTGAACCTCTTATTTAAGAGAGTAAAGTGGGAATATAGGGTTAATTTGAAAGTGAAATAAAACCCCACATCAAATTTGGTGTCGTTGCCGGGGACTCTTTCTTATTGCCATTGGATGTCGTTTAAAATAATGTCTAGATTTTTACTTTACTGTTTGCTAATTTATTCTTTCCCTAAACCTTATGACACAGGTACTTAAAGGAGACAATATGGATTCTGAACAACAACCATCTATCCAAGAAGACAATCTGGAATCGATCGACGTCAGTCCACTGCTGTCGGGCGATACTCTTCCGTTACCATCGATCGATACCGATCAGCCGGAAGCAGGTAAGTACGCCTTTACTGAATCTGATAATGAGAAAGTAGTCTTGATAGAACCAAT
>CAJHQQ010000354.1:0-215580 GCA_905132885.1 Moricandia moricandioides
TTTCAAAAGCTCTGTCATCTTTTTCTTGTGGATATTGTATGTGGTGATGACACATATGTAAATTACTTCGCAAATAATGCTTACTAAGTGTTTCATGCACATGTGAAGCATTTAAATTTTGAAATTAAATTATATTAAAAAACAATCTTGTTAATATTCTGGATTTTATTATTTTCATAATAATTAATAATAAAATTTCATTAGTTAAACATAAAATTCAGTTAACATAAATATTTAATTTATTTTTAATTAAATTTAAGAAAATATATATGTGTATATATTTAAAACTATAATCTTTATCATATTAAATAGGTTTTTATAAAATATTTTTAAATTGATATAAATTCTATAGTTATCAAAATAAAACTAAAAAGAATTTATCAAATTTGTCGATATCAAAAGGAAATAAATGATGTTACGATTAAAATTTGTAGATTTTTAAAACTGTTATATAAAATTTTAAAATTCTTGTTTAGTAATAAAAGTGTATGATTGACTTAAATAATATTTCAAAATTTTTAAAATATTTTATATTATTATCATATTATTTAATTTCCTATTTGAATATGATTATTTTAATGATGATGTATTAGTTATTTCATATTCTAAAAAGTTTACCAAAAATAAAAATCTACATTAAATGTAATTACCATGTCATATTTAGCCATAAGACATGTCATCAATTGTAGTATGCCATATCATCTTTTTAGTGAAATTGATTGTTGGGATGACATGTGTCAAATCACTTCTCAAATGATGTTTAGAAGATGGGATGACAACTGCTTTTTCTTCAGTGGTAAGAAGTTTCAGAAAAAGGGGAAAACCTCTTGCTTCAAACTAATCTCTCGAGATCTAATTATTTTATTCCAAGATCCATCCAATAGAAAGATAAAGATCTTTGAGATGAATGGGTCCTCGAAGAAGATGTTCCAAGTATCTATAGAACCGAAAATATGTTTAAAGCATGAGAAAATAGCCTATTTCAACATGAACTTTATGGGTAGTGCCTATTTTTCTCGAATTTAACAGTAGTGCGTTTTCCATACTGAACAAAAAAAATTCAAAAATACTACCTGAATTTTATGCGTCATGCATTTCATTCCCAAACTTTACAGTACTGCATATTCCATACTAAACTAAGCAAAATTAAAAAAAAATACTACATGAACTCTCAAAATCGTGCTTATATATATATATATTAACCATCCAAAATGTTAGTCATCCGTTAATTTTATCTAAATGACATCAATTTAGATAAATTATGTAAAACTAAAAATTTAAACGATAAATGAACTCTCAAAATCGTGCTTTTATATATTGACCGTCAAAGGTGTAAGTCATCCATTAATTTATAAAAACAACATAATTTTGGTTAAATTTTATAGAACTAAAAATTAATTTTTTGGAAGGTTCGAACTCTCACACTGGTGAACAGGTAAGAGCATATTAAGTTCTAGACCAAAATAATTTTCTCGTATTAATCGTGTAAACATTAAATTATATATAAGTTTTAGTTTAATCAAATAAATGTTATCATTTTTTAAAAGTTTTATCAAAGAAATCTATAATTATATATGTTTTAAATTTAACTTTAAAAATAATTATATTTTAAGTTTAAATAATTTATTACTAATTAAAATATTTACTTTATACTTGTCAACCAATGTAAGAGTTCGAATCTCCCAAATTTTTTTTTTATATATATATATATATATATATATATATTTAGCAGAAAGTATCCAAAATGATGTGTTTTGATAAATTTTGATGGTCAATATATATAAGCATAATTTCTAGAGTTCATATAGTATTTTTAAATTTAATTTTAAAGAGTTTATCAAAATGATGTCGTTTTGATAAATAAACAGATAACTAACACCTCTGACAGTTAATATATATATATATATAAGCACGATTTTGAGAGTTGATGTAGTATTTTTGAATTTTTTTTAGTTCAGTATGAAATATGCACTACAATAAAGTTTGGGAATGAAAAATCACGACATGTAAAATTTATGTAGTATTTTTGAATTTTTCTTTAATTCAATATGGAATCCGCACTACTTTGAAGTTCAAGAAGGAATAAGCACGACCTGTTAAGTTCATGTTGAAATAATCTCTTTTTCATTGAACTCATGATTGAAAGGTAAAAATATCATTTTTTTAAAAAATAACCAAGACACTATTGATGGATATTTTTGTGGATCTTCTTCTAATCCAGAAAGTATTGATTTACGAAGAGTCTCACTATTAGCTTAAGAGTTTTCTAGAGAAGAAAAGAGTCTGAAGTTTCATCCTCGGTTTTCAACCTCAGATATTCCAGATTCTGTTTTACGAAATTTTAATTTTCAGTAACAAATCCCAAAACCTATTTACTCAGCAGAAATTTCACAAAATGAATTAATTACAAAATACAAGCAAACATGTCCAACACTTTCAACCACTACAAATAACATATTAAATGAGTTAAATGTTTTTCAAAATAATTTTATATTGAAAAAAAGTTTTTAAGAGATGTTTTCTACTCTAAAATAATAGTAAAAAGGATATTAGTTCTTCAAAAACTGTTAAAAAGATGGAATTTGCATTCATAATGAATTTTACAATTATCTCCAAAAACATAAGGTACAAATCTTATTTTTATCTGGTTTGAAGATTATGCTTCTGAAAATAAAATATATTCTCTTTTCTAAAACAACGAATCCAGTTATCAATCACAATAAAGCCCCCAAAATGAGAAACACTTTATAATGGTAAAGTTATTCACTACAACTATCCTCCTCCTTAATGAATAAAATTAGAATGGTTAGGGACATCAATTGAAGTAATTCCTTCTAAACGACACCAACAAGATAATAAAGCTAATGTCAAAAATATCATCATCCAAAAAAATTCGAACAACAATCTTGGTATGATAAGCAAGTAATTTTCTCACATTGAGAAATCAATTCAAAATCAAAACCATATTCCAATAGAATCTCCTTTGAAAAGAAAACACAAATGTCCCATCTTCAAACCTTTCCAAATTTCAATTCCAGTGTCAAAACATCAAGATACAAACTAAGAATTCATTTGTGCTCTCCATAGTCAATTAAGTAAAGTTTGAATAGAAGAAAGTAGCATGCCACATAATTCTGATATCTCTAATACTCCTTCTTCTAAAATTTAATAAACACCCTAGCCCATGATTTAGACATTAGTATACTCTGGTCAAAATTCTGTTCCAAAATAAACCCTCTTTATATGCAAAATCATCAAGATTGTCAATTAATCTCCACTCCTGATCTAGGAAAAAATCCAACCAATAGAGCAATCTAGGTTCAACTCATAACCAATCTATGATTGGAATATTGATGGTATATGTGAATATAATATTTTAAGACTTCTCCAAAAATGAAAATGCAATAGAGTCTAAATAGGAAACAAGGATAAAACCGTAGATGAACCCCTTATAGTTGATTTTTAGGACAGCTTAAAGGGTGGTTGGATAACTATTTAACCAATCAGCAACGAACAAATTTTCTCGATTCGATTAAAATGGATGAAGAATGTGCTAATCTTTGATAACCTTGGAAATCCTCAATAAGATTTTGTTGTTACATTAGTCATATCCATAACCTTACATTTTATAGGAGATCCCGCAGCCCTTAAAGATAAAAATGATGAACTCCTTTCAAATCTTAAATGCAAAGAACTAAGTGATTTCAAGTGGTACAAAAATACTTTTCCTACTAGAGTCTTACTTTGTTAAGATTCTAACCAACATTTTTGGAATGAAAAATTCCTAGATGGAATCCCTATATTCTTAGGAGACGAAGTTAAAAACAAAATTAGAGATTCCATGGTAACCCAAATAATAGATTATGATGATTTACCTTATGGAGAGTTGATTAGTATTGTCAACATGAAGGTCGTAGGATCTGCCAAAACTTGAACTCCAGAAACATATTAAGTGAGAACTCAAAAGAAAAAAAGTGAAATTAGGTCTATTATGTAAAAAAGTTTGAAATGGACCCCAATCAAGGTAGTAAATCATGTGTAGGAAATTACAACAAAACTAATATTCTAAAAATAAGCCTAGAAAACTTTCTAAAAACTATAGGAGCTTTAAATGTCATGAGAATTCATGGAAAAATTCCCCAAAAAATTCCGCCAAAAGAAACCGAGTCAGAAATACTTCTATAAAAACCTCACATGCTTTAAATGCAATAAGAAAAGTCACACTTCAAAATTCTGGCGTTTTAATCGCAAAATCCACGAACTCAACCTCAAGAAAAGTTTCGAGTAAAATATCTAATCTTTTACTGGATGATCTTATTCATCTTTTGACTCTGATTCATTAATAGCATGTGAAAAGGCCCTTCCAGTTGATGAACTAAATAGTTCATCATCTAGTTCAGATTCAAATGAAAAGAATATTTATTTCCTTACAAAAAGATCGAAAATGACAACTTGAAATCTTAAATTCCATTTCTAATCCAAGCCTAAAACAAAATTTTCTTGAAAAAATCCTTTCTTATTTAAAAGAAAAAGATGTAAAAACAAATATAGTTCTCGTAAATGCCATGGTCCAACATCAAATCTACTTTGAATCTGTGGAATAATCAGAAGAACATGAATCTGATTTGAATATATTTAAAACAAATTATGGTTCAACTGAAAAATAGATAAAAATCAATATATCAAAAAATAACTGAACTTATCTGAATCATTATACGTGAAATCATATATTTAATTTAAATAACATCATTATTTAGTTTAACACAATCTTCTATTTTTCACATATATATAGAATATAACACTATTGAAAATACCAACAAATAGAAACAGTATATTAAATAACTATAATTTAATTGTCTTGTAAATATTTATATACGTGCATAATCACAGGAAAAATCATCTAGCAAAAAGATAAGAAGTTTTATTTTTTCTTATGAAAAAATCTCATTTATTGACTAGGTAAGAAGTCGTGTCTACAAAGCTGAGAATGGACTTTATTAAATAGTCCAGAAGTTTTAACCCTTTCTGGGTCGAAAACAAGAAAAGAAACAAACTTATTTCCAATTGCATCAATAGTGTTGTAATGATACCTAAATTTGAATGGAAAAAATCCTGCAAATGAATTTAAATACTCTTAGACAGTTGCATTCGAGTGTGGTAGCACGTCTAAGTGTTTGAAACATTTGCATGCTCCTTAAATGTGTTCGAGATGATAAAATAGTTTATTGACGGAAGTAAACCAATTGGGTCTCCTAGGATCAAAATCATAATCTGAGTTGTGCCGATGATCCTGTAATTACTGAGCCTGAACGCTATAGACGGCTTGTAGGTCATCTTATCTATCTTGCAACTACTAGACCCGACCTGAATCAAATACCCATCCACTCCATCTTCTCTTGGGAAACCCTTTCCTAGAATGTTTTTGTAGATTCCGAAAATTCCTAGCGATCCTTCCTAGACGTTGCTTATAGTGCAGCCTGCCACCTTCTTTTTTTTTTCATTTCATGCCTATTGGCGTTCCAAGTACTTTTCGAAGTCCCTATGCCATAAACATATTGTCGCAGTTTATGCAAGCAACAAAAGGAAGATCATTGGCTTTCTGCATTAAAAGTGGTTAGGTATTTAAAGGGTACTTTGGGTTAAGGTATTATTCTCGGTGCTAAATATACTCTTCACTTGTCTGGTTGGTGTGACTCAGATGGGAGAGCTTGTCCCATTACTCGCCGTTCACTCACTGGTTAGATAGTTCAGCTCAGATCTTCTCCACATAGAGATTGAATGTCATTTCATCAGAAATGGGTGCGATTACAAAGGAGCTCTTGTGGTTGCAATAGTTGTTTCAGGAAATCGGTGTGGAACATAAAGAACCTATGACTTTATTTTACCATATTCAGTTGGCTATTCGTATTAGTTCAAATCTTGTGTTCCACGACGAACTAAGAACATAGAGATTGAATGTCATTTCATCAGAAATGAAATTGTCAAAGGAGTTCTTAAACCATCGTATGTGTCTACCAAAGAGCAACTTGCAAAAGGAATTTGACATTTTCTTGTCTAAGCTGTGCATTCAAAACTTACATGCTTCACCTTGAGGGGTATTACAATATAGTTAACATAGATTTGTGTATACCCATATTTCCTATTATATATACCTTAATACCAAGTTAACATTTAGCAATTCAGAACTTGTCAATATGAGAGACTGTATTCACCTTTGACAATACAATTAAAGAGAATATTTTTAAAAATATTCAAATAAGAGTAGATATAAAAACAGATAAATAAAAACAAAACGCTAAAAGTCAATAGAATAAAATATGACTAAACTAAAGAGGAAACAAGGCACACAAATATATAGATGTCTTAAAAACTTCAATAAAGATAAATGGATAATTTCCAGGAAGACAATTCAAGTTTCTGAAATAGAGTATATATATTCTGAAGTTGAAATCAAGGAAGGAAAGTCAAATGTTTCAAAATGTTACAAAAAGAGAAGACATCTGATTCATATGGGTCCTGAAGAAGAAGCAGCTCCTGATTCATCTGAAGATTTTAACTCCAACATCTGCATTCTGTATGGTTCAACATCCTTTAGTCCTTTGTCTTCGTAAACCTGAACAAAACCAAGCTGTAATAAAACACCGATAAATGAGGATTTGATTTGATGAAAATTAATCAGTAACCTGTTTCTCAGATATGGGGAGATTGCTCCACATGTGTCCAATTTTCTTGGGGATAGGTCCCTTTCCATGGTGCTCATGTTTAAGCTTAGCGTACTGCTCAGCGAAGAAGAAGTTGTAGCCGTTCCTGTAGCATTTGGGTGTCTGAGAATCAATCCCTGCAGATGGTGGGACTATACCTGAAGGTGTTTCCATGGGTTCTTGGAACTGACTTGGTATTCGAGGACCGTAGTAAAACACTCCATTCAGCTCTTTAGAACCCACTTTCAGCGTCATAAGATATCCATTATCGACCTCACCGTTAATGACTCCGTGATCCGGCATGACTAATTTACAAAGAAGCTGTTATAAAATCTATTCAACGTACTACATAACAGGAACTTGGTGTTGAAATAACCTGTTGATTGCAATGGTGGAGAAGCTGGTTTCGGAACGAAATACACACGTTCCATTTGATGCAGAAACATGAGATAGTACTTCTTCAATAAAGATGACGCACTTGTTATTGTTGTCGGAAGATTGAGTACACGGCTCACTTCTTTCCATTTCCGATCCTTAGTCACCTAGGATATAAGTAAAAATATTACAGATTTCAGTACTCAATGGAACATATATATCTCCTAGCAATATACTTCTACTAGGATAACTAGCAACATACGTACCCTATCAAATCCACCTCGAGACGTAACCTCGATGAAAAGGCGATGCAGATCCAGACTGTTTCCTCCTATTATAGGAACACTTCACAGAAACATAAAAATTTCAATCCAAATTGAGAGAAAATAACATGAAATACTATATTAATAATTATCAACTGTGGAACAATCCACAAAACAGCACATAAATCGCTAATCTTGTTCATAAAATCTTAACTCACAATATAGAGATCATGAAAAAGATATATTAATAGACAAAACAACACATTAAGCCCTATACTTATTCATAAATCTTAAATCACAACATCGAGAACATGCAAAAAAAAAATATTAATAGACAAAACAACACATAAAGCCCTATTTTTGTTCATAAATCATAAATCACGATATGGAGATTAGTAAACACCAAATCTTTATAGATGATATGTTTTAACTGCACCAATCAGGATTCCATCAAACATTTTACGAGCACAAAAAAATATCACGCTTCTGTTCAATCTTAGCAAACAAAGTATTAACACCTCAACCTTTAAATCAATAACTCCAACGAGTCTAAGAGTAAAGTACGAAAATAACCTAGCCAAACAGTCGCAATCACTGAACCCAGAAAGAGTCATTCAATTTCATCAGCACGTGAAAATTAACAAAACACGTAAACAATACAAAGTAGGTTTTTTTTTTCTCCAACAATCTTAATCCGAGCGAAACAGTCTGACAAACCCAAAACATACAACTACGATAAACAGGAAAAGAAAAAAAACTTACTCCAAACAATTGCTTAAACCTTTCAGCTTGTCCGAGAAGAGGTTGGGGTTGTTGACAAGATCATCATAGTTGTGGGAAGAGGTCTGGATTCTGGACGAGAGCACCATCATTGATATTTCCTATGAGAGTCTTAGGAAGGTATTTGAGATTTTCTTATCTTAAAGATAATCTTTCTTTTATATTCAAGGAAAAAAATATCATTCAATTTTAATCAGTTAATTTTCTTAACAAAATCTAAAATAAAATGTTGACCAATAAAATAAATGCAATTAAATATAAGTCAGACGAAACCAATAGATTAATATTATTTCTTAAAATCGGTCTCCTTTTTTTTTGTATTCATATTCATTTTAAATCTAATCTATTAAAACAGAAGTACAAATAAAAAATAACCCTTATTTTTACCTAATATTTACAAGTAATACCACTGATATTATCCATGCATCCAAACATCTAAACTCTAATTTTTAATAAGGAAAAAATAAATCTAGGCTAAGCCCATTAGCAACTTTTGTTATTATAATTGAAGATTTCATAAAAAATATATATGTGTTTCCAAATTTTGATAATAAAAACAGAATTACATATATATATAACATTAAATTAGTTCTATTTTTATTCATATTCATATAACCCAACAATATTTAACTATAAAAAAAATAATGTTAATAATTTTTGATTATAATCTGAACTTATTCATTTATAATAACAAAATCATGTAATTTTCCATAACAATTTAGTGACTAAAAATACATACTAATATTTATTGTAAATGGTTATATATACAAACAAATACAATGTATTATTCATTTGTACGATATATATCTAATAAGAATAACTTATGTAATTTAAAAATTTAAAAATTTTAATCACCATATAATTCATATGCACAGTTAGGTCTAGGACATATCAAATATCTGAGGTATTTTAAGATATACGGATTCGGATATGCATTCGTCGGATTCGTAAAATTTTTATCTGGATCCGGATATTCGGGGTTAGGATATTCAGACTAAAATCTGAATACAAACGGATATCCGGACCTGTTTTTTAATTAAAAACTAACTATTAACCATCTATTTAGTCTATTTAAAATTATTATTTAAAAAACTTAAAAATCACTAAAATTTAATAAAATTAAACTTTTAGTTATTTTATATAAAAGTATATATAATATACATAGATAATTAAATTAAATTTTAAATATTTATATTCGGATCCGGATATCCAGACCTAAATTTTATTATCCGAATTTGTACCTAGATCAGTTTAATCCGTAAAATCACTATCATGATCCCGAATATCCGTTTTTCGAAGCGGATGAAATCCCGTATCGGATAACGGATATCAAATATTAAGTACCAGTCATATATACAATTATATGAGACGAATTAATTAAAATATTTGACATTTATACAATAACACTCGTGCGGGCGCACATGTCAAAGGCTAGTGTTATATTATTATAGTCTCATGTTTACTTTTCTAAAAGTGAAAGAAACATAGAAGCTATATTTAATCAAAACTAATATATGCTCGTAAAGTAGTTTTTATAAATATATTCTGTTAACCATTATAATTATTTAGCAATATATATATTCTTAATAAAACATTTTAATACACAAATAAACCAAAAATACAAATAAAAAAAATCAACATAAAAAATAAGAAGTTTAAAATACAGATAATATGTCGTGGAGATAAATATCATCTCTAAGATTTATCAAATACTAGGATACTAACCGTGCTAAAACGCGGTTTATCATTTTTTAGATCGGCGAAATAAATTTATTGTCTTTCGATAAACTATTAGAGTAAATATTTTGCTATTTTTATTGGTGTTATAATGAGGTTTTATATCTGATTTTATCTGAGAAAATAACTAAACATATTATTTTAACAGATTAGATTGGACAACATTTTTTTTCTAAACATTAATTTATTAATTTGTTAATTATTTTTTAGTGATACATATATATATATATATATATAATATTATTTAACAAGTTAGTTTCCTACGTATCATGCTCACGTTAATTCTCACCATATTTGATTATAGAAGTACTATTAATAAGATATTACATTTAACCATTATTAAATTTATTTTCCTTTTTATTTGGTAATTTATGTTAATTAGATTTTAATTTAATTTGGTTTTCTATTTTCTACAGTAACATGTATAATAAAAAAAGAAAATTTTACAACTTTTAAAAACGAAAATTTTAATATTATTTATATATAATATGATTGCATAAAAAGGAAAGTAAACAAAAATAATCTTGATATTAAAAAAAATAATAAAATGAAAATATATTATTTATAATAATATTTTATTATTTTATGCATATAAATTATGGGTACTAACTAATTTTAAAAATTTACTTTCTTGTAAATTATATAAGCATGAGATTCGAAATATCATCTTCATATTAATTTAAGTTATTTTTAATCAATCCAAAATTTAGTTTATTTTGTCTATTTAATTCTCAAAAGAATATTATGTTATACAAAATCTAACTAAAATATTTTTATATATTTAAGTGAACATATATATATATATATATATATATATATATACAGAGAGAACAAAACATTATAGTTAAATTGAAAGAAGTAGATGCAATCTAATATATTCAAGTGATAACTAAATGGACTATATATTACTTAACAAAGTCACATGTCTAATTCAAAAATAAAATAAAATTAATATACGTTATTAAATAGAAATTAAAAATTAATTAGTTAATATAATATATTAATTTTAAAATATTTATATTCGTACATGAGCACGGGAGAATTAGCTAGTTATGTAATTATATGACAATGTTTGTATAAGGATATAATCACAAAGAACAAAGTTAAAATATAAAGTTGAAGAGTTTTTTGGTTGAAACTTGACATGCAGTTAAAGATCTTTTATATACTCAATGTATTTGTCAAGGACGGAAACCTTGTCCGTATGGAAATCGTAATTTCACTGGTTATTAATTAGAAAAACCGCAAATTTCAATCAAGATTCCTTAAATTACTGAACCATATATACACATAATAGATAGTTACGTATACTATATATAGATTGAGAGTGGGAGTAAATGAGTAATATTATCCAATAAGATACCAACTTTCTGATAATGAGGTAAAGGTTGTTGTAGCGTAGGCATATTTCTTCACCTAATCCATTCTGTTCTTTTGGAACCTTTCTTTTCACTAAGAAAACCTCTTTTGGGAACCTCTCTGCTTCATCCTAAACATTTTCTGTTGAGAGAAGAAAATTAAAAGAGTGAGATTAATAGAGATAATATACATAATGGAACAGAGGAAATATACCAAATACAGTCGTTTAAATCACTGAATATCTGGACACGACATTGTTTTAACTTCTCATGCTTGTTTCTCAAATAATAACTACATTTGACTCGCACATCCATGCGGGTAATTTTTTATTTTATTAATTATAAATTTTTTAAAATATGTTAATGTACCAATTCAATAATTTTATATATTTCATTCATATATTAATTTCAATTTAATATAATATATAGATTATACTTATAAAATCTCTAAAAATAACATAGAATTTGTTTCTATAATAAATCTTATTTAATATTTATTTATAATAATATTATATTACTAATTACTAAATTAATGAATGAATTCATTTAAAAATCTTAGTAAGATTTTGTTTGATTTTCTACAACAGATTTTATTATAACTGATTATTAATAATATCCTAATAATTATTAAAAATATTTGAAATGTTTTATTTTTAATAGATTAATATAATAATCAAATAGATGTAATTGTTGAAATGGATCAATATAACTTTTTTATGGTAGATAAAATTGTACTTCTCTTTTCATAGAGAAGATAAACTATAATTATAAAATTTATTAAAGATAGCATATAATTTTATTCTTGTTTTTTAAAAATTTTACTTAAAATTAATTTACAATAGTATTAATTGTATTAATTACAAAATTAAATAATGCATTATTTTATAAAAAACTTTAAACATTTTAATTAGATTTTGTTAGATTTTCTTCAACTGAATTTTTTGAACTAAAAGTAATTAAATTTATAATTAAAAATGATTCATTAACATTTTTAAAAATGATATATATTTGCTTGATTAAAGTAAATAATAAAAAATGTCATAATAATAAATCAATAAAATGGTTCTACTATGACTTTTGCCTAGTAGATTTTTTTTGTACTTATCTTTTCATAGAGAAGATAAACTATAATTATAAAATTTAATAAAGATAGCATATAATTTTATTCTTGTTTTTTAAAAATTTTACTTAAAATTAATTTTTAATAGTATTAATTACAAAATTAAATAATGCATTATTTTATAAAAAAAATTAAACATTTTAATTAGATTTTGTTAGATTTTCTTCAACTGATTTTTTTGAACTAAAAATAATTAAATTTATAATTAAAACTGATTCATTAACATTTTTAAAAATGATATATATTTGCTTGATTAAAGTAAATAATCAAAAATGTCATAATAATAAATCAATAAAATGGTTCTACAATGACTTTTGCCTAGTAGATTTTTTTTGTACATCTCTTTTAATAGAGAAGATAATTCTCTGAACTATATTTTTCGTTAATCTATATCATTAGATTTTTGAGTTAATAATCGTGTGATTTTTGAGTATCTATTCTATTTGAAGATTAAGTAGTTCACATTTCCGAAAATCTACAATAGTTTGTTACCAAAATTATTTGAATAAATTCAATTACAGTTTTTTTTTATATCTTTGAAATATTGTTAGCAAAAATATTGATTATAATATAAAATTGTTTTATCACATATTAGATATAAACGGTCAATTTTATATGAGGATAGTTTGAGATAGTCATTATAAAATTCAGAAAAAGTTGATCTTATCACCAAAAAGAATCTGTTCTATAAACAAAAAAAGTTGTGAAGATGATTGAATCACGTTGTATTCGTGTAGTGATCATAAAAATGAAATTATAAAAGTGTTCACCATAATATGACCAAAATACAAAACCAAAAGGAATTAATCGAATATTTATATGCGGATGATATCAATGAATCCAAAATGTGAAAGATGATGATTAAAAATGGGGTATTTTGAAAAAGTGACTCAAAATTTGAAGTTAAATGTAAAACTAACCTATCATTTTTTTGGAACTTTCATTTTCCTTATTCACCTTAGATTTTCGAGTTATTCATGAAAATGCCATTTTTTTAAAAATAAGTTTTTTACTCTATCACCCTCATCTTTACCAAATATTTACAATATTACCATTGCCATCAATCCTCCAACTACCATGAACAACCAATTTGAAGGTCTTAATGGCAAAAAAAAAAACATTTTTTTCTTTTGCTATCTCATTTGTTGTGCACTCAAACCACATATCTTTCACTTTCCTTAATTCATCCAAAAAACCCAAGATTTTTATTCCAAACTTTGCAATGTTCATATAGACGTCGAACCTCATGTATCTTGGTCATTAACGGATTGGTAGCTCGAGTATTGAAGTTCTATGTGCTTGGAGAAGCCTAAGCAAGTCATCTGACGGTCCAAGGTATGTAATCGATATTTTTTTCAGATCTGTTCGCGAAGAAGACTTCTCTAGAAGTCTTCCGGTCAATGCATATGTTAGTTTTGCAATTGAACTTTTGCGTGTTTTGACTAGAAGACTAGAAGTCTTCTAACCATCCTTTGATAACAAAAAACAAGAAGAACCGAGAACACTTCCCTATAAGTCTTCTCGGATAAACATGTTGGTTTTGTAATTGATCGAAATTTGTCAGAAATTTGACTTATGTAGAAGAATTCTCTATAACATGAAGTCTTCTTTTCTATAACATGAAGTCTTCTCAGCGTCGCTAGAAGTCTGCATGAATTGAGAATTAATAGCAAAACATTAAATATTAATTAGAAGACTTCTCGAGAAGTCTTTTGGCGGAAGACTACTTGAGAAGTCTTCTCAAGTTTTATTCCGGGTTTCTGGTCAAACATTTGGTAACGAGAGAAGACTTCTTAAGAAGTTTTCTCACTAATATTTAATGTTTTGCTATTAATTCTCAACTGCAAAAGTAACCTAGGTAGACTTCTGGCGATGCTGAGAAGATTTCATGTTATAGAAAGAAAGACTTCCCTAGAAGTCTTCCTTTAGAAGACTTTTAGAGAGGTCTTCTACAGAAGTCAGATTTCTAACAAACTTCGGTCAATTGCATAACCAACCTGTTTATCTGAAAAGACTTCTAAACAAACTTCGGTCAAGAAGATTTCTAAAGAAGTCTTCTTGGGGAATTTCGAGAATTTTTCAAATTCAAAAGTAAGTCAGTATTTACAAAGGAAGACTTCTCAAGATGTCTTCTGTAGAGTACACTTCTAAAGAATTCTTCCTTCGTAAATTTGCAATTGCAAAAATGACCTAAACGGACGACTTCTCTTGAAGTCTTCTCTAGGGAAGAATTCTAAGGAATTCTTTTCGGGGAAGACTTCTAAGGAATTCTTTTCGGAGAAGACTTCTACGTCAATCTTTATTAAACTTCAATTTTCTCAAAACTCAAAACTCAAAACGAATTTTTAATATTTTCTTGTTAATTAATGTGTATTAGTCAATAGTGGGGCTCTTGAGTGAAATTCGTAACTAAAATAATGATAACTATGAGCTTACAAACTTTTTATGTTTATTAATGTTTCTAGCTAAACGTAGAAGACTTCTTAAGAAGTCTTCCGTGAGAAGACTGACGGAAGACTTCTTAAGAAGTCTTCTCCTTTTTTTTTAATATGATGTTCTATGTTTGCTAATGTGTTTTAATATGATTTTTGCAGATGATGCTTCAGTTATCTGTTGTATACGGAGAATGGTTGGTGAAAGATAATTCTTGGGATTTTTTGGTTGAAAATGTCAAAGGAGCGAGAATGTTCTTTTTGAGTGATGGTTCTAGACATGATGAACTTGTTGAAATGGTTGTAGAAGATTTTAACCTGGACAAGAACGCAAAGGTTGTGAATTTAACTTACTTGTTACCAGACGCACTAATGCAACAAATAGCTCCTGATACTCCTCCTATTCATGTTACAAGTGATAGACAAGTTCAGAACTTGATCAATATAAGTAAAACACATGTTGTACGTCTTTGTGTATCAAGCCGAGGCAGGATGGGGAATGTTAATGATGGCAACGCTGAAGAAAACCTAGCTGAAGGAAACCTAGCTGGTGAAGGGGAAGAATAAAATGGAGGGGAAGAAGAAAATGAAGTGGAAGATGATGATAATTTGCCTCAAGATAATGATGAGGAGGAGAAGTATGTTGCTGAAGTGGATGATGAGTTTGGAGATTACAGTGAGTATGGAAGAGTTAAGGATGAGGAAGAGGAAGATGAAGAGGAAGAAGATATATGTTTTGAGAATTTCAAAGGGACATATGCTAATGAAGGAGGAAGCTCTAATGGGATAGTTGACAACAATATCTATTTCAACCAGAGTTTTATCAGTAAAGCGGCATTGGTTTCAGAGTTGCGGTTGACAGCGGTGAAGTATAAATTCTCCTTCAAAATATACAAGACCACTAAAACTCTACTTGAAGCAAAATGTCGTGTTCCTGGGTGCAGATGGAAGCTTAGAGCGAGTGTGAAACATGTAACAAACAAATTTTGGGTAACAAAATATGTGAAGACTCATACATGTTCTGTGTCTGAACGATGGGCTCACCGGAAACATTTTACTGCGAAGTATGTTGGTCAACTTTTTATAGATCGCGTTGGAATCATTGATGTATGCGACGGAATCCGAAGCATATCCAAGATGCAATGAGGAAAATGTTGGCATGACTCTAGATTACACCACTTCATACAGAGTATTGTTACATGCTCAAAAATTGGTAAGATGATCAACAGAAGAAGGGTATGAGAGGCTGCCTTCATATTTGGAGCAAATCACGTTAGCAAATGCGGGTTCTAAGACTAGTGTAGAACGTGATGCTGAGAATAGATTTAAGTATCTATTTATATCATTTGGAGCTTTTATTGCTGGTTTTCATTATCAGAGAAGGGTCATCGTAGTGGATGGGACTCACCTAAGTGGGAAGTATGAAGGTGTTATGTTAGTTGCAGTTGCACAAGATGGTAACTTTTAGATATTTCCATTGGCTTTTGGAATCGTATATATAGAAGATGATGCTGTTTGGGAATGGTTTTTCACAAAACTGAGGAGTTGTGTTTCTGATCAGCATGCTTTGGCGATAGTCTCCGACCGGCACCCAGCATTAAAGGCGCGTGTGATAAGGTGTTTCCTTGGGCAACCCGAGGAATATGTTATTATCACCTACAACAGAACATTGTCAAAAAGTATAAAGGGAAGCATCTATTTTACTTGGTTAAAGGCACAGCTTATGCTCACTCTTCAACTTTAACCGCTACATGGAGGAGATCCAGAGTCCTAAACCGGCACTGGCAACATATTTGGAGGCAGCGGATGTGAGACTATGGTCACGGGTTCATTATCGTGGAGAAATGTACAATATAAAAACAAGCAACATAGCTGAATCTATTAATTTCGCTCTCAAGAAAGCAAGAGGATTTCCCATAGTGTTTCTTTTGGAGTTTATTAGGGAAAAATTGGGAAGGTGATATTGGAAAAAGGCGAGAAGATGCTCTTAATCTCAAAACTGTACATAGTCGGGGAGTTGAATACTTATTGGCGATTCGTGAGGAGTTAGCGGATACGATGACTGTCCAACCAATTGATGGATGTCCATTCTTTGTTGCAGGTGGCAAACGTGACTGTATTGTTTATTTGGAACATATTAAGTGTGATTGTGGTGTCCATGGAATCGAGAAAATACCTTGCTCGCATGCTATAGTAGCTGGAACCTTTGCTAATATGCATATTTCCACACTTGTGTGCCCCCTATACTCGTGGGAATAATATATATCCTTGTGGTGGAGAAGTTGAGTCCCAGACTTGTTTTCCTCCAGATGTAAAGCGTGGTCCGGGGCGATAAAAGAAATCAAGATGGCAATCTTGGTTGGAGCTATGTAGGATGAGATGACACAAACCGCGGAAGCTACACAATGGTTATAGCTGCTCAAACTGCAGACACCCTGGTCATACACGTCCAAATTGTCCAAATAGTGAGAACTAATCTTCTCGAAAATCTGCTGGCAAGTCCTCTGTAGGTCGTCTGGACATCTTCTGTAAGTCTTCTTTTAGTCTTCCGTAAATCTTTTGTAAGTCTTCTAGAGGATGTCTTCTTGAAATCTTTTGTAAGTCTTCTGGAAGTCTTAAGTAAGTCTTCTGGATGTCTTCTGTCATTCTTCTAAACATCTTCTGTAAGTCTTCTGGATGTCTTCTGTAAGTCATCTGGCAAGTCTTCCAGCTATCTATCTTATGTATTGTGCACTTATGTTTTATGTCTTGTGAACTTATGTCTTATGATTGTGTCTTATGTCTTGTGAACTTATGTCTTATGAACCTATTTTATGTGTTGTAAACTAATGTCTTATGAACTTATCTTATGTCATGTGTTTGAATAGGTTCCTTCATTAGAATAGGTTACAAAAGCGGACAAAACATTAGTGCACTACCAAAGTAGTTGTACAAAAGATTAGTGCCCTACCCTGTTAATGTATTTCAAGGTCACAAAAGCATCAAACACAAATTACACATTCAATCATACATATCCAAGCTCTCAATACCGGTTTCTGTCCCATTGTAGCCATGGGTCTCATCAAATAGCTCTGTAGCCATCTTCTCCCTAATACTCTTGACGTTCTTATCACAAAAGGCAGAAGGAAATGATTTCATTCCTAGAGCATGACACTCAATGTAATTGGAGGTGAACACACCACAATCTCAATGTACTTTATGATTCCTGAAAGAAGCAAAACTAGATCAACAAACAACAACAACCAACTTATTGTTATGTGGAAGATTAGTACTTACGGATCTTTTTTCAAAAAATCAACAAGCAACTTATTGTTCTTCTTGTCAACGGGAGAAAACGGATCATAGACATGACAAGCCTTCTTGTTCGGTTCGATCACTTTGGCTGTGTTGTTGCCCTGATAAGGAGACTGTTGTGATGCAACAAGCTTCCTATCTCACTTACTCTTTCCCCTGAGGAATGCAATGGTAGAATCTTTCTTTTCATGGCGTCTCTCTTCCTCCCTATCTAAATCTGATGTGGTTGGTTCGGTTTTCTCCATAATGACAACACTTGGGTCTTCCACCTCCTTGACCTGAGGTGCATTGATACTACTCATTTGTTTTTGGTTTTTGTTCACACTTCCTGCTTTCTCCCCATTCACACTCTCACTCTGCAATTTCGAGTTCAATAGAAATGTCAAGACAAGTACCAAACATAACAACTTCAATTCATATAAAATTAACTTAGACAAAGGTTCCTACAACAAAAGAAACACATGTACCATCCATCCAATCAACAAATGAAACCAAATCTATATAAAACCAAGCAAAAAAAAAGCAACAAACGACCACACATGTACCATCCATCGGAGCATACAACTTTCACTTCTTATTCTTAGTATTTATCTTCACTTTTATTTTGGGAGAGGTTTCAGAACTAACCCCTAGTTCGTGTGCAGCCTTATCCGGTTCTGAAACTGTGAGTTGAATTTTTTATTGTGGTTGATTCCCACCTTATTCTCCACATCTTCCATCCTATCGAAAAGAAGCTTGATCTCCTTTAGGCACTGCCCAAACCCATCAATCATAACTTTCTTCAAGTTCTTGAAACTTTTTTCAAGCTCTTCTTTCTTAACCCCACTCCACGAAACAGAAGACTTAGTACGATCCTCAGAACGAGCCTCAGAGACTGTACGAAGTTTCTTCCAGTTTCTTCTTTCTTCCTTCAAGAAATCTCAAGAGATTCATCCTTAACAATGATAACCTTTGGATTGGTCCACAGCTTAGTACCATGGTATGCCCAACACTCTTTGCCCCACTTCACCTTACCTTCACCACCACACATGAGATTCATGAGGTTTTCAACCGCGACATCGGTGTTATCATTGTCCCACTGAGGGAACAATTCACCAGTCTCCTTCACCACATAGTTCACCACGCGAGTCTGCAGGAAGTAATGAATATCAAGTTAGATACTGAGACAATAATCACTACCATACTATTGGGAATAATCAGACATACCTGTGTGTTGATACCCTCTTTGACAAATTTTCGTCCTTTATGTCCCTTATTAGCCAGCAAATGAGGACTAGGTTTGTTTCGTATGGGCTTTCCATAGTCCGCAGCAAAGTTGGACAGAGCGAAGTAGGTCCAGACCTGCAGGACTTGAACAAACCCATCAATGATATAAGATTTTGTCAAATCCTTACCCTTCACAGAGTCCATAAGGATCTTAAACGCCAATCTCCCCCATGGATAGGTCTCAAAGTCTTCTAGATTCATCACTAGCCTGACAGGACTAGCCCGTGTAACGGATGTGGACTTTCGTCCTTCAATGAATCCTGTGTAGATGGCTAGGTAGGCCAGCCTCCTGCGGTCCCGAGACCACTGTCCACATCTCCCACACGCCGCTACTATTTACTGGGAGCTTGGACCAGAATCAATATCAACACCCATCAACTCCCAAAACCTACAACTCCTCTTTCAGCTCTACATGAGGATTATTCACATGCTCAACATACTCGCAGTTGAGACCGATGAGATGTTAGAACTCAATGAGTGAAAACCTCACCGGCTCTGAACCAATGAGACTCCAAAGCTCGTACTTCTTCTTGACATCAAGCTGAAAACAAAGCATAAAGTAAACCAGCCTTGACGCCCACCCAAAGTTCACTCCCAAAACTTTATGAATACTCCCAAACTAGAGTTCCTCAGCTCCTCACATTCATCAGCATTGAGAGCATCCTTTACAGCAAGAAGTAATCTAGGGTCATCGATATGATATCCAATGCTCTTCAATGGAATGGGCTCTTCCCCTAGGGTGAACAGCCTCTTCGGAAGTTCTGGTAATTCCATTTTATAGTCTGCAAACAATGAAAAACAACATCAAACATAAAACAAACACACCAAGAGTTCTATACTAACATCCATACTCTGGAAGAATTTGGAAGACTTCAGAAAACTTACGGAAGACTTAAGGAAGACTTACGGTAGACTTACCAAACACTTACCGAAGAATTACAGAAGACTTCATGGAAGACTTACGGAAGACTTCATGCACGAATACTTACGGATGATTTCCATGAAGACTTACGGCAGACTTCCGGGAGACTTACGTACAAATGGGTCAACTTAACGGCCGATGCGGAGAAATTGAGGTCGGAAAGGAAATAAATAGAGAAAGAAGTCACGGGGAGAAACGAACGGTTTCAGATCTCAAATAAAGACGAACCGGTTAGTTTAATCTACTATAATACACTTGGGCGATGAAGGAGATACAAGATTGACCAAAAAAAAGATTACATGGAGTGAAAATGACGGAGAAGAGATTAGTCGGAAATCGCCACAGTAATCGCCTCAGAAGAGGAGGCTAGAGTTTTCACCAACTTTTCTTTTCTAAACTACCGAAAAGTGAAAAAGAACAATGAATAAATACTATTTATGTGTCCGGTAAATTATCAGGTTAGGTTAAATATATTTTGGTCTTTTCCGGTTGATTTCAAATTGAAGGTAAATTAAGTTCCGGTTTGGTTTGGAAGACTTCTTGAGAAGTCTTCTCGGAGTCTTCCAGTAGTTAGAAGACTTCTTGAGAAGTATTCTCGGAATATTCCGGGAAGTCTCCAGTTCGGAGTCTTCAGGGAAGTCTTCTGAAGCCCTAAAATCAATTAACTAACCGAAAAACACTTCCTTAAACATAAAATAAACTTAGAAAGTGTTTAAATCATCTTATTAGAGGATCACTAACATATATTCGTCAAATTCAAAAAATATAAAGTTAAAAAGATAAGATTTCAAAATCTACCCCTAAAACTACCTACAATAATATAACATATGTTACTAAACCCTAAATCAATGAATATCATTACTCATTCTACATTAAATCATCTAGGTCGAAAACAATTCAATTTTAGTTGATATAAATTTACATTATTTGCAAATGTTTGTGGTTACAAGATTTCTATTTTTCCCACATATAAATATGTTTTATAAATTATTTTTAAGATTTATTGTTTGAGAAGACTTCTAGAGAAGTCTTCCGTAGAAGACTTACAGGGAAGTCTTCCGTAGAAGACTTATAGCGAAGTCTTCTCTGAGTCGACTTCAAGGGAAGTGTTCTCACGCGAAAAAATTATTATGGTAAAATTGAATACAATTTTTTTGTTTGCTCACAAGGAATTTGTTTTATTTTCAATACCCTTTTGGGGTTACTTTTGCATTTGATTGAATTTGTGGTACACTTTTGCATTTGAAATCAAGTTTTGAGTCATTTTTAGCAATTTCCCCTTAAAAATGTGTTGAATGATTCGGGGACGGAATTGGGTAAGAAACATATATCACTTGATTCATTTCACAAATATATAGTGTGATATATATTAGGTATGTGTACTAAATTTCAAATAACAAAATGGTTTTTAATGAAATATCTATGAGTAGTTCAAATATGAGTGACAATTGTTTTAATAAATACTAGATTTTGACTCGCGAAACTGCAAGAGTGTTTGATTTCATTTATATATATTTATAAAGTTTTATTTTACAATATTAGTGCCATATATATTTTTAACTTAATCATATATTAAAATTTTATATAAATATGCAAAGACAATAATTTATAGATTACATATTGTAATTAATCACTTGTTTAAACCATCACATGTATTTATAGCTCATTATTTTATATTTGTCTTATTAGATTTACATTTGATTATTAAACGATTCAATGTATGCATGAAACAACATATTTAATTTTTTTATGTTTTCTTACCTGCACTTCAAAGTTCTAGATTATCTTTTAGCATTTTATGTTTATTTATATTAGATAATTTTTTTTGTATATATTAAATTTTAAAATATTTAATTTTATACATATATAATATAGTATAGTGTGTTAATTCATTTTTCTAATATATTATATTTTTTTAACATAATTATTTATATTTTTGAAAATAATATATATTAATATATCAATTTATTATAATTTTATCATAACTGGTCCAGTATAATAGTTTTTAAATATGATAGATTAAGATTGTAAAATAAATAAAATTATGACTGAATTTTTATATTGCATTTAATGATAATTTAATATATATATTAATGTATAATAATATTTTATTATTAATTACAAATAAGTGATATTTACATAAAATTTTAAAATTGAGATCTTGTTAAAATATTTTTTTTCAGAAAATTTGTTAAAATTTAAAGTACATATATATATATATACTTTAAAATGAAAAAATATCAAAAGGTATTATGATTAAAGTAGTTATACATATTTTCTATTATTAATTTTTAACAACACATTTATAAATTGCAAAGTAAGTCCAACAAAAAAGCACACATAAAAGAAGTTATGACTTATATTTTAATAGTATAGATGATAAAGAATAGTTTATTCTATAGTATGACTCTATTTACTAGATTAGATACAATTTTTAAGATACTAACAAGCAATAGGTTACCGAAGAAAATAGATAATATAATATATTAGTAGTTTATGTTGTAAGTAGAGAAAAGAAGAGAGGAATTTGTGTATCTTATTCCATGAATAATGAACTCTTTATATAGGGATACAATATAGGGGTTTAGCGTGGAGAAGAAGTATAAGTAAATCTTGGTGAACAAGACTTTCTATAATCGACATCACAATATATTCTTAACACTTCCCCTTGATATCTATTATGCATGTAGATGCTGCCTCGTTAAAAACCTTACCAGGAAAACCCAATAGGAAAAACCATGGTTAAGGGAAAAAGAGTGCAGCGCGCAATTACTTCCTTAATGTGTACATACGCCAAGATCTTTGAGACGATGTAATTCGATAAGATAAACCAACTTCTTGAAAGTAGTAGTGGGTAGCGCCTGGTGAATAAATCAGCCAAATTATCACTTGAACGAACTTGAACGACACGAACATCGCCATTCTTCTATAGATCATGTGTGAAAAAGAACTTCGGTAGAATGTGCTTTGTCATGTCTCCTTTGATGTATCCATCTTCGAGTTGTGTGATACATGCATCATTGTCCTCATACATGATTGTTGGAGCTTCTTTCCCTGTAGATAGACCACAATCTTCTCGTATATGTTGAATGACAGATCTTAACCATACACACTCTTGACTAACTTCATGAATGGCTAAAATCTCTGCCTGGTTAGAAGAAGTTGCTGAAATGGTTTACTTCATCGAACGCCAAGAGATAGCAGTTCCACCATAAGTAAGCACATATCTTGTTTGTGATCTAGCATTGTGGGGATCATACATGTACCCGTCATCTGCATAACCAATCAAATCTTATGTGGATGGGTTAGGAAAGAATATACCCATGTCTCTCGTACCTTGGAGGTAACGAAGTATATGTTTTATCTCATTCCAATGCCTACAAGTTGGGCGTGAACTAAACCTTGCCAATAACTTTACTACAAAAGATATATCCGGTCTTGTATGACTGGCAAGGTACATTAATGACCCTATTGCACTTAAGTATGATACTTCAGGACTAAGATTTTTTTTTCTTCTTCTCTTTAGGGCGGAAGGGATCTTTATTCACATCGAGTGATCTTACAAACATAGGACTACTCAAAGGATGGGCTTGATCCATAGAAAATTGTTTAGCCACCTTTTCTGTGTAAGTTTCTTGATGCCCTAAGATTCCATTCTTGAGATGCTCAATTTGTAGTCACAAACAAAACTTTGTTTTTCCTTTTGACATAGACAACAATCTATTGGTCTATTTGGACTTCAAGCAAAATATCTTTACATACACTTGTCTAATCATTTGTATTATACATACGAGTTACCAATACTCTTATTATGGATTTCTTTATAGTCATATGAAATCACATTTTCAATCACAAAAAGATTAGTAACTTTGCTCAAATAACATTTTAAATACGGTATTTCAAGACCAAACATATATGAGGATCTTTTAAGATAACATCTCATTTTTAGATCTTCAGTTTGAAATCTATACATATTTCTTTCAAAATACCATTTTCCATAGCTCTTCACGAGTTTTGATTATATTCAAATAAGTGATTCTATTGATTTATAATCTGTGGATAAATACAAATCATGTATTGGTTAACTTTTAATATTTCATATATCCCATAAACATATTTCAATCGAATATCTAGAGTTCTCGGGAACATGATTTTGATATCAATAATCCTTCATGGATTTTATCTTTCAAAGATTATCATTTTATAGTGGGTCATATAATTCAAGTTGTTTCCTTATTGCCAGATTAATAAGGAACTTGAAAATAGTTGCATCTACCACATGAGACTATGTCTTTTCATAATCAATTGCATATTGATTTTTCTTTGGTGCAACATCTCATTTCTATCTCATTTGTTTTACACATTTTGGTGTATGGACTACTAGTCCAAATACTTCTCTCTTTCATGAGAATTTGTATCTTTGTCTATTATTTCTTTCTGATTTGACCAATCATTTCTTTGTGTACACTTTTTCAATAGACTTTGTTTCATGATCCCCTTTCTCATTCATCATATCAACTGCTACTTTGCATGCATAAATATCATCGACGTCGATTTGCTTATCGGTTCCATTATATTTCGTACATGACAAAACTTCTTGAGATCTCTTCATTGTCTCAGGTACCTAAATTTCTTTCAGTCATGTTTAACATCTCTTCTGGAGATCATTCAAAGACTATATTTCTTCTTGACCATTATTTATTTATGCTCCTTTTCATTTACGAGGATTTTTATCTTTGGAACCAATATATCTACAACGCTTTAGGCGTAACTAGCAGTTTGATATTGTTCTTCTTGAACAACAATTATTCTTGGAGCATTTACAACTGGTATATGTGACTTGATCACTCTATATATATGGGTCAGTAAATGTGTCTGGCAAATGCTTTATTAAGCTCTAATTGAATTATCTTTTAGCTCTAATTGAATTATCTTTTGGACATCTTTTTGACGTTCTCTTTAGTCCGAGGATCAATAATAATTCATATCAACTTCTTTACTTTTCCAGCTGTTTATTTTCTCCTCTTTATGTTGGAAGTACTATTTCACTTTTAACATTCATATCGAGCATTACTTATATCCTTTAAGAATGGCTCTAGATTCTTAAGTATCAATGGAGATTCATATCCAACATATATTTCCAACCTCATCTGAAAACTCATCTTAATTAAAGCTTTGTGGTGGAGCAACTGAGATGTATATCGCACATTCAACATTCTTTGATGAAATGGTTGGTTTCTGACCCAATACCAATGTGGGGAGAACTAGTGATTACATATTGGCTTGATGCAAACTAGTGTTGCTCAAAATTTTTAGCACTTATCCCAGTGAATTTGCCATAGTCTTCAAAGACTTTAAGAAGTGAATTCACCAATATTATAAAGATGCATAGTGGGTGATCAGTCCACCAACATCTCTTTTATTCATGCCAATAACTTCTTTGGCTGATGAAAACCATAAAAACATTTGACAAATCATTAAGAAGAATATTTTAGTTCTTCAATGAATATTCACATAAGTTTGTAAGTATCTTTTTGCATCATTACTGAACCAAAATGGTCTAACTGGTTCATGCCATGTATTTGGTAAACTTCTGGTTTACTCTATATTTATCTCCATTACACTAATCTTTGTGTAGTACAATATATAAAAGAATGTAGATACTTTCTCTAAATTAGTTTTAGAGCCTTAAGAATACTTGTAATTGAAATAAATTTAACATTTCCTTTTCTTATTGTCTCAAAATTATTTGTCTCAAAATTCCATGGACTTATTTTAAGAAGGATTCATCAATCTTAGTTTAGTTAGAAAATCTTCTAGACATTTCACTTAGATTAAAATATGAGATTCTCTAACTCTTCCCCTCAAGATGATAACACTACAAATTTATCAATCTTGAATGAATCTCATTTTTGAATCAATAATATATCTTATTTGGGTAATGTATTATTTCTTAGATCCTTCTAACTTTTAAGACTTGTAAGAACATAATGCAATAAGGATTTTAAATTGCACTTCTTATATGCAATAATATTATGTATTCTTCTGGAGTATTAATATACATCCTCTTTTTGAACATTATATAAATTTATTACCTTGTAAGGTACTCACAATAACTTTCTTTCATCTTTAGATGAATGAATATCTTCACTTTATTACCATATTTATTTTCTCAATTTCAAGTGAGAATATGAGTTCTATAAAAAAACTCTTTAGTGTTGACCTTGATCATAACCATATATATCCACATTCACGTCTACAGACACTTTTACTTTTATTTTCTTGACCACTCCTATCTGTATGGATTTTCTTTCTCAGTATAAAATATCATATTCTCTTCAAAAGAATAGATCTAATCAACTAGACGTGATTTATCATCTTACTTCAATAGCTCATTGTTTTTCTTAGTCTCAAGGAGACAAGACATAGCTATAAGCTTATTTAATCTCTTTTCTCAAGCATTTGTCTGTTGGACAACTTAATTTGTGTAAAAAGATTTATTCTACAATATCTTTGCATCATTGATATTCTCTTCAGGAATATTTTATTTTTAAACTTAGCATCCAACATAGTTGGGCATTATTTACAGACCGTAGGTCTTGTAATCTTTAGATGAAAAACACATAATGAGCTTTAGGTAATCATATTCAAGTGATTTCACCTTTCTTTGAATTGTTCTCCACAACTTATGGATCTTTTAAGGTTAAACCTTAAGCCAAAAACTCTCGTATACACAACGGTAATAAAAATAATAATAAGATATATTTACAAGTTATATATCTCGAACAAAACGATTTCGTTTTCTGAAAAGAATTTTTTTTATTACTACATGTATATTGCATGCACTCAACCATAAAACTTTTACAATATTGTATGCACTCATATATGTAAATAATATATTACATGCATTCAACCGTAACACTTTATTACTATATTATATGCATTCATATATATTAGATGCATTGAACCCTAAATTTTAAACCAACGTGCAATATCTTATCAAATCTAGTAAATAATTCTAAACCTATGAATCCAATATGTATATTCTATTTATCGCATAAAAATCAAGTATAAATGCATATAAGATGTTCATTAATAGTGAATGCGATCAATGAATAAATTTCAATTAGTAATTATAAATCAAGGTTGCCAATATGCAATTATGAATAAATGTGAATTAACAACCTAAATATATAAATATGTCAAAACAATCAAACTCGTGTATGTGTAAAGTGTTAAAAAGTTAAACTTGTCATTAAATGAAGAAACATCATAGTAACTCTATAAGAAAATAAATAATGTATTATGCAGTAACGTGATGACTTTCAATAATAAAATATAAGCATCACATATGATTAATAAAGAGAACACATACTATTAAGCATTAGCTTTAGAAACATGGACAAGATCTCTTTTCAATTGAATAATTTTCTTTCCATGAAACAAGGATAGATCAATATTGTCGACTAAAGCTCCTAAGCTCATACTGTGTATGAATCTCTTCTTAAAAACCATGAATTGATAATAAACATGATTGAAGAAGGATTGAATATAGACTAAAAATATAACATAATAAAAATCTATACCTATTAGCTCAAGATCGCTAAAGCTTCGTGCTGATAACGTGTTGTAAGTAGAGAAGAGAAAAGAGGAATTTATGTATCTTATTCCATGAATAATGAACTCTTTATATAGGGATAAAATATAGGGATTTAGCTTGGAGAAGAAGTATAAGTAAATCTTGGTGAACAAGACTTTCTATAATCGACATCACAAATATATTCTTAACAGTTTAGATATATATTTAGTAAGATCATTTAAAACTTAAAAGACAACCTTTTATAAATAGATAAAAATAGGATCCTAATCTAATAGATTAGATATGAGCACCAAGTGTACCTGATTACATTTTCTTCAATCGCTGAACTAAATAGGTATTTCGAGAATGCACTCTAATGGCGCAAGCAAACTGGTGGGTAACTATTAGAGATATGTTGGGCCGTAAGATGTGTATCTTACGGACCAAGATTGTGAAGCTCGTGAAACCCATGAAGACTCTCAAGATTAAAAGGAAAGACTTGAAGAATAAGTTAATTTCTAGATAATCTTAGCATATTTACATTATCTGTTTAGGAAAGTTAGCATTATCTAGTGTTAACATTATGTTAATGTTACCACTATATATATGCATCTTGTATTCTCATATTAGACACAACACAATAATATTCATATCATATTCTATTTTACTTTACATGGTATCAGAGCAGACGATTCTTTGTGATCAAAGTTAAAGCTTCCGCATTATAAGCTTTTAGTTTTGATGATGGTGAGTTTTGGTGTTGACGACATTGAAGACTATGGTGAGGAAGATGAACCGGATGATGACGTGAAGCAACATAGTCTTAGATAATATTCACGTGATTTTTATGTTTTCTAGCTAAATTTAGGGTTTTTGGTTTTATTAATTAAATACGTTAGTGCTTTTCTTTTCTTTTGGGTTTGGGTACGCCCAATACTACTCTAAGTTAAGGCTTTGTTCTTTCTAATTTATGGTTTTGTTTAGGTGATGGGTTACACTGAAGGTTTTGGCTAGTGCAAGAATTATCGAGAATTCCATTGATATGTAGGGTTTATGTTTTCTTTCATGGGATCAGGTTTTCACAATATTTTATGTTATGAGATCAATTCTATAGTTTAGAATATCTCAAAGTGTTGTTTCCTACAGTTTTGGATGTGTTGGTTATAGTTTAACCATTACGAGGGAGTTCTAGTAGAACGCTCATGTTTCTAGGTGAGTTTTTTTTAGTCCGCTTATGGATTGTCCGAGTCAAGGACGATTGTTTGTGGAGCTGCAATCGCACCCACGGGATGTATTCCATTGTCAAGACCAAAAACGAGCTGATCCTTGTCTAAGTTGAAGTTTATACCCGAAGAAGCTTGTTGATTTGTCCATCCTCGACATATTGTCCACGACATACGTGGTTTGCTTTGTGATTGCAGATTTGCGTGTTGCATCCCATGTTTGTTGTGCGGGGGAGTATTAGAGATATGTTGGGCCGTAAGATGTGTATCTTACGGACCAAGATTGTGAAGCTCGTGAAACCCATGAAGACTCTCAAGATTAAAAGGAAAGACTTGAAGAATAAGTTAATTTCAAGATAATCTTAGCATATTTACATTATCTGTTTAGGAAAGTTAGCATTATCTAGTGTTAACATTATGTTAATGTTACCACTATATATATGCGTCTTGTATTCTCATATTAGACACAACACAATAATATTCATATCATATTCTATTTTACTTTACAGTAACTCCATTTAAGAATCACTTGGGCATCAGCGTGTAAGAAGATGAGATTAACGTAAATAAAATGAGAAGCAAGGAAAATTTAGTGAAAACAGAACAAGAATGATAAAAAGAAAATTGGAAGAGAGCATAGTATTCTCTTGTCTTTTAATTACAGCTATCAATGGTATATATAACAGATCTAACTTATTAGAAAAGGTAAATAGATTAGGTTTATTAAAAACTAAGACAAAATGAATATACATGTTTAATGTTTATCAACATCTACCATTTATATACGGTTATTACTCATTCTAGACTTGTTATTTCAATTTGGAAATCCATGTAGATTTACCTCATTAAAAACATCAACGTGAATAACATAATGGCACAAAACCACACTTAAATAAAAAAGAGTATATATATAATATCCGCTTTTTTGAAATAATAAAATAAATAAATAGTCTGAAATTTCTATTTATTAATGTGAAAAAGTAATTTCTAAACACCATAACTTCAAAAAATTAAATAAAATTCACATAAATGTCGATAATATCATAAAATAGAATTATAGAAATAAAGCGATGAAAACAGCTCAAAAGCACTAGTCAGATAGAATCACTCCTGCTCTCCAGTCTCACCTGAAGGGGGAGGGCGGGGGGGGGGGAGAAGGAGGGTGAGTAACGGAGTCACTCAGTGAGGTATGAGATGCCTAGACACGGAAACCACTAACATGAGTAGTAGAACTCCCACTATGGAAATTTAGCTCTAAAATGAACAAACACGATGCCTAGAGCATCACACAAAACAAACAATGCGATAATAGCATATAGCTAGTCCATACACCCCGCATTTCCTCATAGGGATATACATACTCTGCGTCGCTAGTACAGTCTCTCTATGTACCCTCGCCCACCATATCTGCATTAAATGCAAACTTCTCTGCACCATACACCACACAATCTGCGTCGATAAACCAGACGTCTTTGAACCCCCGCCTACCATATCTGCTTTGATAGCTCATGCATCCCTGAACCCCCGCCCACCACATAGTCCCTACTTATAATATATGTATATATCATCAACTAATATCATACAATTCAATCAAAGTCGAATCCTCTAGACCCTAATTCCGGTTTACAATGAATTAACTAACTACCAAACCTGACTCAAACATACTCAATTTAAACAAACGGATCATGTTTCAAAATCTAAAATACGATAGAAAGAATTCTACACTTGTACGAGATTGACGGAATAGACCCTAACCTTAGCAATGGGGAGAAGTGGTATCTATGGACTCATGCTGCTCAAATAGACCCCAAATATGAAATCATGGCGAAAAATCGAACCAGAACGCCCTTCGAATGGTCAAAAACGGATAACCGGTGATCTGGTCAAAAAGTCAACCCGCATGTCAAAGATCAACTCGGTCAACTATGACCCAACCCGGTCAACCCTTAACCAGATTAAAATCAAATTTGACCATCCGGTTTTCCTTAACCGGTTCGATTTCACTTGAAACAGATTCAAATCAATTTCAAACCGATTTAATCCTTACCAAAATCAATTTCCAATAACCAACAAACCCAAATTCAATTGCTAAACTAAACTGGCTTGACCGGTCAGCGAGTTGACTCAACCGAGTCGCCGAGTCACCGGCGAGTCAGTGAGTCAACCGGCGAGTCACCGGTGACCGGTCGCCGACGGTGACCAAAGGCGACGATGGCTTACCAAAAAAGTTAAAATGTTTTAGATAATCTTAGGTTTGATGATAGTTTAGAGAGATTAGAAATAATACTTAACAAAGGAACAAGGCTAATATGTAATCATGATTATGAGTCTAAGAGAAGGATTATGAACGGTTTGATTTATTCATTAAGATGAGATTACAAATATATAGAGTAGAGGTTACAAGGGTTTTCAGAACCAAAGAATTGAACATGTGGTCCAGGAGAAGGGGTGGAGTGCATATTTTGAACCATAGGCAAGGAGAGCCATTCAAGTGGCATCTAGCATCTTTGATCAGATGCTTGTTACTTTCCAGTTGTTCCAGCCTGTCAAGGCCTATCCTCTCTTCCTTTCCAACAGATGGATCAAGGGTAAATACCCAAGGTTAGTGCATGGTAACTTCTTCCTTTACCCGGATGGCCTTTTTACCATTTGGCTGTCCCAACCATTCTTCTCCCATTCTTCAAGCCGTCAACTCAAATATGAACCTCAAATTAACACTCCCACTCAAGATTGACCATATGGAACAAGTCATGCTTGGAATGCTATGAGATCTTCCTCATTAAAAATCTCTTCAAAGAAAACCCATTGGGATAAAACCTTGATGAGGGAAAAAGAGTAAATACCCCATAGCGAGGAGATTAGTTAAGCTTAGTAAGATCAATGAGTCCCAATCAGATGTGGATGGACTCCATTGTTTTCTGTCTTGCAGCCTTAGTAAACACATCAACTAGGTGATCCTCACTTCTATTGTAGCACGACATTGTGACTCCTTGTACAATCATCTGCCTTACCTTATTGCAATCAACCTCGATATGTTTAGTCCTCTCATGTAACACCGAGTTAGAAGCAATGTGTATCGCATATTGGTTGTCACAATGCATAACCATAGGTGTGGCTTGATAAATCTCCAAGTGCTTCATTATTCCCTTGATCCAAACCAACTTGTTTGTAAATTTCAGCATTGTTCTATATTAAGCTCCTGCACTAGAACATGAGAACACCTTATGCTTCTTGCCTTTCCATGTAACCATGTTTCCACCAATGAAGGTAAAATAGCCAATAGTAGATTTCCTATTAGCTCTATCACCAGCCCAATCCGCATCACAGTAACCAACAACTTTAGTGTTCCCATTGCACCCCATCCATATCCCTTGATCTGGTGATCCATTTAGATACATCAAGATTCTTTCCACCATGCGCTAATGGTGCTCCTTTGGGAGTTGCATATGTTGGCTCACCTGATTCACATCAAAATATATATCAGGTCGTGTAATAGTTACATATATTAACTTACCAACAAGCTTCCTATAGAGCTTAGGGTCATGGAATGACTTGCTATCTTCAATCTCCCCCTCACGTGGGACCTTGTATCCATCTACCAAGGGCCTCTTGGCTGTCTTTCCTCCATCTTTCCCTGCATCTTTCAAATGATCAAGTGTATACTTTCTTTGGGACATGAATAACCCTTCCTTGGATCTACATATCTCAATTCCAATGAAGTATTTCATCTCTCCCAAGTCTATAATTTCAAATACTTACTTTAGAAACTCCTTGGTCGAGTTGATACCATGTTGATCACTTCCAGTAATAATAATATCATCAACATACACAAGGAGGACAACAATACCTGAGGGAGTTGTGAGAGTGAAGAGGGTGTGATCGAGTTCAGATTTCCTAAACCCCTTACCATTCAAAGTTGTGCTTAATTTATTGTACCAAGCTCTTGGTGACTATTTAATACCATAGATAGCCTTTCTTAGTCTCAACACATTTCCCTTCTTGATCAAGTTCTCCAAATCAGGTGGAGGATATGTGTAAGCTTCATCTTCAAGTTCTCCTTGCAAGAAGGCATTCTTCACATCCATCTGCCAAAGACCCCATTCCAGGTTCACTGCCAAGGACAACACTATTCTGATTGTGTGGAGTTTAGTCACTGGTGCAAAAGTATCAATGTAGTCTTCTCCATACGTTTGCGTGAACCCTCGTGCCACCAGTCTTGTTTTCCTCCTATCAACCATTTCCATTTGCAAGATATTTGATTGTGAAGATCCATATACTTAACACACCCTTTTTTTCTCTTGGTAATTCACTCTCATACCAAGTGTCATTCTTGATCATAGCATTGGCTTCATCCCCTACTGTTCTCATCATAGCTTCTTCATATGATTTAGGAATGTTATTTTCATCTAAACTGGTTATGAAAGCACAATTCTCTTCAGGTTACTTATCAAATGAACACACAACTTGAGAGGGATGTTCCACAGCTTGTGCATTGTAGTAAGTCCTTGTACCAAATGAGCTTGGCAGTTCCTTCCTCAACCTTGCACTTCTTCTCAAACCAGGTTGCTCCACTTCTTGTCCGTGAACATCCACATGTTCAACAACCCCATATTTCCTTAGTATAGTACCTCCTGTGGGAAGAATCCATTTCGTTGGTCCATATGGTTCACCCAGCCTTGGTCGATCTGGTCTACTGGCTGTCTTGGTCGATCTGGTTCACCCGACTCTCATGGTCGTTCTGGTTCACCCGGCTCATCTAGATCTTTTTCTTTTCCCCCAACATCATTTCCAGCCTCTTCCTCAACTTCTTCTTATTTTTCTTCACCTTCACCTTGATCATGAAAGTCCACCTGACTAGGTCTACGTTCATCATTCCCCCTCTCATGGTCGATGTGGGGTGATTGTGGTGCACCCTTCCGTCTTGGAGGTTTATCCTTTGGTTCTTCAGTAAAACCAATACCAAGTCCTTCTAGGATCAGTCTGAGATTAGATGCTCTATTTGATTCTTGAGATAACTCCTCCAAGCCTGTCCACTTTTTTTCTTCATAGTAGCCTTTTGTTTCCAAAAACTTCACCTCTCTTGATACTAACACCCTTCTACTCACTGGATCATAGCATTTATACCCCTTCTGCGTAATTGAATACCCAATGAACATAGCCTTGACACTCTTGGCTTCAAGCTTGTTCCGTAGTTCACCAGGAACTAGCACAAAGCAAAGGCACCCAAACACTCGGAGATAATCCAATGGAGGTTTGTATTTGTTCAAAACCTCAAATGGGGACTGGTCTTGAAGAACCTTGGTAGGGATGCGGTTGATCAAGTAGCATGCAGATGCCACTGCATCACTCTAGAACTGTTTGGGGACACTGGAGTGAAAAATCATCGACCGTGCCACCTCCATAAGGTGCCGATTCTTCCTCTCGGCCACACCATCTTTTTGAGGAGTGTAAGGGAAACTTGTTTGATGTAGGATTCCATGTTGAGCAAGGTGTTGCTTGAAAGCATGACTTGTATACTCCCCACCATTATCTGATCTATAAATTTTAAGCTTAGCATTGTAATGGTTAGTCACATAAGTTTGAAAACTTTTAAATGCTTCAAGAACCCTATCCTTAGATGACATCAAAGTTATCCAGGTGTATTTAGATTTTTCATCAATGAATGTCACAAAGTACTTATGATTATCCCTAGACAAGCAAGGTGCAGTCCACACATCCAAATGAACTAAATCTAAGCATTTATCATAATTAGTACTAGATGTTGGAAAAATAGTCTTACAATGCTTGCCTAAAATGCGAGCTTCACACTCATTATTTTTAAACAAAACACCTGGAAACATCAAGTTCAAAGCTCTAACATGAGGATGACCTAGTCTAGCATTCCACAAGGCATCATTATTCAACATAGAAGCAGAAGTAAATGAGTAAACATAATCAGGAACATGAGTAAGATCTTCTAGCATATATAAGTCCCCTTGGTTACTCCCTTCTCAATTAGTCTCTTGCTCTTAATATCCTGAAACTTCACATCATTAGGGCTAAAGATCACATTGCATTGTAAATCAGTTGTACATTTCTTCATGGATAGCAAATTTGAAGTGAAGTTAGGCATATAGAAGGCCCTAGATTCTTTATCAAACAATTTCAGATTGCCTATTTCCTTAGTTGGGATCTTCTCAGCTATCATTACATGACCATGAGCAGGTTCAATATCTTTAATAAGTCTAGTATCACTAATAATGTGATGGGATGCACCAGAGTCAATTATCAAAGGTTTAGACATATTGCAAGCATTATATGAATGACAACTTCTAGCTGGTTCATATGCAATCTTAGACTGACCTAGATGATTATTTGGGTCATTCTTAGTCCTAGAGTGATCAATATTACCAGTCCCAATCAAGGATGCATCAAAAGAATACCCAAGGGTGTTACCATTGTCCTTGAAGATCTTGATTAGAGCATCAATGTCTGATCTCCTAATCAAATCTTTTTCATTGAACCTTTGGTTACTTGGTTGAGTGTTTTGAGTTGACATGGCCACCATCTCTCGCCCATCTCCTTCATTGATCCGCTTTGAGGTACCTGCAGAACTTGTCCCAGCAACACTTGTCCCATGTTGCTCACTGGTTCCACAGGAGAGGTGAGCTCTTGCATCCTTGTCCTTCATGAACTTAGTCGGCTTCAAGTGTGGGTGTAATATCCAGCACTGACTCTTCTTGTGTCCATGCCTATTACAATGATCACAAGTCCCATTGAACTTCCTTTCTTCAAACCGGTTGTGCATGACTCTGTTTGTTTGAGGAACTTCAACTTGATTGGCTAGAGAGAGTTCTCCTTTACCTCCAAAGAGTCCAAGAGACCCTTGCTCCTTCTGAATTTGAGCGCATACATCCTCTAGATCAGGAAGCTTCCGGCCCTCAGAATATGCTTGATCAAGTCATTATAAGTAGGATTTAAGGTAAGAAAGAGGCCAAAGACCTTGTCTTGATCTCTTCTATCATTTAGCTCATCTTGGTCAGTAGTGTATGGCCTCAATCCAGCTCCGACCACAAAGCCCTAAACTTTCCCAATCTTGTAAACTCCATGTCCTCTTGAACCAGATTGTTGATTGCCATCTTCACCTCAAACACCCTACTCATGTTTGAGATTTTCCCATACACCTTTTATAGTGTATCCCAAAGATCCTTTGCCTTTTCACAGTAACTATATGCCTCCAAGACTGAGGGATCCAACGAGCTTTGGAGAATGGACATAACCAGCATGTATTCTTGCAACCACTTGTGCTCCTCAGTTGTGGATCCTCCTCATCATTTTCATCCTCACTAATGAGCTTTGGGCTTCACCAGACGTGATATGTCCCCACAAACCCTTACTCCCCACAACAATCTTTACCAACCAAGACTATAAGAGGTAGTTTCCTCCCTTGAGTGTAACTGGAACCACAACCTTGTTTCCATCTTGATTGACTCGAAAAAAGGATGAGATCCAAAAGTCTTGAGTCTTCGTGAGAATCAAACCCAGATTATGAGTAACCTGGCTCTGATACCATAAAATGTTTTAGATAATTTTAGGCTTGATGATAGTTTAGAGATATTAGAAAGAATACTTAACAAAGGAACAAGGCTAATATGTAATCATGATTAAGAGTCTAAGATAAGGATAATAAATTGTCTGATTTATTCATTAAAATGAGATTACAAATATATAGAGTAGAGGTTACAAGGGTTTTCAGAACCAAAGAATGGAACATGTGGTCTAGGAGAAGGGGTGGAGCGCATATTTTGAACCATAGGCAAGGAGAGCCATTCAAGTGGCATCTAGCATCTTTGACCAGATGCTGGTTACTTTCCATCTGTTCCAGCCTGTCAAGGCCTATCCTCTCTTCCTTTCCAACGGATGGATCAAGGGTAAATCCCCAAGGTAAGTGCATTGTAACTTCTTCCTTTACGTGGATGGCCTTTTTACCATTTGGTCGTCCCAACCATTCTTCTCCCATTCTTCAATCCCTCAACTCAAATATGAACCTCAACTTAAAAAAAGTCACCGGCGGTGGCTTCCCTGCGGCAAACGTACGGTGGTCGGAGAGGGCGGCTTCAGCGAACGGCGGTCGGTAACGGTGGCACGTGAGGTTCACACGCGGTGGCTCTGGTGGTCTGCGGCGGCGCGTGAGATTCACGCGCAGAGCTTTTGGCCGAACTTGATGGTGGCCTTGGATTCGCGAAAAACCACGCAGTTAGAGAGTGATGATCAATTTACCATTCGCCCGAAACTTAAACAAAGGTGTTGGCAGTTTTGATGGTTACCTTCAACGGTTACCGGGGGTGGGATGTCCGATCTCAACTTTGGCGATGGTGGCTGGGGCTGGTCGGGTTCAGATCTCCTTGACGGCTCAGTTTCTGCAGAGATTCGACGTAGTGAGTTTTTTGAATAAAAAATGAAGTAAGACTAGAATTTATAGGGAAGTACCTAGGGTTTCCATCAGGTTAAATGGGCCTTGTTGGGCCCTAGGATTTGGGTCGTTACAATATATTCCATGGCATAGGGACTTACGGCCGAGATAAGTCTATTAGTCCAACTTTGGAATGAATGAATTCATATACCCTTTCTTGCTAAAGATGTCAATCAATTGATCTTAACTTCTTGTATAGTTTAGTAGAATTACTCTTTGCTCCATCATTTGCCTAATTTTATAGCTGTCCACTTTAATTGCTTGGTCCTCTCAAGGAACATCGAGTTGAATACAATGTGGACGGCTGCTGGATTATCAGAATACATGGTGCTGGAGCATGATTTATCACATAAATTCGGCTTAAGGCTCAATCAAAACGGACTGAGTTGGCAATGAAGACATGATCCATCAGCGAATTCCATTTATTCCAGCCTAAAGGGCTACCTCCCACCCCAAGATAGTGAGCTCTGAGTCTACAAATAATAACCAAGACCCAGTCACCTTGCGGTCAGTCGGTTCATCATCAGACCGAGAACTCCGGAGCAAGGAACAGCATGTGCATCCTATATACACAGAGTAGTTGGAACGAACTAGGGAGTATAAAAGAAAATACCAAGATCATTCTTCACATACGCTTTTTGACTTAATCGCATTCGACCTATAATACTCTCTCTCGAGTTGTGTTATCTTTTGTTTTTTATTTTATTTATATTCATCATATTCATTTTCATTAACATTAAGTCAATTTCAAGCAAAATGTCTTAAAGATATACTAATATAGACCTTTCTTACCGTTTCCCAAACCTTACTCTTTTAACATTAGAATTATGATTGAAGGTTTTAGCTCCCCAATTTGGCGCCGTCTGTGGGGGAAATGATAAAAAAGAGTACTCTAACACAAGATTCTGATCATAGATCAGCCAGATCTAAATGGATCCCAGAACCAGTAATCCAACTACAATTGCGCCCTGGTCCAAGCTGATGATGTCGTCCCGACTCAGAAAAGCAACACCAAAACCGGGGAACACAGTAACACTCCAATCAACGACGCATCCCATACATCTTCTCCAGAAAACTCTCCAGCCTTAAGATAGATGAACCCACCCGCGGTTCCTCTGGTAAGTATTCCCTCCAAATGACATAACTCATGGGTATGGAATATCAAGAAGGAACCTGAACGAAAATTCATCCACCATTTGGCTCAGTTTGTTTTCTTGAGAAGGATCAGAAGGTAAGGGACTTTTAGTAAACCCTAAACATAGTTCAGCTTCTGTTATGAACCAAACCCTCATCTCTCTTTGTGATCCAATACAACTGTGTGTAAAGCTTGGAGAGGAGATCCGTTTAAGGCCATCTAACTGTGGTGATCTAGGGTAAGCCTCATCTACCTGCCTTAGCCATGTTCTGAGAAATTCCATGTGATGTTAAGCTAAGATCATGGTCGGATCACTTGTTTATGATGGTGTACTGATCAGTTTAGTTTAGTTTCGGTTGGAATCAATGTTTGAAAACTGCTAGCTAAACTGTTTATGGTGTGAGTGAAGTTAAAACGAGATGAACTGGCCTTGTCCTAAATCAAACTTGTCTGAACCAGACTGATATGATATAGGAGGAGTAGAACCGAGATTTAACTTAACTCATTTAAGTAGTTAGAGTGAACCAAATTGCCATAATATTATTGTTCTGAACCGAACATATTTGATCTTGTCTAGTACTGGTCTGAGCCAAGCTGTCTATGGTCTGAACCTATCACGTACTGACCTAGTCTGAATTAATATAAACTTCTAAGTTATGTCCTGAACCAATCTGGTTAGATATAAGTAAAACTCCTTTAGAACCGAATTGTTTGGATGGATGATCATGTTTCCGAACTTCTTATTTCAGGTCTGTCAAGTCTAGTACAAGAACGTTTCAAGACTTGTCCAAATCAGTTTCAAGACCAATCTCTAGGTGAGTCTAGGGTGATGTGGTGTTAGATCACATATGTGTGTGTGATTGAGTGGAATTGAACTATATCGGTTAAGTAGTGAAGTCTCTTAATCCTTTGAAAATGTGTGGTGTTTACTTAATGTAAACACTTAACACTTAAAGAAATATTTGAAAGTACACATTGAGGTTAAGAAACTTCTTAGTACTTGTTCTCAAGTACTAATTATAGTTCAGCTTCTGTTATGAACCAAACCCTCATCTCTCTTTGTGATCCAATACAGCTGTGTGTAAAGCTTGGAGAGGAGATCCGTTTAAGGCCATCTAACCGTGGTGATCTAGGGTAAGCCTCATCTACCTGCCTTAGCCATGTTCTGAGAAATTCCATGTGATGTTAAGCTAAGATCATGGTCGGATCACTTGTTTATGATGGTGTACTGATCAGTTTAGTTTAGTTTCGGTTGGAATCAATGTTTGAAAACTGCTAGCTAAACTGTTTATGGTGTGAGTGAAGTTAAAACGAGATGAACTGGCCTTGTCCTAAATCAAACTTGTCTGAACCAGACTGATATGATATAGGAGGAGTAGAACCGAGATTTAACTTAACTCATTTAAGTAGTTAGAGTGAACCAAATTGCCATAATATTATTGTTCTGAGCCGAACATATTTGATCTTGTCTAGTACTGGTCTGAGCCAAGCTGTCTATGGTCTGAACCTATCACGTACTGACCTAGTCTGAGTTAGTATAAACTGCTAAGTTATGTCCTGAACCAATCTGGTTAGATATAAGTAAAACTCCTTCTTTAGAACCGAATTGTTTGGATGGATGATCATGTTTCCGAACTGCTTATTTCAGGTCTGTCAAGCCTAGTACAAGAACGTTTCAAGACTTGTCCAAATCAGTTTCAAGACCAATCTCTAGGTGAGTCTAGGGTGATGTGGTGTTAGATCACATATGTGTGTGTGATTGAGTGGAATTGAACTATATCGGTTAAGTAGTGAAGTCTCTTAATCCTTTGAAAATGTGTGGTGTTTACTTAATGTAAACACTTAACACTTAAAGAAATATTTGAAAGTACACACTGAGGTTAAGACACTTCTTAGTACTTGTTCTCAAGTACTAATTATAAGTATAAATAATGTATGGATTAATTATGTAATAATTAAGGAATTATGTATTATGTGAAAACTCATTATTAAATCACTATCCCTGAATTCCCGCATTACCGTGACTTGGTCCTGTGAATGGAACAAGGTCATGAAGACACGGTGATGGGGTAGCACCCTGGAGGCCGTGTACTGCATGACGATGCAGTCCCGAATGTTCATTAAGACGTTCGAGGATGATGGTAATGCTAACTCACTACTCTCGGTTAACCTTTGGGGTTTGTCGAGTTTAGTATATATATTGTAATTATAATTGAAGTTATGAAGGGCGGGTAACAATGAAGTGATAAATAAAATGAGATTCACATTGATGAATAATATATTAAAGTATAAATCAAGTACTTGTACGTCCATGTTCATTCTTTGACGATTGTTCGATTGTACTAGTGATTGAGTAGTGATCTAGATCCATTGGGTAAACTAGTTACTCGCGACTCATTGTTGTGTGTGCAGGTAACCACTAGTTGGGAAACCTCTTCTTATTGGACGGAAGGAACGGCCAACCAGCGGTAGTATTTTGTTGTCCTTGCAACGTATCTTTTGTTGTATATTTACTTAAAACGTTGTTGGGCGTTAGGCCGTAGTGTAAAACTATAACACTTTGTAAGATGTTTAAAAGTAAATAAATAATGTATAAAAGATGTTTATAAATCAGGAGTACTTATATGATATTAGTCCTTGTTCGGGACGAACTAACTATCGGATACTCGGTTGGGTTGAAAAGCCTTGGTCGATATCTCCGGTAGGAGCGTTGGTGTTCTCAAATTGCTAGTCCAAGGTGATCGGAATTTTTCTGTGAACCTCGGTTCGGCTTTCAGGGAACATCGACCGTGTCATTTCCGGTCATCTACAATCGGGGGTGTCACAGTTAGGGTGTTCAGTGGGATGGCCACTAAACGGATTTTATGTATAAAAACAAGGAAATCAGCATTAAGTTCAGAGTTTCTTGCATGGTTATCCAGTAATCTGATAGCGGACCTCAGACCTATTGGAATAGGTCCTTGTGGGGTTTAAGTATTCAAGCATTGGAAATTTATTTCTAAACTCATCTTTTGGAGTTTTACTAATTTTGTTAGGGATTGCAGCCCCCGGTTTATTAATGATTTGGCTTGCTTCATTGCATTCATGATCATTTATATTTCAAAACTACTTCCTCATTAATAAGTTTAGCATAGACGGACTTACCTCTTTTCGGCTGATCGGTATCGATCAATGGTGGTAGCATAGTATCACTCGACGTTGGTGGACGAAAGTCAATCGATCCTGCAAGAGATCCGTCGATCGATTCTTGTCGTTCAGAGACCATATTCTCTCCCAATGGTACATGGGTCATGAGGAATAATAAAAGAATAGGTTAGCAACAATAAAGTAAAAAAACTAGACTATAGTCTAAACTAAATCCAATGGAAATAAGAAAGAGTCCCCGGCAATGGCGCCAAATTTGATGTAGCTTTTATTATGCACTCTCAAATTAACCAGATGAGCTAATTTTTACTCTCTTAAATAAGAGGTTTAGTGTAGTACTTAGGGATCAAATCCACATAGACTCTAAGATTACTCAATAGATTTATTGCTTCGAATTAAACCTAGATGAAAGTATTAATTGATGAATAGTGATTTAAAGGTTGGTTTAGTTTACAAAGATTATTGTGAAGGCTTAGACTTAGGGCAACTCTCAGGTAGACTAAGTAATGCTGACTAACAGAATGTTAAGGGTTTTAGTGAAGCATTGTTCTGAACTCAAACTCTAATGTTTATGTAAGTCACTCTCATGATTCTTAACGGAGTGTCGATCGACGGCCACTATGTGGTGTCGATCGACGCCACTTCTAAACAGATATGATTTTTATGTTTGATATGTTCTCTATACTACTAAATAAACTCTTGTTTGTTATTAGGGTTTTAGACTGTTGAAGATATGCTTCATGGTATAGCCAAGCTCTCGCTTGCGCTACAACATCCTATATTGCGAGGTGATCAGATTCAACTTTAGCATTAAGATCTAGTTAAACAAAGAACTAACTAGAATAACCCTAACAATTTCATAACATCAGGAAGCCATTAACTACCCAAGAAGAACCCTAAATCTAACAATGGACTACTCAGACATGTTTGTGATAAACATGATGAATAGCTGAATGAATTGCATAGAATTAAGAACATGAAACAAGGTAGTTCAAGATATTAGTCTAAGAATGGAATAGATCTCTCTCTCCAACGGTAGCCATCAAATTTTCAGGTATCAAAAGCTTTGTAAATACAAGTCTATCTTTCAAAACAACTAAGAAACCTAATAAATAGTCCAAAATGCAGGAAAAGACTTGTCTTGCAAATAATGAAACTTTTTGGATAAAATTGTGCTTTCTTCTAATCTTCTATTAAGTCTCAGAAATGTTGGCCTTCTATCGATACTCAAGGTGAGACATCGATCGATGGTTACTGCGTATTCTGGTTCTAACTTCGAGTTTTCGGCTGAGCAATCTTCAATGCTCTAGAATGATCTAAAACCTCCAATTGCTTCCAATGACTATCTGAACCTGTAAAAACTATAAAATAACACCAAATACATATAAAAGACTCTAAAATGATATATATATATAATGTCCTATTTCGTATATACATTCATGTCTTGGACGTCCAGGTAGAGAAGAATTCATCCTTGCTACTTGGAAGAGCTTCATAGCCACGGTTGGAGCATTATGCGACATGAAGACTGATGTGTCATGTTTTTACCTTATTTCACCCATGATATATATACCCATGATATATATATATATATATATATACCCATGATATATATATATATATATATATATATATATATATATATACCCGTGATATATATATCATGGGTGAAATAAGGTAAAAACATGACACATCACTCTTCATGTCGCATAATGCTCCAACCGTGGCTATGAAGCTCTTCCAAGTAGCAAGGATGAATTCTTCTCTACCTGGACGTCCAAGACATGAATGTATATACGAAATAGGACATCTCTGATTTTCACTTGGAAGTCCTTGACTATTCTTTCTAAATTTAACTAAGAGCAATCTACAAAAGTGAAAGAATCACTAGAAGGTTCCACCTCTAAGCTGAGCACCTCTGACATGGTTCTTGGCATAATGCTTACTCAAGAACCGGTGTTGCAGAGTGCATGAGGGTAGTCATTTCCCATGATGTTGAAGGGAACCACAAACAACCTAGGGTCGCTTCTCTTCTTCAAATTAACCCTCTGCTTTAGCTTCTCCCTAAGATAATTAAAAATTCTTTCAATGTCCTCATCAGTCTCCTATCCACAATCTGTAATTGTAATAAGCCTCCTCGAATGGGGTTTCTAATGGGATTCTAAGGACTCTCTTGGTAAAGCTATCCATCTCTTTCTCATTAGCTTCCATTCTAAGATGTTGAGGGACTTTTTTATTTCTTCTAGTATGTCCATCCATAGCTTTCTCAGTTACCGTAGGGACTGGGTTATCTGTCTATCTAGGTTTAGGTAGGGTGGGTTTCGAGTGCTTATGAGTATATATAAGGCTCAGATCTATGCTTAGCAACCGACATACTTCTTTTTCGATCGGCTGTTCCGATGGTAGGGTCCGGCTGTCGACCGATTTCCATCTCTTTGTACTTGGATTCATCAAATACCGTCGATCGATGGTTGTTCGAGCAAGGCACGGGATTCTCACGAATTTCTTCTTCCTAATGCCTAATCTCAAAACTTGCCAAAAATCATCATCAATGATGGCACTGACGCGATGCTTTTGTCCAACGTCAATCTTTTCTTTGATCAAAGCTTTTTGTCTCCTCACAGCCTAACTGGTATGAACAACTTGATTTTCTTGCTTCTTCACATGGGTGTGGAGACCTTCAAATTAGTGTTGAGATTGGTATAGAAAGCATCAATCTTTCCATTAAAATCTACTGTCATCTTATGTTGTCCTTCTAGAACCTTGTCAGTCTTGGCTTCAATCTTGTTCTCCTAGGTATCTAAGGGTACTCTGATAATAAGAGGATCCATAGGTTTTGTTGTTGATGTAGGGTCTCTACTGCTTTAGTTCCCATCTCTGGAATCCATTTCCACAAACAAAGTTCACATAATATTCTTCATCTTTCTCATTGACAGATCCTATAGCTTCTACACCTTTGGCGAGGCTAACCTGCTTCTTTAGAAACCTCTAAACACTATTCAACTTAGTTTTTACTTCTTCCATTTGATCTCTACTCGGGAAAAACCATTGATGATGTCTCAGGACTGGTGGTGATCGATTCCGGCAGAAGAGTGTCCATCAACGAAGAAGTGTTAATGTCGATCGATTATTTTCGCTTCTCCTTGCGTATGCTACTGGGTCCGAGAAAATTAAGTATTTTTCCTTGTTGCATAAAGAGCTCCCTTTGCACAAAACACTAATGAAGATGTTATAAACAAGGTAAAACTCGTCCAGAGGCAATCTTGTAATTTTTTGACTTGGGGCTCAAGTTGGGTACTCTGTGAATTGGACTTCTGTGTGTTGACCGTCAATCGACCGCATCGGTGCGTCGTCGATCGACGAAACTCTCTATCTCGACTTGTACTTAGCTGAATTTTACCAGCTATGGGGTTCCTCTGCCTATGAGCTCCAAAAAGCCTCATAATCTTTATAATTCTCCAAAATGCACCTGGACCTGAAAAGACTCTAAAAAACATCTTAGACACACATAACAAACTCCCAATAGGGCCTATAACATGGTCTAAAACTGGTAACTACTATGACCTAACCACTGGTTGGTCATGTTCTTGTTTGATTGTTGCACGGCCGGTCAAGTCAACTTGTACTTAGACCAAATCGGGGTGTCAATGACATGACCTACCATAAAGAGCTCCATACGATGCAATCTCAATGCTTGAATGGTAGCAGTTTTTGTAGGCAAATTCTGCTAGAGGTAGGTACTTTCACTATCTCCCTTCCCAATCCAATACACATATCCTCCAATGTCTGAATTGTCCTCTCTGACTGACCACCTATCTGCAGGTGATACGCGGTACTCATGTAGACCTTTGTCCCCAGTGCCTGCTAGAAGGCTCCCAAAACACAGATGTGAACTTTGTATCTAGATCTGAAACAATGCTGACAGCAACATCGTCCAACTTCATAATTTCCTTGATGTAAATTTGCACCAACTGATCAGCTCCATATGTTTTCTTAATGTCTAGCAAATGAGCTAACTTGGTGGATATAACCGAAATATCATTCCTGCCTCCAAAATTTGTCAGCAGTCCAGTCACGAAATCCATAATCACCATGTACCATTTTCACTCTGGCAAAAGCAGTTTCAATAACCCGCTAGTTATGTGATGCTCAGCCTTAACCATATGACATGCTGTGATACGAATGTAACTACATCCTTTTTTACACAAGGCCAATCATAAGAACGCTTCAATTCTCTAAACATCTTGGTGTTTCCAATTTTAACAATTTCTTCGAAAGAATGTTTAGTGATACGAAGTTGCTTTGGCTAAGAGGTCCATTCTTCTTGTATAGTTTAGAAAATTGTTGTGTTGAGTTAATCGTTTACGTTTATACAATAATCATGAACTTTTTTCTGGAAAATGAGCCTTCGCCGTTTTTATTGAAAAGTTTCTTCGGTAGCTCCGATTGAGACAAAATGAAGAGCATTTCGATCAAGTTTCGAGAGAGAAGCTAAGGGTATGGTCTTACTCGCCATATGGAAACCTGGGGGCTGTATTTGGCGACCCGGGTTCGTTTAGCGACTCTTACTTGTTTTGATCGTGAAATATCAACGGAAACTCCGATTGGGACAAAACAAAGAGCATTTTGATCACGAATTGAAGAGGAATACAAAAGAGAGACACGACTCGCCATATGACGTCCCAGATTTTGTGAGATCGGGTTGCCATATGAAAACCCAGACAGGTTGAGGTCAGGTCACCATATGGAGACCGGATTGGTCGAGGTCAGGTCGCTATATGGCGACCTGGACTGTGTGAAATCAGGTTGCCATATGGCGACCTGGAATTGGCGAGCCCATGTTGCAATATGGCGACCCGGACTGTGTGAAGTTAGGTCGACATATGGTGACCCGGACTGTGTGAGGTCAGGTCGCCATAGGATGACCAGACTGTGTGAAGTCAGGTCGCCATAGGGCGACCCCGAATTTGCAAGCCAGGTCGCCATATGGCAACCCGGACTGTGTGAAGTCAAGTCGCCATATGGCAACCCGGACTGTGTGAAGTCAAGTCGCCATATGGCAACCCTGAATTGGCGAGTCCAGGTCGCCATATGGCGACCTAGACTGTGTGGATCTAGGTCACCATATGGCAGCCCGTCCTTTAAGTGTGCAGGTCGCCATATGGGGATCCAGGTTTAGTGCGGGTTGCCATATGGCGACCCATGCTTCCCAAATGCAAGTTACAATATGGTGACCCGAGCCTTGGGAGTGTGGGTCGCCATATGGCGACCCGTGCTTCTCGGGTGCCAGTCGCCATATGGTGACCCAGACCTTGTGAGTGTGGGTCGCCATATGGCCACCAGTGCTTCCCAAGTATCAGTCACCATATGGCGACCCAGACCTTGGGAGTGTGTGTTAAGTTGAGGTACATATTTGGGGTTAAGGGATTAAAGAATGGGAGAAGAATGGTTGGGAAAGTAAAATGGTAAAATGATCATCCGGGTAAAGGAAGGAGTTACCATGCGCCTATCCTTGGGTATTTACACTTATCCATCCTTGGTAAAGGAAGAAAGGAAATGCCTTGATAGGCTGGAACAGCTGGAAAGTAACCAGCAAGCATCTGGTCAAAGATTCTAGATGCCACTTTAATGGCTCTCCTTGCCCACAATTCGAATTAGGCGCTCCCCCACCTCTCCTAGACCACATGTTCCATCCTTTGATTCTGAAAATCCTTGTAACCTATACTCTATATATTTGTAATCTCATCTTAATGAATAAAGTAGATAGTTCATAATCATCTTTTATACTCTTAATCATGATTACATTTTAGACTTGTTCTTTGGTTAAGCTTTCTTTCTAATCTCTAAACTATCATCAAACATAAGATTATCTAAAACATTTTATGGTATCAGAGCCAGGTTCCTCATAATATGGGTTTGATTCACACAAGGACTCAAGACTTTTGGATCTCATCCTTTATTCAAGACAACCAAGATGGAAAACCACAAGGTTGTGGTTCCGGTTACACTCAAGGGAGGAAACTACCTCCTATGGTCTAGGTTGGTGAAGACTGCTGTGGGGAATAATGGTTTGTGGGGACATATCACGTCTGGTGAAGCTCCAATACTCATTACTGAGGATGAAAATAATGAGGATCTCACAAGCGAGGAGGACAAGTGGTTGCAAGAAGACATGCTGATTATGTATATTCTCCAAAGCTCGTTGGATCCCTCAATCTTGGAGGCATATAGTTAGTTTGAGAATGCAAAAGATCTCTGGGATACACTCAAGAAGGTGTATGGTTACTGATATAGCTTATTCATTACCAGTTTTAGGCCATGTGATGGACTCTATTTAGGGTCTATTATGTGTGTCAAGGGTATGTTTTAAGGTCTTTACAAGTCCAGGTATGTTTTGGAGATATATGGCGATACTTGGAGCATTTAGAGGAGAATAATATGTAGCTTATCATTGAAAGAGTCAAAGTACAAGACTGCCGTCGATCGACGGCACTATCTTGACATCAACCGATGTTACATGACCGAGATCGATCGATGCTGACTACTTTCCATCGATCGATAACCAATTCTCAGACAGCTAATTTCAAGCCCAAGTTAGAGAAAAGACACAAGATTAGAAGTACCCCTGGACGAGTTTTGACCTAGATTTAAAGGTTTTATATTTAAACTTCATGTATGGCAGAGAAAAGAAGAGGATTACGTACGGAGACGTAGGTTTATAGGTTCTTTAGTATTCTATTTAGGGAGAAGATTCATAACTCCTTAGGGATCGTATTGGAACCCCAGTGTTTTATCTATGCATTATATTCAGATTATTATTCTTACTTTGATTATGTTTGAGTAGTTATCAACTAGATTTAGGGTTTATTAATGGTATTGATGGATTAGCCAAACAATATAATTGTTAGGGTTATTATTAGATCTATCAATATAATTGTGTTTATTGCTTGTGCTCTAGAGTAGCTAACTAGAACCCTGATAATAGGATAGTTAAGCGCAAGCGAGAGCATGGTCTATTACCAGAGTTAATCTTGTTGAGCTAGGTTGCTAGAAAAAAACGAAAGTTGATTTAGTTAATCTAGTGAACTTATCGAATTAGTTCATAAATCTTGAATCAATAAACCATCGATCAACGCATGATCATTGCCATCGATCGACGGTCATTCCGTGTCAACAAGCGAGAGCTGAGACATTGGACTTAGTCGATAGATTAGACTCGAAGTGAGAGTTGGTCGTCTTTTACATTAGATATCGAGTTATGTGATTAATACCCCTAGCTTCTATCCTCTATAATCCACTTGCCTGAAACCATAGAACTAGCATATTTACATTTACATCTAGTTTGTTTAGTAGCATATTTCCATATTCGCATCATTAGCATAATTTCATATTTACATTATTAGCATATTTCCATATTGTATCTACACTCTCCAATAAGGAATATTTCCTTAGAGTTATTACTTGTTACCAATATATATAATCACCTAGCTTAATCTTTAGGAATAAAAAATCAATTGTGTGCCATTGTTCTCTGTGGATTCGATCCCTAAGTACTACACCTAATCTCTCTTGGCAAGAGTATTGTTTTGTGTGTTCGGATTAAGGGTTAATTTGATAGTTAATTGTTTAGGATATTTATACCCTGCTAGAACAATAAACACACTCATGTCAAATTTCGCGCCGTTGCCGGGGAACATTGATCATTATTAGATTTAATTTCTAGGATTTAGTCTAGGTTTGTTTTACTTTCAAGTTACTGATTTTTCTTTTTAGGTGAATGCAAAGGAGTACCAAAAGCAATAAAGGACAAGAATTATTGTTCTCAAACCCGCAAAAACTTGAATGTACGATCCGCAAAGAAAGACGACAAGCATCGATCAACGGCAGACATTCAGCGTCGACCGACACTTCTTTGCGGATAGCATCGACCGGCATCAGAACTCTAGCATCGCCCGAGATTGATCACATGGAATCGATGGATAGCATCTCACCCGCATCGATCGACAACATCTCAAACGCATCGATCGACAACATCTCACCCGCATCAATCGATGACAGCAGACTTGTTCAGATGGTTGCACCTATAATTGTGGTTCAGAATGAGAATGGAGACTTGCATGACCTCAACGGTCAACTGCGTAATGCAGCAGGTCAAATGATAGACGATCAGGGGGTTGTAATCCCTGATACAAAAGAAGAAGCAGATGCTGCAATAGCTCAACCTGCAACTAACGCCCAAGCTGCTCAACGTACGCTGGCTGACTACAACTGTCCCAACCAGTTCTACGCCAACAGATCCGCCATTCGTCCTCTAGATTTTCAGAGATACGATTTTGAGATCAAGCCCGCAGCTCCATAGCACTTTCTTCAGAGGTATTGGATTACAATATCAGTTGGTTTTAGACAGAACTAGTGAGGGAAACTTCAGAACCAGAAGCCCTGAAGAAGCTACAAGATTGATTGAAAACCTGGCATCCAGCAATAGCACCAAGAACACCGATTTCGGGAGAAGGAAATCAGCTCCAGCTGTGAGCAAGGAGCAGATTGAAGAGGTCAAGGCAAAACTAGATAATTTTCAGAAATTTTTCAAGAAGCAAGTTACTTTTGCGGACGTGGAAGCAATTGAGTCTGGAGAAGATGAGTTTGATGGAGAAGATGTAAACTACATTGATGGGAATGGTTTCCAGAGACAAGGGAATTCATGCTTCAACATGAACTCCTATGGTACTGGTCAAAGGACTAACTTTTATCAGAATTCGCAGCGAAGGCCCTTCAACAACAATAGGACTTATGGATCTACCTACTACTAGAATCCTCCTCCAAAAAGTCAGGAAAGCAAGATTGAAGCAATGGTTGACAGAGTCTTAGAGGGACAGCAGAAGATGACTGTGGATTTCAATGGGAATATAGATGGTCTATACCACAACCTCAATATCAAGTGATGTAAACAAGTGAGACCATTAAGAAGCATCTCTCTCTTGATCAAGGAGAAAATCCAGGCTGGGCAAAGATTGATCAAGCTTGATCAATGCGTTGATTGATGATGATTTTTGGCAGGAAATCAAGAGAGAGAGAATCCCCAAGATATCGATTTTCGTGTGAAAAATTTGGTTTCACTCGGCAATTCTAATACGCTTCAATGACGCCAACCGGTGACAATCGATCGACGGTGAAACCTACAGACTCATTGGTTTTGTGTGAATCAACAAATATTGATCGACACCGTTTCCATGACATCGATCGACAGAGTGACAAAATAATTGATCGATAGTACACACTTAGCATCGATCGACAAGATAGAAATCCAGCTCCACTACCGAAACTAAATGCGAGCTTGTTTGTAAATCCAACCGTGACAATTTCAGAACAGAATTCATACACATCTGAAGCTATGGATACTGATAGAGAAGATGAGGGAAACTCAAAAAGGAGACAAAAGATCCCCAAACATCAATGCACAGAAGCCAATGAAAAGGAGATAGATAAGTTTGCTAAAAGAGTTTTTAAAATTCCTCTAGATACTTCTTTTGATGAGGCTTATTCTGCTCACAGATTGTGGATGTTTTTCAGGGACACAAGAGAGACAGATGATGATATAGAAATAATGTTCAATCACCTCACAGAGAAGATGAAGCAGAGGACCTGTCTAAAGAAGAAAAGTGATCCTGGAAAATTTGTGGTTCCATGCTCATGAAAGGAAAAAAAAATACCCCAACACCCTTTGTGACACTGGATCTGCAGTAAGCATTATGCCAAAGTTAATGGAAAAAGAGTTGAGCCTGAAAGTGGAACCCTCCAACAATTCTTTTACATTCGTAGACTGCTCAAGATGAATTCAAGAGGGATGGTAAAAGATGTTCCAGTGCAGATCAACAACACATTAGTTCCAACAGACTTCCATGTGATGGACATCATGATAGATTGGAACTCTTCCCTACTACTTGGGAAAGCATTCATGGCTACTGTGGCAGCCATATGCAATATGAAGTTAAACAGGTTGTATCTATCTCTAATTGATCAAAATATTTTTTATGAACCTGTCTAGAATAAGAACAAGGCTACCTTGATCGAATTGTGCTATGATGCAAGCTTGTGGCCACATGTTACTGCAATTACGAGTTCGGTGAGGAATCAGAAGAAGGAGCATCGATCAACACCCAACCCAACCCATCGATCAACAACCATACAGTTCAACAATCGATCGACAACCATACAGTTCAACAATCGATCGACGCCCACCCTATCGCATTGATCGACACTCAAACTTCCGAACAAGCCCACACCCACCATGGCGATATCAGTTACAACACAACACAGCTCGAGTACGACGAAGACTACAAAGACAAAGAAACAATTGAATACCGAAGGATTGCTATGGAAGTGGCTGGAGTTTTCCATGTTTCCCATCAACTTGGGAAATCGACATCAATCGACGGACACAATATATCGTTGATCGATACTGAGAATGAAGCAGAAACCGAACGAGATTCAACTGCAGAATGCGAAAGGAAATATGATTATTACAGCCAGATGAGTTCGGTATTACACAAGATCCAGATGGTTATGCAAGAGCTATGGATGGCATAATTCTACATGTCACAAAGGAAGATGTGGGCAGATATACTTGCATTGGTGATGTGGGGTCACTTTCAAATTAAACCTATATTCCCACTTTACTCTCTCAATTAAGAGGTTCAGTGTAATACTTAGGGATTGGATCCAAAAAGACTCTAGGATGGCATAATATACTTATTGTATTCGAATTAAAGCTAGAAGAATTATTGCAACCACAATAAAAGGGATTTTAAGATTGATTTGGTTTAAAAGGATTTAAATTTAGAGATAAGACTTAGGGAAATTCTTAAGTAGATTTAGATAATGCAAGCTAATAGATTGCTAGGGTTTTATTAAGCATCGTTTTGTGATCAAACCTCAGATTTTAGGAGATCACTCTCGCGCATCTCGACTGAGCGTCGATCGATGGCAATAATACGGCATCGTTAGATGCTCATTGACATGGGTGTATTTATATGTTTCAATAAGGTAATAATATCTTTAAAAAACAGCAATCAAATTAACCCTTAATCCTAACACACAATACAATAATACTCTTTTCAAGAGAGATCAGGTGTAGTACTTAGGGACTAAATCCACAGAGAACAAAGGCACACAATAGATTTCTTATTTTTAAAAGCTAAGCTAGGTAACTATATATATTGGTAGCAAGTAATCAGGTCAAGGATATATTCTTTATTAGAAGGTATATATGCAATATGGAAATATGCTAATAATGTAAATATGGAAATATGCTAATAATGTAAATATGGAAATATGCTAACAATGTAAATATGGAAATATGCTAGATCTAGGTTTTCAGGCAAGTGGATTATAGTAGATATAAGTTAAAGGTATTTAATCATGGAACTCGAAATCTAATGTAAAAGACATGAACTCTCGCATGCACGCCTAATCTATTGACCAAGTCCAATGTCTCAGCTCTCGCTTGTTGACACGGAATGACCGTCGATCGATGGCAATAATCGTGCATCGATCGATCGTTTCTTGATTCAAGCGTTAAGACCTAATTTGATAAGTTCACTAGATTGAATAAATTAACTATCGTTTGTTTCTAGCAACCTAGCTCAACATAATAGATTCCGGTAGACCATGCTCTCGCTTGCGCCTAACTATTCTGATATCAGGGTTCTTATTATCTGCTCCAGAACAAAAGCAATAAACACAATTCAATTAATAGATCGAATAATAACCTTAATGATTCTCTTTTTTGGCTAATCCATCAGTACCATTGATAAACCCTAAACCTAGTTTACAATTACTCAGACATAATTAAAGTAAGAAGAATAATCTGAATAAAATGCATAGATAAAATAATGGGGTTTCAAAGTACACTTAGAATACACTAGCAAATGCTAGCACACACACACAAACTCTTGACCCCTCAACTCTAACTAAAAACTAGCACACTTAGCTAGCACACCTAGCATGGTGCAATACATAAAGTATAAATAAAACCATAAACTAGGTCAAAACTCGTCCAAGGGTAATCTTGTAATCTTGTGTTATGTCTCTAACTTGGGCTTGAAAGTTGGCTGTCTGAGAACTGGACATTGATCGATGGAAGATGTGCAACATCGCTCGATATTGGTCATGTAACATCGGTCGACGCCTACGTTGTGTCGTCGATTGATGGTAATTTTGTAGTTCGACTCTCTTCAATGATAAGCTACAGATTATTCCTCTCCAAATGCTCCAAAAGCTCCAAGTATCTCCAAATATCTCCAAAATGTACATGGACCTAAAAAGACCTCAAAACATAGCCTAGACAGACATAACATACCCTAAGTAGAATCTATAACATGGTCTAAAACTGGTAATAAATAGGCTATATCAACTCCCCCAGACGTAACCTTTTGCTTGTCCTCAAGCAAACAAGCATGTGAAAGATGTTTTGAAAATCGAAGACTCACATATTGTGTAAGTATAATTGTCACCTTACTTTATTACATCCACATCCTATCAACCCACACAAAGAAACTTTATATACCCTATACTAGTCTAACTCGCCCCTCTACTGATTTTATTTCTTTGCATAAAATAAAAGTGCAGGCCTCACCTTGGGAGTATCGATCAAGGGACACATGGAATCTTACCTCTGCAAGTATCTGAATACACATGCAGCCTTCTCTGATTCCTTTCTTCTCTCTCTTCTCACTTCTTTTCAGTCAGTGTCTCCCTTCTTTTGAGGGTATCATTTTATTTTTTAATTGACTGAGATATTTGGAAAGGCTTCCATGAATCAAGCCCTAATGATTTTTGCCACCAGATCCTGTTCACTCCCTTCTGACCTTTTTATATCTTTCTAGGATCATATGAATCAAGCTTTAATGGTTGTAGTCACCAAATCCTGTTCGACTCCTTTTTTAATCTGAAGGGGAGAGAGAGGGGAATCAGAAGCATACAAAGTGCTACCTTCAAAACTTGCAGAAGAAATCCGATCCAATATATACGAAATCCCAAAGCAAGCAATTAATGTCAGGATTAGTGTTGGAAATCAGCTTCGGTTCCTCCAAACTTTCTAAGCAAGTGTGATATAGTGGCAGGATGATCCACTTTGGTATCTCTAGTAATCTCTGCAAATAACTTTTTAAGAATGGTGCTTATAGTATGGTTAGTCAATATTAAATCTAGATCATAGTCTCTTTCTTGACTTAATAAATTTTTTTTTGATCAACTTACATAGATATAAATAACACTGAAAAAACATAAGCAAACCTCCCCCAGACTTAAATTACATTGTCCCTAGTGTAATCCGCCCCAGATTGGTTAGAAAAAAAATTAAATCATAAGTAATTATCTTAAGTATAGAACTCGATACCTCTCTTTGTAAGAGAGCGTCGATCGATGCTCGGATATGGATGTCGATCGATGCTAAACCTGTAAGTTCCTATTTCTTATAAAACTCAAAATAAAACACAATATCAGTAATACCTCCCCCAAACTTAAACAACACTTTCGTCAGTGTTATACAGTCTGAGATTGGGGAAGAAATAAATCATAAGGACCATTTTAACAAGGAAAAACTGAAACACCTGCTCGATGATGGTGACCGTCGATCAACATAGTTAAATGCCTATCGATCGATGCGGTGCTTACTCCATCGATCGCCAGTGACCAAGTGTCGGTCGATGCTCTACGCAGTTTGACTTCCTCGGTTTTTTTTTGAATAATCTGAAATAAATAAAAATTAGTGTTAAATGAAGTATAAAATCAATTAAAACTTACTAAAAAATGGGTTGCCTCCCACTCGGCGCTTGGTTAGAAAGGAGACTTAGAAAATGGATACAGCATTCACAATGTCGTAAGCTCAACATTGTGAATGTTGTGACTAGAAAGGAGGTTGATCAACACTTAGAAAACAAGTGGCTACATCTTCGTTGCTCTTCTGAAAACCATGTACCAATGAAGTTTTTGATTGCCTCTTCTCCTCTAATTTTCTCGTTCTTGATTATATCCTTAGTAACCTCCAGTGAATGCATTCTTCTTTGTAGATTTTCAATACTGCGCTGGAGCATTCTCTGTCTGGCAGCTGTAGTGTCTGACATTTCCTCTAGTTGCTGAGAAACATCTTCCTTCATCAGGTTCTGAGAAAAAGCAATATCAGAAAACCTTTCTTCTAAGTGGCGTTCTGCTGCAAACTTCTTTATGTCGAACTCAGTATCGATCGATGGCGTAGGGTTGCCCTCGATCGATGTCACTCCATCCAGTCTACTCACATGCTGTCTCTGAAAAGTATCCATGCCTTGCTTCATCTCAACCATGCATGTAGTCAATTTCGTTTGGTATTTATCAATAGGATAGTAAACGTCATCAAGCCTCATATAGAATTCATCCGTTGACATCTTCTGAGCTTGGTAGATCACATGCACAATATCATCAATCTTTGCCCTGCTGTATGTCTCCTGCTTCTGCTCCGTGTTGTCGATCGATGCTGATACATGTGCGTCGATCGATGGCTGTTGCGGTTGTCCAAAGAGATTTCATGATCGTCCAGCCATGACAAGGGCGTCTGCTACATCTTTCTTCGGTAGAGTTAGAATTCTCCCATAAAGACTCCTTGAACCTCCTTCTACATCTCTGAAAATTCCAAACTCATCGGGTTTGATATACCCAGCTTCTGTTTTTTCTGGTCCAAGTAAAGGGTCTGGTTTTCATTTGATGTCGTTACATGGCCAAGATAGGTCGATTGTTGATGATGTATTGCCTACTCTCGCTTCCATTATCAGCCAGGTTCATTCTCATCATAATCTGAGTCATACTCTTCGTCGGCTTCACCGTATCCTTGGCGTGCCCCATTGGTGTCGATCGATGGTCTGGGGTTGCTTTCAATCGATGGTGATCAGACCGGTGCCCAAAAAGGTTTCCAGCTCCGTTGTGCATTGCAAATATATCTGCTACATCCTCCTTCGTGACGTTTAGAATTCTGCCAAACATAGCTCTTGCGTGACTGTCTGGATCTCTCATAATACCGAACTCATCTGGTTGTAGATAACCAGCTTCTCTGTCGTGTTCTTCTGCTGAATCATGTTTGGTTTCTGCTTCGTGTTCAGGAAGAAGATTTCATGGTGAATGGGCAGCGAGTGAAACACTATTTGACTAGAGCTGAAATTCCGCATACGCAGACAACACGTCTAGAGCAATTTTTCGTCAAGCTATAAACTTTAAACAAGCACTAAGTGGGAGCCAACCCACTAAATTACTAATACAATAATAATTTTTATATATATATATATATGATGAGAAAAACAGAAAACCCAAAAGAAAAAATTATATATTAGTAGTAATACTTTAACAATTAACAAATATTTAATAATTATCTATTATTTATGCAATTACAAAAATCTAAACTAAATAAGGAGTCCCCGACCAGACCACTGATCGATGCCCCTATATTGCCATCGATCGACGGTCGTGCGTCCGGTAGGTTAACTCGACACGACCCTAATTCATAAAACACTTTTCTCCAAACCGCCAAAAACACACACGAGTTCTACACCCTATTTCTCTCTAAAATTTTGGCCGATTTTGCTCATTTCTGAGCCTAAACCACATGATTTCTACATTATCTACATGTTCAACTCTTTAAATCAATCAATCTTCAAGGTATGTTCTCCAAATCTCTTAGTTTAGGGAAATTTTTATGGTTTGAAGAAAAATTAAATTTTTGGTAATGCTACTCGGAATGTAGAACGATTTAGGGTGCTAGAGTAATATATTAGGGACTATCCATCATTTTTACACATGATTTGTACGATTTGAGTTGATTATTTTCGATCTTGGGAACAGTGATCCGCGACACAGCATCGATCGATGACCATAAGTCGACATCGATCAACAGGCATTAGGTCTGGTCGATCGATGACCATGCGATACCATCGATCGACGGCTGCTACTTTCACTTCAACATCGATTCTGATTTGTGCTTTGTTTCATTATATGAAAATGAACGAGAGGAGAACTATGGCACGTTACGAGGTTGGTGTCCCCAGCGCTCCACCATAGGGTCCTCCATGCCGAGACCCTTAGCCCAAGGAAGAGGAGGCTTTACTTGTGACCTTACACCCTCGAAGAGCTGTGGCATCTGGGGAATGCACCCATCGTCCCCTGAGTGAGGAGTGGGAAGATTTTGATAGACTTTATTACAACGCCTGGCAGGGCGTCACCATCGAGCCAACCAAGTTTACTGACAAGCGAACCTTGAAGAAACTTGGGCTCTACGTTGTCTTCAAGCAGATGATGCAGGAGCTCGGATTAGGCACCATGTCTACTAAGCCATATCCTCTATACCCCGACCTAGTGAGGCAGTGCATCTCCACAGCTCATGTGCTCTACAAGAGCCCTAGGGTGAAGGTGGCACATGAGGCCACCCTGATCTTCTTCATTAGAGGGATCCAGAACAGGATCCCCAACCCACAGTTATGTGAGATTTACGGCTTTGACATCGGTACAAGCGCTTAAAAAGCTGCTCATTTTCCTGGTCTGCCTACCTTCTGGGGCCTCATCGGGACAGGCCATTTTGACTCCAGCTCACCCACTCAGACGGACGTCAGTCACCCCACCCTGCGCCATTTCCTGAAGGTCATTGCTAACACCCTGTTGTGCAAGATGGAACCCAACAAGGTTCGGGTTCAGGAGCTGACACTTCTATACTAATCCGTCAGGGAATTAGTTGGGCTCGATGACGAGCTCTTTGTTCCACCAGAGACCAATCAGCAGGTGAACTTGGGAGCAATATTTGCGGTGCATCTGGCGACCCTGAAGGACAAACCCTTGCACGGTTCTGGCGCGAAGAGGGAGACGATAGGGAGCCTCCTAACACCCATCTTCAGTTTCTTGGCATCAGCCGAGGGAGCTTTGGTGCAGAGAGGACTGCCAGTTCAATATCTTTAATAAGTCTAGGATCACTAATGATATGATGGGATGCACCAGAGTCAATTATCAAAGGTTTAGACATATTGAAAGCATTATATGAATGGCTACTTCTAGCGGGTCCATATGCAATCCTAGACTGATCTAGATGATTATTTGGGTCATACTCAGTCCTAGAGTGATCAGTACTACCAGTTCTAACCAAGGATGCATCAAAAGAATACCCAAGGGTGTTACCATTGTCCTTGAAGATTCTGATTAGAGAATCAATGTCTGAACTCTTAATCAAGTCATTTTCATTGAACCTCTAGTTACTTGGTTAAGTGGTTTGGGTTGACATGGCCACCATCTCTCGTCAATCTCCTTCATTGATCCACTTTGAGGTACCCGCAGCACTTGTCCCAGCAGAACTGGTTTCATAGGAGTGGTGACCTCTTGCATCCTTGTCCTTCATGAACTTAGCCGGCCTCAAGTGTGGGTGTAATATCCAGCACTGACTCTTCTTGTGTCCATGTCTCTTACAATGATCGCATATGCCATTGAACTTCCTTTCTTCAAACTTTTTTTGCATTACTCTGTTTGCTTCAGGAACTTCAACTTAATTGGCTAGAGAGAGCTCTCCTTGACCTCCAAAGAGTCCAAGAGACCCTTGCTCCTTCTGAATTCAGGCGCATACATCCTCTAGATCAGGAAGTTTCCCAGCCCTAAGTATATGCTTGATCAAGTCATTGTAAGTGGGATTTAGGGTCAGCAAGAGGCCAAAAACCTTGTCTTGCTCTCTTCTCTCATTCAGCTCATCTTGGTCAGTAGTGTTTGGCCTCAACATCTCCAGCTCCGACCATAAAGCTCTAAACTTTCCCAAGTGTCTTGTAAACTCCATGTCCTCTTGAACAAGATTATTGATTGCCCTCTTCACCTCAAACACCTTACTCAGGTTTGAGATGTTCCCATACACCTTCTTGAGTGTATCCCAAAGGTCTTTTGCCTTCTCACAGTAGCAATATGCCTCCAAGATTGAGGGATCCAACGAGCTTTGGAGAAAAGACATAACCAGCATGTCTTCTTGCAACCACTTGTCCTCCTCGCTTGTGAGATCCTTTTGATCATTTTCATCCTAGTAATGAGTTTTGGAGCTTCACCAGACGTGATATGTCCCCACAAACCCTTATTCCCCACAGCAGTCTTCACCAACTGAGACCATAGGAGGTAGTTTCCTCCCTTGAGTGTAACCGGAACCACAGCCTTGTTGTTTTCCATCTTGACTTTCTCGAACAAAGGATGAGATCCAAAAGTCTTGAGTCTTTGCATGAATCAAACCCAGATTATGAGGAACCCGGCTCTGATACCATAAAATGTTTTAGATAATCTTAGGTTTGATGATAGTTTACAGATTAGAAAGAAGGCATAACCAAAGAACAAGTCTAAAATGTAATCATGTTTAAGAGTCTAAGAGAGGATTATGAACTGTTTACTTATTTCATTAAGATGAGATTACAAATATATAGAGTAGAGGTTATAAGGGTTTTCAGAAACAAAGGATGGATCATGTGGTCTAAAATAGGGGTAAGAGCGCCTAATTTGAATCAAGGGCAAGGAGAGCCATTCAAGTGGTATCTAGCATCTTTGACTCTATGCTGGTTACTTTCCAGCTGTTCCAGCCTGTCAAGGCTTATCCTTCCTTCCTTTCCCATGGATGGATAAAGGTAAATACCCAAGGATAGGTGCATGGTAACTCCTCCCTTTACCCAGACGATCTTCTTACCATTTTACTATCCCAACTATTCTTCTCCCATTCCTTAAGCATTTTACCCCAAATATGTAGCTCAACTTAACAGCCTTGTGCAACGCGTCCTGAATTGTACGTGGTTTTTCTAGGGTAATCCATTTTGTGAAGTTCGACTTGTACCAGAGTGTCTTTCGAAGCGCGTGCTCGGCCACCCTGTCTCTGATCCCACTGATTCTAGCCATAACGAGCTTGAACCGGTCGACAAAGTCGCGGAGTGGTTCTTCTTCCCTTTGAGCTAAGCTCCATAGGTCGACGTCGAAAGTTTCTCAATTGATGAACATCGAGTACTTCTTGAGAAACTCCGAAGCGAGTTGGCGAAAGCTTCGGATAGAATTCTGCCTAAGGCGGGAGAACCATTCAAGTGCGGCTCCCTCAAGATTCTCGACAAAGAGGCTGCATTGGCTGGCGTCTCTTTCCCTGTCTCTAAATCTGGCCCTTCCCATTGTAATCTCAAAGCCCTGCGGGTGCGCTTTGGGATCGGTCATACCGTTGTACGTTGGCACCTTGATTTTTCTAGGGTCCAATACTCTGGTGTTAACGATACGAGATGTAAAGGGAGTTTTACGATCTTCCTCGAGCATCTGTCCATCTCTGGTGCGGAGCTAGTAGCATGGTGGATCTGAGATTTCACCACTTTCATTTCGCCACCGTTTTCATGAGATCGTTATGAAGATCATGGATTTTGGATCCATTGTCAGCCATTTTCCAAGCCTGTCTTTGTTTGCTGAGCGTTCTCCGAGTCTGCTCTGCAGCCAGCTTCTTCTGCTCTACCCAGAAGAGGTTTTCTTCCTCCTCCGTCATGAGTTTTTCATTCAGGTCTTCCTGAGCCGTATGGGTCCTTGTCCTTCATGGATGCACATCCATGTCTTGGTCGGAAGGCTCGGACTGACTGCTGGATTCCACGTTGACGCACTCGACTTCCCCCTCTTCCTTGTCCTCTTCCAATGGCAGAAGATTGCCCAGATTTTTACGTGCTAGCGTGGGAGTGATTTCGTCGGGATTTTGTCCCGACGGCTTCTCCCATGCGTTCCCAGACCGGTCCAAAGGAGTTGTAAAATCGAGTCTTCTTCCTCGGAGCCTAGTGTTTCCACGAAGAAGGGCAGCTCGGGTCCACGCAGTTAGGGTTTCGACCTGCTTAGAGAGAGATCCCATGAGCTTACGCTGTTCTTCCGCCCTTTTTTCATAGGCGGAGATCAGTTTATTCATCTCCTCGATTGTCGTGGTGTTGGGCTCATCGTTAACTGTGGGAGTGATGGCCGCAAGAGTGTTGTCATCGTTATCACGAGTTTCATCATCGCGAGGTCTTTGGTTTTTGAGATTGTCAGCTGACATGTTTGATTGGGCGTTCTTTTAGTTGCGAGAAATATTGATCCATAAGTCCCCCTTCTTCTAGCGCCAAACTGTGGGAACCAAAATCTGATTCCGGTAAACTTAGGAAGTCAGGAAACCCTAAATTTCCCAGGAGATCCCGTATAATCTGCTTTAAACCAAACGCCACACAACCAAACAAATTTAAGAAAAGTGACGATAAAAATATGATAAGATAATTTTGAAAAGAAAGGGAGCAATGAGGTTATTATTCCGTAATTGCGTAAGAGCTTTCGTAGAAGAAGGTAACGAGCCTTGGCTACAGAAAGCTGTCGGCGAGATCCCTAGTTCTAGAAACCTGACTACGAAGACCTAACCGAAATGTAGCTCGATAACAAAACGAAAGTAAATGCATATTGCTCTAAGTTTGCTGTGAATGCTAAAAATTTCTCCCTTTTTCTCTTGTCTCATCTTCTCTTATATACTCCTCTTCAAGGCGGTTTTGCGTTTCCTTTTCTGCCCCTGGTCAAGTTTATCACTTCGGCAATATTCCCTTTTTATTCTCGATCTTCGTCATTATATTGGAAACTTGACATTTATCTTCCAATTCCGCGAGATTCACCTTCTTCGGCAAGTAAAATTATACCGTCACAACATTACTGGATCAGTTTCATATGAAACTGCAAGTGGATCTTTAGCCACGTTCAAGACCTCTTTGGGCCGTACTTCGGCCTAAAACATTTTTATGATTTCTTTGAAAGCACGTTTAGTGATATGACGTTGCTTTAGCTAAGAGGTCCATACTTCTCGCATAGTTTCGAAAGCTGTAGCGTTGAGTTAACTGTTGCCGTTTATACAATAATCATGAACTTTTATTCGGGAAAATGAGCCTTCGCGGTTTTTATCGTAGAGTTTCAACAGTAGCTCTGATTGAGATGAAACAAAGAGATATTTGATCGAGATTCGATAGATAAACCAGGGGGTATGGTCTCACTCGCCATATGGCGACCTGGGAGATGGATTTGGCGACCCAGGGTTTGTTTGGCGACTCTTACTTGTTTTTATCGTAAAATCTCAACGGAAACTCTGATTGGGACGAAACGAAGAGCATTTTGATCACGATTCGAAGAGGAATACAAAGGTGAGACACATCTCGCCATATGACATCCCAGATTTGGTGAGATCAGGTCACCATATGGCAACCCGGACTGGTTGAGGTCAGGTCGTCATATGGCAACCCGGATTGGTCGAGATCAGGTCGCCATATGCCGATTCGGACTTGGCGAACCCAGGTCACCATATGGCGACAAGGACTGTGTGAAGTCAGTTCGCCATATGGCGACCGAGACTTGGTGAGCCCAGGTAGCCATATGGCGCCCAGACTGTGTGAAGTCAGGTCACCATATGGTGCCCCGGACTTGGCGAGTCCTGGTCGCCATATGGTGACCCAGACTGTGTGAAGTTAGGTCACCATATGGCGAACTAGACTATGTGAATTCAGGTCGCTATATGGCGACCTAGACTGTGTGAAGTCAGGTCGCCATATGGCGACCCGGACTTAGCGAGTCCTGGTCGCCATATGGTGACCCAGAATGTGTGGGTCTATGTCGCCATATGGCGACCCGTCCATTGTGTGTGCAGGTCACCAATGGCGACCAGCACTCAGGAAGCACGAGTGTTTATATGGTGACATGTGCTTCCCGAGTGCCAGTTGCTATATGGCGACCCAGGCCTTTGGATTGTGGGTTGCCACATGGCGACCCGTATGCCAAGTTTGGGACTTCACCGTATGATGAATTACCCCTTGCTGCTTGATTGTTCTTTGAAAAGTTCCGTGAACCAAAACCTTCGAAAGGAACATGTTCCAGGGACTTGAGCCGTTGATTTCTTCATGACTGATTTTGACCCCAACATACTCTGCAACCACATGAATATCATAGAGCTCTAACTGTCCATCATCTTTAGCCATCAATATAGTCGCCAAAACTACTTCAGCTCCTTTGTCCAATAGCTCCTCAGCTTGCAACATGGCGATAATGGAAAATCCCCGGCCTGACTGGATACCTTGGAATGTGATCTGACCCTGCTCTGCTCAAGGAATATGCACTTTTGACCTCTAGAAATCCAGCGCAACTTGGTGTCGTGACAACCAATCCATCCCATATATGACATCATAGTAACTCATCTCCATTTCTGGTAAGTATCCTTTGAACTCGACTCCTCCAAGTAGAACTGGTACATATCGGTGAATATAAATAGCTCCCAATCTTTTTGTAACTGCAGTTTAAATTTTCCTAGTCTTTGGCTCGAACACTCCCTGAAAAACAAACACTTAGACAAACGCGAGCTCAAGAAACTATGCAAGGCTCCAGTGTCAAATAAAGTGAAAGCGGCCTCACCCATAACCATACCGAATCCAAAACGAGTTTGCGAACTACAAATGATAACCACAAAAATAATGGTACTCAACACAACAAGTATGGAAAATGATACATACCAGCTCTCGGATCAGCTCCATCGTGGTCTCCTGGCGCAAACACTCGTGCGGCAACGACTGGACGCTTAGCTTGTGGGGGAATCCCTTCATGTACTCTCCTCTGACTATCTTGGGAAATATGACCTAGTTGATTATAGCCGTAGCAATTCTTATTTGTTTCTGATGGTGCTGCAATCTGTCGGACAAGATTCGCATCCACTGGCTTAACCCGACAATACCCTGAAATGTGTTCTAACTTTCCACAAACAAAAAACTTTGTACACTCGCCACTATGACTGTGATGGCAAAGGGGACAACTCAATAATCCATACTGATCCCCAATCCTCTTCTGGAACTCTGAAGCTTTCCCTGACTTTGTTGTGCCCCTTAGAAGAGTTTCTGCTCCTGGTCTAGACCCATCTCCTGGTCAGAAGTTCTTTCCACAAAATCCCCCGACCTGTGAGTGACAGCACGACATCTGTTGCGAAAATCAACTCGCATCCCATCCAAAAAATTCCTAGTCAAGTCTTCCTCTGAAATGCCACCTCTAGCACATCTGCAAAGTCGACTAAACTCAACCTCATACTCCCAGATGTCATGGTACCCTGGCTTACATGCTCGAAAGCAGTCTTCTTCATTTCCATAGCTTCTTTTGGAAAATACTTTCTGTTGAACTCCCTCTTAAAGTCTTCAAAGGTCAGCGGTTAAGTCCATGGCTAAGTCGCACTCCCTCCCACCACATTAGTGCATCTCCACGTAGGTACGGCATAGCCAATCTAAGCCAAAACTCATTGGACAATCGTTAATCTCCAACATCCATTCCAGACTTAGCTACCAATCATGTGCAACTATAGCATCAAATGTCCCTCCAAAATGCGCCATATCCATGTTTTTCATCTGTCCCATCAGTCTGAAAAACCCCTCATCATAAATTGAGTAGCCTGAGGTGGTGGTGGTGGAACCTGGATACCTTGAGGAACCAGCTGAGCTGGAACCTGCGGCAATAGAACCTGAGGAACGGGAACCTGCTGAGAGGTAGTGATGTAGGTTTTATTATGCACTTTCAAATTAACCCTATAAGCTACTTTTTACTCTCTCAAATAAGAGGTTCAGTTGTTGTACTTAGGGATCGAATACACATGGAGCGTGGGTACACAATAGACTATAGATGTTAAGATTAAGCTAGGCAAACAGTTTATTAAAGAAATAATAATAGACAAGTAAGAAGGTAATTGGTTTGATAACAATAAGATGAAATAGCTAGGTCTAGGGATTTATCAATCAATAGATTCAAAACACAAATCAAGGATGCTAAGGGTTTTATAGATCAAATTCTAGAACTCGAATTTAATAAGCAACTAATCCAGCTCTCGCATGCAATTACTAATAAGATGCCTAAGTTCTATGTTCTAGCTCTCGCATGCAAACAAGGATCGAGCGTCGATGGATACCAATAATTGGGTATCGATCGATGATACTAGACAAGCATTAACACACATATCGATAATGTTCAACGAGATCATACAACAATTCACGTATGCGCCTAGATATCTAATCCACACAGGGCTCGGGTTCTGTAAATTAATTGCACTCTTGTGCCTCTCAATTGTCCTATGATTCTAGGTTCAAGCAATCAGTCACACTCTCGTGTTATTTCACTACTCTAGATCCTAGTATGACAAGCCACCCTTGTGTAGAGATCTATAGATAACCTATCAATCCTATGACTATCAGTTTGGCATTAAGAACATGAAATCCCTAAACCTAACAAGATGATTACTTAAACATGGAAGCAATAACAAAAATCATAGTCTGAATAAATAATAGGTATCGAAATCAATATGAAACCGAAGGAGTTCCAATGAATCTCTGAATGAGAATTGATCTTCTCTCCAAAACTTAAGACAAAGAATAAAATAAAGCTTAGCCGTCAACAATGGCTTAGAAAACTATATAAATTAGATCTACACTCGTTCAGGGGTATTCTGGTAAATGACATATGGGCTTAAGTCGGCCATAAAATAAGTCGGGTCTGTCTTCTGGGATCACTGTCGATCGATGGTAAGGCTGTGCCGTCGATCGACACTCATTCTTCCCCTAGACAGCTTCCTCTCACGAGGCAGACAGACCACTCTTCTGTAAATTGGGCATAACTTTAGGTCTAACCGTCATATAGACCTCCAACCGGTGGAATTGAAAATCTAACTCAAAGATCTATTGTCTGTAAAAATATCAGCTCGACCGCACCGTGGGAAGTTCTTCATCCATAGCTAAACATCTGACGCATCTGCGCATATCTGCATCTCTAAAAGCTCCAGAATAACCAAAGTTTTCCATAACGTACCTGAACCTGAAAATACTCTAAAACATACTACAAATGCATATAATAGAATCTAAATAGAACTGATATCATGGCACAGTAGTGGTAAATATTAGGCCCAATCAACTCCCCCCATACTTAAACTCTTTCTTGTCCTCAAGCAAACAAAGCCTGTGAAAGAGGTTTTGAGAAGCGGAGACTAACATAATGTCTATGTATAACTATCACCCCAATTTGTTGGAACCATATCCTATCAAGTCAATCACAGAGAAACTTTATATACATTATCCTAGTATAGCAACCAAATCCATTCTACCAACAACTTAGCGAATACTAGTATTACTCGACCCTCTACTGATTTTATTTCTTTGCATAAAATAAAAGTGCATAATTTACGTTGGGAGTATCGATCAAAAGATATATGGACTCTTACCCCTGAAAGCATCTGAACACACATGTAGTCTTCTCTGATTTCTTTCCTCTCTCTCTTCTCATTTCTTCTCAGTCAATGGCTCCCTTCTTTTGAGGGTATCATTTTATTTTTTTAATTGACTGAGATATTTGTATAGGCTTCCATGAATCAATCCTAATGGTTTTTGCCACCAGATCATGTTCACTACTTTTTAACCTTTATGTCTTTCTAGGATCATATGAATCAAGCTTTAATGGTTGTAGCCACCAAATCATATTTGTCTCTTTTTTATTAATTTGAAGTGGAGAGAGAGGGGAATCAGAAGCACATAGACTTTTACATTCCAGACTTGCAGAAGGAATCTGATCCATTGTATACCAAATCCCAAAGCAAGCAAATAATGTCATGGTTAGTGTTGGAAATCAGCTCTGGTTCCTTCAAACTTTCTAAGCAAGTGTGATATAGTGGCATGATGATCCACTTTGGTATCTCTAGTAATATATGGAAACAACCTTCTAAGAATGGTGCTAAAGTGTAGTTAGTCAATAATAAATTTTGATCATAGTCCCCTTCTTGACTCAATAAAACTTTTAAACAACTTATATATATAGTAAATAAGACTCAAAAACAAATAAAATAGAATTAGAGAACTTCTCCCAGGCTTAAATTACACTGTCCTAGTGTAATTCGTCGCAGATTGGTTAGAAAAAATTAATTCATAAGTAAATAGCTTAAGTAGAAAAATCGATACCTCTCTCTGTAAGAGGGTGTCGATCGATGGTAGGGATGTGTTTTCGATAGATGGTCGTGATCCAACGCCAACCGATGGTGCCTCTATGATGTCGAATGATGGTGGACTCAAACATTCTGCAAAAAACAAAGTAAAAACTCAAAATAAATAGTAGTATACGTAAAAACTAAATAGAAACTTACTAAACAGTGGGTTGCCTCCCACTTAGCGGTTGGTTATAGTCTTTAGCTCGACGTTTTGGAACTCTGATTCAGTCCGGATGAGAAGGAGAAGTTGTTCCATAACAGCTCTTAGTGTCCCTCTTCCTCATTTTGTTGATGTTGTTGATAAAAGCTGTTGTAGAAGCTTCCCCTTTGTCTTTCAGCTCTGGATCACATAGCACCCTGACCTTGGTAAAAGGTTTCATACATCCTTTGCAGCACATCCTATACTCAAGACTTCCCTCATAACATCCCGAAGGAACCGGTGACAAGAAATCTGCATCTACCTTCTTTTTCTTTTTTTCCCCAGACTTAGGCTTTTCAATCACAGGTTGCTCTAAAATCTGGAGAGTGTCGATCCACGCTATTAGGCGAGTGTCGAGCGATGCTTTTAGGCAGTGCCGATCGACGCTGATGCTGGTTCTGTGCTTTCGTGGTTTGAATCAGATGCAGGTGCTGGATCTTCAAAAGGCTCTATCCATGAAATAAACCCTGCACGTTTGGTCTTTCCCACAGGATCGTAGAAAACATTTTCATCAACATTAGTAAAGCACATATTATTCTTCTTGAGATCACAAACTGCCCCTACTTTAGCCATAAAGTCTCTTCCAAATATAAGAGAAGATTCTCGACCTGATTTGCTTCCCAAAACATGAAAGTCCACAAGACGAGTGCATTCACCTATCTCTACTTTAACATTTTTGATCATGCATGCTGAGTTTACCTTGGAGTTATCCGCGAAGGTGAAGCTATCTTGAGAAGGTTCCTCCTTTAATTCTAACAGTTTGGTAGTGTCCTTGGTCATAATGCTGACTGCAGATCCAGTATCAGAGAGGGCGTTTGGGAAATTGGTGGCATGTATACAGTAGGGAGTCAGAAACTTCCCAGGATCTTGTTCCTTCGTTAGTGTCTTCTTGGATTTACGGCTGACCATATTAAACAGCAACTCAATGTCCTTACCCGCGTCTTTGCTCTCTTTAAAGAAATTACCATGTCTGTACTGGTGATATGCATCCTCGAAATACATATCCTCAGGGACCCTCTTCACTCTCTTTTGAAATCCATCAAGTTCAGTCTTGTTAGCTTCTCTCCTGAGGTGTTTAGGAACATAGGGTTCTCTAGATCTCACTCTCTTCTTTGGACGTCTATCTTTCGCTGCCTGCTTGTCCATGGCAGATTCATGTTCGTCCAGCTGGTGTCGATCGATATATGATGTGTACCGTCGATCGATACTGTCAATGAAAAAGGTTTCAGATGGTATCAATTGTCCTTGTTCGGGTGCCTCGACATCCTGCTGATTGGTGTTCACTGTTGGTCTTTCTGATGAGCGGTTTGCATTAGGGCTTGACATGGGGGGATGTCGTTAGATGCTCAGCTGTTGTTGTTAATTGTTGGTCGCCCGTCAATGTCGACCGATGTGATCCTATTGGTGTCAATCGACGGTGTTCGTATTAACACAATACGGGTAAGGAGGATGCGGTGGTCGTGTGGTGAATTCTGAGTGGCTCTAAATTTTCACCGTTCCTACGTACTCTTCTAAAGGTGTCGGTTGTGCTCATCTGATGGTGCCAACCAACACCAGTGCGACCTTCCAAAGGTCATAGAACTTTCGATTAGAAAAGAACCTTTTTCCAGCTTCTCATGCTCGATTACTTCCCCAAAGTTATTATCTAAGATGACATTAACCTGGTGACTCTTGCTCTCCCCAGCTTTCCCTTTAACTATTGCTTCAATCCTCTTCACTGCTTCTGCTGTCTGAGAATTCTAGGGGTTAGCATCTTGACCTCGATGTCCATGGCTTCTAATTTTCCATTCAGCTCTTTATGGATACAATCCAAACTCATATTTAAGTATGCACTCATCTTTTGCTGAATTTCTATGGCTCGTTCCATTATAGATTCCATCCTCTGAATATTGCCTTGAAAACATATTTCATTTATATGATTATCGTCCTCTTCTGCAGCCTGTTCCACCAACTAGACTTCATGTACAAAATCAGTTTTGTTCTCGACCTGAATGATCTTGTCATTGTTCGTGACACATGATTGCATTATGTGAGTATCCATATTGCTAACATTTTTGCTGGACACAAAGTTCTGAATAAGGCTCTTAGCTTCCTCTAGAGTTCTAGTCCCAAAGTTCCGTTCTCTTGCATGATCCAACATTATATGATACTGCGCATCAATACCTTTTAAGAAGAATCCTAGCAGTTGAATCCCCGTGACACCATAATGTGGACAGTCTTTTTGATACCCCCTAAATTTGTCCCAAGATTTTCTAAACCCTTCAGTAGGTCCCTGAGAGAATGTCAAAATTTTATCCCTTAGCTCTTCGGTCATTGCATCATAAAAAATTAGTCATAAAGTCTTGACATCATCCCATATAGTAAGAGATCCTGGTGGTAGAAGTTTCAGGCAAACAAGTGCATTCCCAAAGAGAGAATACTTTAATAACTTGCATTGAAGATATTCTTTAGTTTCTTCATGCTCTAGGATGCTAGAAACGAAATCCTATAGTGTTTCAATGTGGTCCATGGGATCTTCCTGAGGAAGGCCATGAAATGGGTGCTCGCATGAGTAAAGTATGAAGGTCTTATCTGGCCGTTGACCCCCTGGATTTCTCGAGGTTGAATCGAAGACCTGTTAATATAGAATCGAGTGGGCCTGATCAACTCTGCTATCGGTCAGTTCTCAGGGATTACAGCCCCCAGTGCATCTGATTTTTGACCTGCTACATTACACAGATAACCCTCAGGGTCATGCATGTCTCCATTCCCATCCCTAGTCAGAATAAGTGCCGCAACCATCTCTACTCGAAGGTTATTGTTGATCGATGGTAGAGTAGAAGTGTCGATCGATTTTTTTCCAAGAGTGGTGTCGGTCGACGTCGAAGTGTTGTTGTCGATCGATGCTAGACGTTTCTCTGTGCGGATGGTGCGTTCAATAACTGCTGGGTCTGAGAAAGTAAGTCTTTTTCCTTGTTTCTCCTGGTACTACTCTGCATGTACCTGAAAGACAGGGAAAATTTTATGTAAGTAATTGAAACAGAAAATATAAACCTAGACTAAACCTATTAATCAAGTCTAATGGCGATCCTCGCTCCCCGGCAACGGCGCCAAATTTGATGTAGCTTTTTTTATGCACTCTCAAATTAACCCTATAAGCTACTTTTTACTCTCTCAAATAAGAGGTTCAGTTGTAGTACAAAAGGATCAAATCCCCAAGGAGTGTGGGTACACAATAGAATATAGATGTTTAGATTAAGCTAGAAACAGTTTATTAAAGAACCAATAGTAGACAAGTAAGCAGGTGATTGGTTTGATAACAATCAAATGAAAAAGCTAGGTCTATAGATTCATCAATCAATAGATTCAAAACACAAATCAAGGATGATAAGGGTTATATAGATATAATTCTAGAACTCCAATTTAATAAGCAAGTAATCCATCTCTCGCGTGCAAATACTAATCAGATGCCTAAGTTCTATGTTCCAGCTCTCGCATGCAAACAAGGATCGAGCGTCGATTGATACCTCCTTAGACAAGCATTAACACACATATCTATAATGTTCAACTAGATCGTAAACCAACTCTCGTATGCGCATAGATATCTAATCCTCATAGGGCTTGCTTCCGTTAATTAATTGCATTCTCGTGCCTCTCAATTGCCCTATGATTCTAGGTTCAAGCAATCAGTCACACTCTCCTGTTATTCCACTACTCTAGATCCTAGTATTACAAGCCACCCTGGTGTAGAGATCAATAGATAACCTAGCAATCCTATGACTATTAGTTTGACATTAAGAACATGAAATCCTTAAATCTAACAAGATGATCACTCAAACATGGAAGCAATAACACGAATCATAGTCTGCATAAATAATATATATAGAAATCAATATAAAACCAAAGAATTTCCAATCAATCTCTAAAGGAGAATTGTCTTCTCTCCAAAACTTAAGAAAAAGAATAAAATAAAGCTTAGTCGTCAACAGTTTCTTAGAAAACTATATAAATTAGGTCTAAACTCGTCTAGGGCTATTCTGGTAATTTGCCATGACATCTGGGCTTAATTCAGCCATAAAATAATTCGGGTCTGTCTTTTAGGATCACCGTCGATCGATGGTAAGGGTGTGCCGTCGATCGACACTCATTCATCCCCTCGACAGCTTCCTCCCGCAAGGCAGACAGACCACTCTTCTGAACATTGGGCATAACTTTAGATCTAACCTTCATATGGACCTCCAACAAGTGGAATTGGAACGCTAACTAAAAGCTCTATCTTCTGTCGAAATATCATCTCAATCGCATCGTGGGCAGTTCTTCATCCATAGCTAAACATTTTACGCATCTGCGCAGTTCTGCATCTCTAAAAGCTCCAGAATCAGCAAAGTTTTTCAGAACGTACGTGAATCGGAAAATACTCTAAATCATACTCCAAACACATATAATAGACTTTAAATATGGCTGATATCATGGCACAATAATCGTAAATATCAGACCCTATCAGGTAGCCTGCTGAACATCGACCTGCTAAGCGGCAGCCAACTGACAAGCAACTTCCTGACCTGCTACCCGAACAGCTTCCTGCGCAGCTACCCAAGCAGCCTCATGAGGAACCTTCTGAATGGATGCCTGAACAGCTTGCCTAGATGCCTTTTGAACCATATGCCTGAACACATCATGATCAACCTGTGGGGCCGCTGGCGGCACCCCATCTTCCTTAACTCCCCCTGCAGGAGCATGCTTATCCACGACTTCACGAGCATCGGCTCTGAATGTAGCTCTAACAGTGCGAGTACGCATAACTCCTCTCTTTGGCGGCATCTTAAAGGAAAAGGATTGAAACGATTAAATTTCGTTGAATAAGAACACAAACGTTTAATGGGAATCTACCGAACAGAAAGGTGTTTACGTTTACCCTATCCAAACCAAAATCAATTTAAACCGGTCAAACCACCGGTTGACCGATTCAACCAAGTGACTCACCGAGTCGACTCGGCCGAGTTGGCCGTGTCACCGGCGGGTTATCAGCGGCGGTCACCGGCGGCGACGGCGGAGGACCGTGGCGTACCGGCTGTTCAGTGGTGGTTCGTTGGTGGTCCTGCGGTGGTCTGGCAGTGGTCTTGCGGTGGTCCAGCGGTGGTCCGACTGTGGTCCGGCGGTGGTCCGGCGGGGGCGATTTCCGGCAGCGGCGTGTGAAATGCACGTGCGTGCTCGGAAAAACTTCTGAGAGCGTGTGTGGCTTCGCCGGAACTCCTTTGTGACACGGTCAGGGCTACGGCTTCGTCTCGTCGAGAGGAACACGATGGTGGCCTTGCATGCGCCAAATTCGCAACGGTTAGGAAGTTATGGTCGATTTACTAAACGGGCAAAACTAAGCTTATAAGCATGGCGGTTTCCGGGGGTTACCTTGGACTATGAATGATGGTGACTCTACTGGATTTGTTTCGAGCGGTGGTGGCTCCGGTGATGAGACTTGGTGGCTCAGCCCCTACAAAACCCACTTTTTCCCCTTAGCTCTCTTTCTTTCAACTCTCTCTCTCTCTCTTTCTTTTCTTTTATTTTCTATGGGTTTGCATGCAAGAAAATAAGGGAGAGGGGAAGGGGTATTTATAGGAGAATTACCTTGACTCTCAGTGCCCAGCCATGGCGTTAGCAGGCTAAATGTTTGGCTCAAAAGTTTGGGGTCGTTACAACTCTCCCCCACTAACATGGAATTCGACCCCGAATTCGAATCATAAGCCGACTTTTCAATCTCATCCCGAAACAACTCTGGGTAATCAGTCCTCATCTGGGGCTTGGAATCCCAGGTCTCCTCCTGGATCCCGTTTCGCCCCAAACGAACCTTGACTAACATGGTCATCATACCTTGAACCGCTTTCACTTGACGATCCACAATCTCTACTAGCTGACAAGATACAGGCAGATTTTTACAGAGATCGCTAGGCGGCTGCTGCAAAATAATCTCTGGCCCTCTCACAAATTTCCTTAAAATAGACACGTGAAACACGTCGTGGAAGTCTGATAACTCTCCTGATAAATCTAATCGGTAAGAAACTGCTCCAATCCGCTCCACAATAGGATATTGCCCCATATACCTCGGCTTTAGCTTCTTTAGCTTCCGAGTTTTAGATCCTCCCTGAAATGTCCTCATTTTTAGGTATACAATGTCGCCAACCTCAAATACCAAATCCTTACGGCGCTTATCATCATAACTTTTCTGACAGTCATGAGCTTCCTTAAGTCGTTCCTTGAGCATTTCTACCTGCTCAACCGCCTCTTGAACCATTGCTGGTTCAATCTCATGTCTCTCTCCCACTTCTGTCCAGCAAAGCGGTGTGCAACAAGGCCTACTGTAAAGAGCCTCATACGGTGCCATCTTTATACTCGAGTGATAGCTGTTGTTGTAGGAAAATTCCGCTAAAGGTAGATAATTTGCCCAACTTCCTTCCCAATCTTGGACACAAGCTCTGAGCATATCCTCTAAAGTCTGAATAGTCCTCTCGGACTGACCGTCTGTCTGCGGGTGGTAAGTTGTGCTCATATGGACCTTTGTCCCCAACGCCTTCTGAAAGGGTCTCCAAAATACAGAAGTGAACTTTACATCCCGGTCTGATACAATGCTCACAAGAACTCAATGCAACATCACAATCTCACTGATGTAAATCTGCGCTAACTGATGTGCATTGTCCGTCTTCTTAATCGCTAGGAAATGAGCTGATTTGGTGAGTCTATCAACAATTACCCATATGGCATTCTTCCCTCCTGAAGTAGTTGGCAACCCCGACACAAAATCCATACTCACCATGTCCCATTTCCATTCTGGCAATGGCAGGTTCTGCAATAACCCGCTAGGCACCTGATGCTCAGCCTTCACCATCTGACATATCTGACACTGCGATACAAATGTAGCAACATCCTTCTTCATACCTAGCCAATGGTAATATCGCTTCAGATCTCTGTACATCTTGGTATTTCCTGGATGAATAGAAAAACTCGAATGGTGCGCTTGCTGCAAGATCTCCTTCCTCAACAGTTTATCGTCCGGCACACACACTCGGTTCCGGTACATGAACATCCCACTCGTAGCTGTAAGATAACCAATTCTCTCGTTCTCGATCTGCTTACGCAACGACTCATCAATATCCTGAGCTTCGTGTATCCTCCATAGCAAATCTGCCTGCTCTACAGCCTCGAGGCCAGCTGCCTCTCCATCTACAGTAGTGGCACACAACCTGAGGTTAGCGAGCATCCCAGTAAACTCCTGAACCTCTCTGGTTCCTGAAGCATCACTCCTTCGTCTACTCAAAGCATCCGCTACCTGATTAGCCTTACCCGGATGATAAGCATCACTCCTTCGTGTACGGAATGCTGTCTTCCGCACATCTTCCTCAGCTATTGCAATCTGGTGATATCATGATGCCAAGTCATTCCTGGAAAATCACGAAGCTCCTTGCAACTGATCCAACAACTCATCGATACGCGGAAGCGGATACTTATTCTTGATGGTGACTTTGTTCAAGCCTCTGTAGTCAATACAAAGTCTGTAGCTTCCATATTTCTTCTTCACAAACAATACCGGTGCTCCCCACGGTGAAGTACTCGGTCTGATAAATCCCTTACTCAGTAGCTCCTCCAACTGCTTTTTAAACTCTGTCATTTCTGGTGGTGCTAGCCGGTATGGAGCTCGTGAAATCGGTGCTGCTCCTGGTTCCACCTCAATCACAGGAACGTCTCCTCTAGCTGGTGGTGGCACTTTTAAAGCCTCAAAAACATCCTCGAACTCAGCAACCACTGGAATATCATGCAGCTCATGATGACCATCATCATTAACCATCGCATTGGTCGCCAAAAATCCCTCTGCTCCTCTCTCCAATAAATCCTCGGCACGCAGCATGGAAACAATAGGTACTAAGCGATGTGTCTGAATCCCCTGGAAAGTGATATCCCCTTCCGCTCTTGGAATATTGACTCTTGCCTCTGTGCAATCCAAAACTACTCGATGTCGCGTCCACCAATCCATCCCAAGTATAACATCATAGAAACTCATCTCCATCTCCGTCAAGTCTCCGAGCAAATCAACTCCTCCAAGCATAACTGGTACGTCGCGATGAATTCCAACTGCTCCCAACTTCTCTGTGCCAGCAGTCTGAATCTGCTTAGCACTCGGTTCGAAGACACCACGAAAAGACCAAATCTTAACCAAGCACGGACTCACAAAGATGTGAGAAGCTTTCGTGTCGAATAAGGTGCGAATTAACTCACCTCCAACCGAAACTGATCCTACACCAGATTTTTCTAACTACGCATGATAACCATGAAATCACAGAGTACTCAACACAACAAGCATGATAAGGTCACATACCCGCTATTGGTTTGGCTCCTTGGGGATCTCCAACCGCAAAAACGCGTGGAGCGATGGCTAAACGCTTCGGTGGTGGTGGAAGTGCTGCATTGCCCCTCCTCGGGCAGTCTCTGATGAAGTGACCTGGCTGATTACAGCCAAAACAAACCTGATTCGCTGCTGCTGGTACTGCGATCTGCCTGACTGGTGGCGTATCCAATGGCCTAACCCGACAATACTTCACATTGTGTCCTAGCTTACCGCAAGCAAGACACCTCAAACATTGCCCACTATGATTGTGTTGGCAACGAGGACACCGCGGTGATCCCGACTGTACCATGCTCCCCTCTAGGGCTCTGGAGCTTTTCCAGACTTAACTTGAACTGCTTTTGCAAGTTTCTGCTCCTCTGCCAGACCTGCTTCCTGCTCAGCTGCTTTCTCCACCAAATCTCCCAATCTATGGTAAGTGACGACACGACACCTGTTGCGAATATCCACTCGCATCCCATCCAAAAACCTTCTGATCAGGCCTTCCTCTGAAATTCCACCTCCAGCAAATCTACGGAGCTAGTTAAACTTCCGCTCATACTCCCTGACAGACATCTCACCCTGGCTTAAATGTTCGAAAGCACTCTTCTGCCTATCCATAGCTTCTGGTCATATGTTACTATGAAAATTCATGAGATGGTTATTTGACAAAATATTAATAATTATTGTGAAAATTTAGTCATGTTTTGTTAGACTATCAATTTACTAATTTATTTAAAATTAAATTTGTTAGATATGTATGAACGAAAATAATTGAAAATTTTCATTTGAAGAACCAAATAATACAGAATATGAAATTTTATGTCTATTTGTTCCTAGTCAAAGTTAAAACATATATTATAAAAATAAACTAGATTTTGGTCCGTACTTTCAAAACGCTGGATATGTTTTGGTAAAAAATCTCATTAACAATGTTTCAAAGGCATTGTTAATTTGAAAGGATTTTTTTATTTAAAATACTTTTTCATTTAAATCGCCGCTTTTATATCCGACCCAGACCAGTGATCAAACCGTAAACCCAGTAATCTGATATGTAATCATGTTTAGGTTTTAAGAACTATCGATTACCCTGCAAAACCCAAAAATACCTGCTAAAACCGAAGCTAGCCGAATGAACCGATGACTGACCGATATGTAATCAAATTAATTTAGTATATCGATATAGAATATAATTTATGTTTACTTTGTTTCACTAAATAAGGATATATCAGTTATCGAAATGTATATAATTTATAATACAAAATGGATAAATAAAAATAATTTTAATGTTTTATCTTGTTTTAAGAATAGTGATTCTCAAAGATAGATTTTTAGTTTTGTACAATTTGTTAAGATTAAATTTTTGAAAGTACTGTGTACAAATATTTAGGTTTAATAATTCACAATTCAGCAAAATTTTCTCAATGGGTATTATTAAAAAAAAAATTCAAATATTACAATAAGCTGACATCATTAATATGTAAAACACTTTGGGAGATGACAATAATCAAAAAAAGTTTTTCAAATATTAAAATAAGCGGACATCATTAGTATGCAAAACAACTTTGGTAGATGAGAATAATAAAGGGGATTTATAGTTACGAAAACATTTTTAAACAGTCAACTAAAAAAAAAATGAAAATGGTGATGGCGATTTAATCGCGATAGGAGTGGGTCTGAAATATCTCAGGGGTCGATGGCGTTATTGCAGTAAAATAGGCGGGGAAGTTCTATGATTGACGAGGATCTGGGAGGATCCTCAAATCGTATCTTTCAGAAGGGAAGCTCCATGGGGGTTTCTAGGGATTCAGAAGTCTGTATCAGTGGGGAGGAGGATCGGTAATGGTAGAAATTAATTTAGTGAATCTACAACTGGGGATGCGAGGAGATTTGTAGCGGAGCAATTTTGGGAAGATGAATGGCGATTAACTTTCCCTATTTTGTATGACCTTGCATATCACTCAATGGGCAACAATCTTCGAGAGTTATTATTGTATGATCCCTTCTTTAACTGCGTCTGATATTTAATGTTTAGATACATGCTACTTAGGAATCGAATCCACAAAGAGTGTAGACACAATAAATTCAATACAATCGCAATTAAGCAATGAAAATCGATTTAAAAGCAGTAAATAAGATAGCAATTGACTGATTTAGTTTGTTTTAAACAATAGTAAGAAATAACTAGATTTAGGGTTTCAGGCAATCAGGTTTACAGTGGATAGAAGCTCAGGGTTTTGTAACCTAGAATTTGAATGAACAAAGTAATATATCAAGTAGTGAATCTATCTATGATTTAAGTCTTTGTTAACAACTCTCGTTGAGAACTCGGAATAGACCGTCACTCGATGCTATTGAGCTAGCATTGATCAATTCTTACATAAATCAAGCATTACCATCTAATTCAATATGTTCATTAAAATTACTAGACCAACTTTCGTATGTATCTAGTGACCTAGCTCAACATGATTTATTCATGTAACGATCCTACTCTCGCAGTTGTCAATTATCCTAGGATCAGGGTTGTAGTTAGCTCTAGAATACATGCAATAATCACAATACTTATGAAGGATGTTTATTACACCCTAGTAGTTCTATTGTTTGGCTAATCCATCAATAAAATAGTGAACCCTAAATCTAACAATAGATCTACTCAAACATGATCAGAAAAATATAAATCGTAGATGAATATAATAAAAATCAATTATAAAACAAACGGATTTCTAGGAGGACTTTGAAGGGATTCCTCTCATCTCTCCTAACATAAAAATAAGAACAAGATAAAGTGTAGAAAGTGTAGTCGTCATCAATGGCTTAGAAAACACATAAATATTATTTTGGGTCGTTTAGGGGTATTCCGGTAACTTGTGGTGGGTTCTGGGCTTATTCGGTATTGAAATAAACTTGATCCGCGTTCTGGGATCACCGTCGATCGTAAAGAAGGTGTCATCGATCAACAGTCCTTCGTCTCCTCCGCATCTTCATCTCGCGAGGGAGATAGACCACTCTTCAGTAAAACGGGTATAACTTCTGCTATAGGGTGCTGATTGACCTCAAACCAGTGTCTGCACTTCAAAAGGCTCCAAAATCACCAAAATTCTTCAAAACGTATGTGAACCTAAAAACACACTACAAGAACGCCAGACACATCTAATAAACTCTAAATAGGGACCATAACATGGTCTAAAAGTGGTAAATATCAGGACCTATCAACTCTCCTAGTCATAACATTTTTCTTGTCCTCAAGTATAACAAAGATAAACCTATAGAAGAGGTTTAAAAACAAGGAATCGCAAAATCTCTAACTTATCACTATCACCTCTACTATGTTGCAACCACATCAAATAAATGTTAATCTAAGAGGAACTTTATATATCTTATCTTAGTATAGCAACCAAATCCATTCTAAAAGCAACTTAGTGAATTTTAGTATGACTCTCTCCTCTACTAAAATCATTTATTGCATAAAATAAAAGTGTAGGCTTTACCCTAGGAGTATCGATCAAAGGACACATGGACTCTTACTCAAGCAAGTATCTGAACACGTAGGTAGTATTCTCTGATCCCTTTCTTCCCTCTTTCTCTCTTTTTGAATTTTTTTACCTTATTTCTAATGAACAGTGACACTGATGTTGCTTTGGTTCTCATCTCTCTGGAATCAATTTCCACCAACAAATTTAACTTCTTCTTCTTCGTCTTTCTCATTGTCAGATCCTATAGCTTCTACACCTTCTACGAAGCTAACTTGCTTCTTTAGAAACCTCTGAACACTATCCAACTTAGTTTTTACTTCTTCCATCTGATCCTTGGTTAGTGTAGGGACTGACCTCCTCTCGTGATCATTGTTCTTGGTGTTGTTGCTAGCAACAAAATTTTGTATCAATATGGTAGCTTCTAATGGACTCCTAGTGCAGAAATTTCCCTTACTAGTTGTGTCTAAAGCCATATGGTATGAAAAATTAATACCTCTGAAGAAAGTATTAAGAAGTTGCACTTATTGAATCCATGGTGTGGACAATCTCTTTGGTAGGATTTGAAATCTTATTTAGGAGTTTCTGAAAAACTCTGCAAGCTACTATGTGAATGTAGCAATTCTGCTCCTCAAATCCTCAGCTCAGGCATCATCAAAGAAATAACGCAGGAAGGCATTTTTGATGTCAGTCCAGGATGAAAGAGATCCTGCTTCTTACACCATTATGAAACAACTCTAGTAAGCGAGTATTTGAAGAGCTTGCATAGTCCTCAATGACTCCATTAGCCTTGATAGCAGACACAAGATCCTCAAATCGCTCCAAGTGATCCATAAGGTGCTCATGGGATTGTCCATGAAATGGTGTATGTGCCACAAGTGTGAAATAGGTTGGCTTCAACTCAAAATCGTTCCTCATGAAAGATGGAGAATGAATAGCAGATCTGTTGGCGTAGAATTAATCTGGACGACTGTAGTTATCAAACGTTATGGGTTGAGCAGCGGGGCTTCAGCTACAGTGGCTTCTTCTGGTTCAGGGATTACAGTACCCTAATCATCGATTCTATGACCTGTTGCATTACGCAGATGACCTTCAACTTGATACAGGTATCCTCTCTTATTCCTAGTCATGATCAGCATAGCAACCATCTCTGCTCGCGAAATTACCATTGATGATGTCTCATGACTGGTGGCGATCGATTCCAGCATATGATTGTCGATCGACGAAGAAGTGTTAACGTCGATTGATTATTTTTGCTTCTCCTTGTGGATGCTACGTTCGATTGCTACTAGGTCTGAGAAAATTAAGTATTTTCCTTGTTTCTTCTAGTACTGTTAGGCATGCACCTGAAAGACAAAAGAAAAAAAATTATAAGTAACCTGAAAAGAAAAGATACACAAAACATGCAAAACAAATCTAATAGCAACTATTGCTCCCTGGCAATGGTGGCAAATTTGAGATGCGCTCAAATTACCCTAGAGCTACAGATTATTTTCTCAAATAAGAGGTTTAACTATAGTACTTAAGGATCAAATCCATAGAGAGCGACGGCAAACAATAAATTTGATAATCAACTTAGTTATGCTAGACAATTAAATAAATTTTAAGAACTAGTAATTAAGGAATGATTTGGTTGTAAGCAATTAAGGAAAATAGCTAGATTTAGAGTTTTAAATCAATGAACTATAATGGATAGAAGCCAAGGAGAGAATTTAATGAGGAAATATTTAATTTATATCTATCGATGACTAAGCTCAGAGTCTACAACTTTCGCATACAAATTCGAAATGACCGTCTATCGATGGTGTGCAAACAAAATTGACTGATGGCTTTCTTAGTCAAGAATTAAATGAGCAGATTCGACAAGTTCACTTATGATTACTAGACTAATCTCTTGATTATCCTTAGCCACTAAAGCTCAACAGAATTAGTTCAGGTGACGGTCTACTCTCGCAGTATCAATTCTCCTAATATCAAGGCTCTAGTTAGCTACTCAAGAACACAAGCAATAAGCACAATTCTGATGACATATCTAATAATCAACCTAGTAGTTATATTGTTTGGATAATCCGTCAAAACCATTAACAAACCCTAAATCTAAAAAATATTAAAAAATAATGCATAAGATTAGGGAAAGAAAACGGGGTTTGAATACAAAGCTTTAATGAAGTCTTGATCTTCTCCTCAAAGCTACCATGTTTGCTATGAAAATTACTAAACTTGTAAAAAATAAAAAAAAAGAAGTCCCTTTGCATAAAACACCAGTGAAGATATTATAAACAAGGTAAAACTCGTCGGCAGGCAATCTTGTAATTTTGTGACTAGGGCTTTAAGTCGAGTACTCTGTGAATTGGGCTTCTGCATGTTGATCGTCGATCAACCGCTTGGTTGCATCATCGATAGACGAAACTCTCTATCTCGACTCGTACTTAGCTGAATTTGACCAGCTATGGGGTTCCTCTATCTCTGAGCTCCATAAAGCCTCATAATCTCTATAATTCTCCAAAAAGAACATGGACCTGAAAAGACTCTAAACACATACTAGACACACATAACAAACTCCCAATAGGGCCTATAACATGGTCTAAAAGTGGTAAATACTATGACCTAGAAACTGGTTGTGCATGTTTTTGTTTGATTGTTGCACGGCCGGTCAAGTCAACTTGTACTTAGACCAGATCGGGGGTGTAACCGACACGACCTACTATAAAGAGCTTCATACGCTGCCATCTAAATACTTGAATGGTAGCATTTTTTGTAGGCGAACTCTTCTAGAGGTAGGTAATTTCACTATCTACCTTCCCAATCCAGTACACAATCCCTAAGCATATCCTCCAATGTATGAATAGTCCTTTATGACTGACCACCTATCTGCGGGTGATAAGCTGTTCTCATGTGGACCTTTCTCCCCAGTGCCTGCTAGAAGGCTCCCCAAAACATAGATGTGAACTATGTATCTCGATCTGAAACAATGCTGACAAGAACATATCCAACTTCACAATCTCCTTGATGTAAATTTGCGCCAACTGATCAGCTCCATCTGTTTTCTTAATTTCTAGGAAATGAGCTGACTTGGTGGATGTACACCCCCGAACCGTCCTAAACATATGGTCAACTCACCGGCCAACAATCAAACAAGAAAATGACTGATAGACCAACTAACACTCAAGGTTAAAGATGAGCCAACCAGCAGCCAACAATCAAACAAGAACATGACTGACCGTCCAACCCAACACCATGGTCCGAAAGCACTACGTGACAGGCTAGGGACAATCCAGTCAGAGTCAAAGAGCATACTCCGCGACCTAAACCAGTTCATCCACTAAATTATCCCGCTAAATAAAGGCTTAAGGCTTTACAACCCATACCAAGAGTTAACAATTCCATTAGATCAAGGCCTAAGGCTTTCCAACCCGTTCCAAGACCTAATGTTGTGTTAGACCGGACTAGTCAAATATTAGACTACTCATGATGCGCATATAAAACAAATGCTTTATTGATTCAAAGATATATTCATACATTAAAAATTCAGGACTGGGCCCGGCCTAATGCCAAACTGTTTCAACACAACGAAAATCAAAATACTGTTTACAAAAGGCATAAAAATCAGCATCGGCGATCCTAACGTCCAGCACCAACCTATCTGATCGTCCTCACTAAACCGACCTGCAAAAAGGACAACGGAGTTGGATAAGTAACCTAATGTCACTCAGTGAGCTGGCGGCTTCTACCTGGTACCTATAAACTAACACAGACAGCCCAAAATAACACTCAGTGTAGCCCTCGCATGAAAACAAAGTTAAGGCTCCACAATCAATCCCTAGTTAACCATATATATGCCTGATTTCAGAACTCATGTAGTATTAGACACTTAGACTATACAAGTACCGTTAACCAGTCGACCAACAATCATACAAGAACATGATCAACCAATAAATGATACCACATAGCTTTCAATATCCAATACCCTTCATAAGATCCGCTCAAACAATATAACAGCCAACATCGGGTCTACACTAACCAAACAGGCACCAAGACTAATCCGGCACCTGAGCCGGAATCAGGTCTTAATGTTAGAAAACTGCTAGACAATCAATCACCAATATTCAATAATAATAAGATATTAACTAACACAACTCTACTATAACTCCTAACACCGTATATAAGTGTTACACTTACTCGAGGCTTCCATAACCCTTTACTAAACATTACACTCTTAAATCGACACACACTCTAACCTGGGCCCATGTAATTTTTTGTTCCTCTACATCGGCAATATCCTATCTCCCTACCACAACGGCTAGAAGAAGGAACTTTCAACCGACCGCGGCCCACAGTCCATCGGGTCACCGTGCGACAGCCCACAGTCCATCGGGTCACTGCCACATTACACCTCCGTGTCACACTCAGACCTAGGCCATGAACCCATCTCTCTGAGTCTTCTTGATCCAACAAATAAGGGGTTTCCTTGAACCTATTGGGTACAAGGGCGAGGAAAACACTAATCACCCCTAAACATGCCTAGCATGGGTGGGTTACGCACATGCTGTCAGCAACACACACTCAACAAAAAAAAAAACAATCCAGGACCTAACCTAAGGCTAATGTTCGAGATCCTAACTAGATTCTCGACTCAACAACACTAACCAATAGTACCAGTAATCCGGCCTATATGGCCTAAGACCCCTAGTACTAACATCTAATCAACTAAGAAACAATACTTAACAAATAACAATTCAACTAGTTAGCCACTCCCTTACACAGAGATGACTAACCTCAATCAACAAGATTAAATAAACAAGCAAGCATTTAACTAATCTAACATGCAATCAACTTAATAAAACTATTACCTAGATAGTCCAGCCTCCTTCTATGAAACTATCTTTAAAGATAACGGGAACCTACACTCAACCATATCAACACGCAAGAATATACAACATGATGCACCCTAGTCCTAGTCCGGTTATTAACTCAGTCTTAATTATATTTCATCTCAGCTTAGCTCGTGCTAAACTTAGTCCAGTTTAATAAAATAACCCTAAGGACTCTATCATGCAATAACGTGAGAATTCTACTCTATATAAATACTCGATCTATCCTAAGTTCCAAGTGGAACTCAAACATAACCATAAAATATCCTAAATTCCAAACATAATTCACACAAAACCAACTCACAGTGTTCTATGCCGATAAGCAGCTAGTTGATCGGAGAGGACTTGGCCAAACCCAACCTTAAAGTCTTGAATGGACTGGATGATATAGCCTATTTATTACCATTTTTAAGCCATGTTATAGGTTCTATTTAGGGTCTATTACGTGTGTCTAGGCTATGTTTTAAGGTCTTGACAGGTCCAGGTACGTTTTAGAGATATATGGGGATACTTAGAGATTTTGGAGTATTTAGAGGAGAATAATCTGTAGCTATCATTGAGAGAGTCGAAGTACAAGACTGTCGTCGATCGACGACACTATCTTGACGTCGACCGATGTTACATGACCAAGATCGATCGATGCTGAACACTTGACATCGATTGATGACCAATTCGCAAACAGCCGATTACAAGCCCAAGTTAGAGACAATATTACAAGATTACCACTAGACGAGTTTAGACCTAGATTTTAGGGTTTTATATTTATACATTTTGTATGACACCAGTAAAAGGAGCGATGTACGGTGCGAGGTACTAGATTTTTTAGTATTCTATTAGGGGAGAAGATTCATAACTCATTAAGGAGATTTGTTTTGGAACCAAGTATTTTATATATGCATTACATTCAGATTATTATTCTTACTTTAGACTATTGTTCTTACTTTAATTATGTCTGAGTAGTTATAAACTAGATTTAGAGTTGAATGATAGCAATCATGGATTAGCCCGAAAGTAGGACTATTAGGTTAAGCTAATATCCATCAATTGAGTTGTGCTTAATGCTTGCATTCTAGAGTAGCAAACTCGGTTCTCAAAAGTAGGACATGGACGACTACGAGAGTAGGTTCTGCAAGAATAGACTCCATTAAACTAGGTTGTTGGGCGCATGCGAGAGCTGGTCTAATTAGCTTGGTGAACATATCAAATCTCGTTCACACTTCCTTTTGATTTCACCGTCGATTGACACCAGGCCTAAGCCGTCAATCGATGGTCTTTCCTTTTGCTCGCATAAGATATTTGGAGTTAAAAGGGTCAGAATAGTTAATATTTTTGAGTTCAAGAATATTTTACATATCCATGATTCTTATTCCGTATAATTCATTGAGCTTGAAACCCTAGATCTACATATTTACATTTCAATCGAGTTAGTTTAGTAGCATATTTCCCTATTTACATTACTAGCATAATTTCATATTTATACTATTAGCATATTTCCATATTGCATCTACACCTTCCAATAACAAATATTTCCTTAGATTGTTTACTTGTTACCAATATATATACAACCACCTAGCTTAACCTTTACAAATAAGAAATCTATTGTGTGTCATTGTCCTCTGTGGATTCGATCCCTAAGTACTACACCTGATCTCTCTTGGCAAGAGTATTGTTTTGTGTGTTAGGATTAAGGGTTAATTTGATAGTTAATTGTTTAGGATTTTTATACCCTGCTAGAATAATAAACACACCCATGTCAAATTTGGCACCGTTGTGGGGAACATTGTTCGCCCTTAGATTTAATTTCTAGGCTTTAGTCTAGGTTTGTTTTATTTTCAAGTTACTGGTTTTTCTTTTTATTTGTTTTTCAGGTGCATGATAAAGAGTACCAGGAGCAATAAATGGAAATAATTACTATTCTCTGACCCGCAGAAACTCGAACGTACGATCGTAAAGAAAGACGACAAGCATCGATCGACAGCATCTCACCCGCATCGATCGACGACAGCAAACGAGTTCATATGGTTGTGCCTATAATAGTGGTTTAGAATGCGAATGGAGACTTGCATGACCTCAACGGTCATCTGTGTAATGCAACATGTCAAAAGATAGACGATCACGGGGCTCTGATACCTGATACAAAACCAGAAGCAGACGCTGCAATAGCTCAACCTGAAGCTAAAGCCAAAGCTTCTCAGAGAACGCTAGCTGACTACAACCGTCTAGACCATTTCTACGCCAACAGATCCGCCATTCCTCCTCCAGCTTTTCAGAGAAACGATTTTGAAATCAAGCCTGCTTTCTTCGGACTTGTAGCGCAGACACCTTACCATGGGTTGCAACATGAGCACTGGATCATCTGGAGTGATTTGAGGATCTAGTGAGAGCTATTAAAGCCAATGGAGTCCCTGAGGACTGTCTTTTCTCTATGTTATTCAAGTAATCATTTGCTGGAGAAGCTTCTTATTGGATTAAGCAACTACCACCAGGATCCCTGACATCCTGGACTGACATCAAAAACTTTTAATCTTGTAACTTCTTTGATGACGCAAGAGCAAAAGTTCTGAGGAGCAAGATTGCTACTTTTTCACAAGAACCTTTTGAGTCTTTCAGGAACTCGTGGATAAGATTCAAGTCATATCAGAGCGACTGTCCACATCACGGGTTCAACGAAGTGAAACTTCTTAGCACTTTCTTTAGAGGTATTAGATTACAATATCAAATTGATTTGGACATAGCTAATCAGGTAAATTTCAGCACCAAAAGCCCTGAAGAAGCTACCAGATTGATTGAAAATATGTCTTGTAGCAGCAGCACCAAGAACACTGACTTTGACAAAAGAAAATCAGCTCCAACTATAAGCAAGGAGGATATTGAAGAGGTCAAGGCAAAACTGGATAGTGTTCAGAGATTTTTCAAGAAGCATGTTACTTTCGCAGAGGTGGAAGCAATTGAATCTGGAGAAGATGAGATTGAAGAAGAGGATGTAAACTAAATTGATGGGAATAGTTTCCAGAGACAAGGGAATTCAAGCTTCAACAGGAACTCCAATGGTACTGGTCAAAGGAGTAACTTTAATCAGAATTCGCAGCGAAGGCTCTTCACCAACGACAGGACTTATGGATCTTCCTACTACCAGAAGGTCACAAAAGCAAGATTGAAGCAATGGTTGACAGAGTTTTAGAGGGACAGCAGAAGATGACTGTAGATTTCAATGGAAAGATAGATGGTTTGTACCTCAACCTCAATACCAAGTTCGAAAACCTCAGCACTCATGTGAAGAAATTGGAGAATCAAGTTATGAAAAAAAGTGAGACCATTAAGAAGCATAAAAGCTTGATTAAGGAGAAAGTTGAGGCTGGACAAAGACATCACGTCAATGATGTGATTGATGATGATTTTTGGGTAGAAGTCAAGAAAGAAAGGGCTCAAGAGGAAGGGTTTCGTATAGGAAATCCGAGTTTGTTAGGCAGTTTGCGCATGCATTGATGGACACAAGATACTGAGAATCGATCGATGGTTCCTGTTGACTTGACAGAATCAGGAAAATCTCCAAGCATCGCTCGACGCAGAGATCGTGCAATCGATCGATGGTACACAGTATCAAAACGAGTTCATTAACCTAAGGTCACGAATACGACAACTCTATAGCAGAAGATAGATGCATCAGAGCCTATGATGGTTGATAAGGCTATCGAGAGTCATCCTAGGAAAAAGCCAAGAATTATTCTAAAAAAGAAAAGTGGTCCTGGGAAGTTTGTGGTGCCATGTCAGATCAAAAGCCACGAGTTTCCCAATGCCCTTTGTGACACTGGATCATTAGTGGGCATCATACCCAGAGCTATGGCAGAGAAGTTGAACCTGAGGCTGGAGCCCTCTAGTGATAGTTTCATTTTTCTGGATTGCTCTAGGGTAGATTCAGGGGGTGTTTGTAGAGATGTCCCACTGCAAATTCAGGACGTCTTAGTCCCGATAGATTTCCATGTGATGGACATACAGATCAATTAGAAATCTTCTTTGTTACTTGGAAGAGCTTTCATGGCCACCGTAGGAGCTATCTGTTACATGAAGACAAACATTTTGTGCCTTTCCTTGATTAATCATAATGTGTATTATGCAATTTATAAGAATAAACATACCCTCACGAATTTGTTCAATGATGCAGAGCTTGTGGCCACATGCTTCTGCGATTACGAGTTCAGTGAGGAATCAAAAGAAAGAGCATCGATCGAAACCCAACCCAACCCATCAATCGAAGGCCTTACAGTTCAACAATCGATCAACACCCACCCTATAGAATCGATCGACACTCAAACATCCGAACAAGTCAACACTTACCATGACGATTTCAATTACAACATAACTTACATCGAGTACGACACAGACTACAAAGAACAAGAACAATTGAATACCGAGGGATTGCTATGGAAGAGGCTGGTGTTTTGCATGTTTCCCATCAACCTGGGAAATCGACATCGATTGACGACAACTATAAACCATCGACGATACTGAGAATGAAGGAGAAACCGTACGAGATTCAACTGCAGAACGCAAAAGGGAATATGTTTATCTCCAACCAGATGAGTTCTGTATTATGGGAAATCCAGATGGTAATGCAAGAGCTAGGGATGGCAGAATTCTACATGTGATGAGGGAAGATGTGGCATATATTCTTGCAATAGCTAATGGAGCTGGAAAATTTTTTACCTACCATTCTAATTATCAAGCATCGATTGACGGTCCAGATACACCATTGATCAACACCAATCCGGCATGCCAAGGATATAGTAGAGCTTACGAAGTACACGATTCAGATTATAGAGAGGAAGAACTGATGGAGTCTCACGGCCTGGCACTGGAAGAAGTTGGTTGGGTAATGAACGCGAGAGTGGGAAATCAAGCATCAATCATCGGCATATCTTGGCCGTCGAACGACATCAAACAAAAACTTGAACAATTACTTGGAGCAGAAGATACAAAAGATGGTTATGTTAGATCAGATGAGTTTGGAATTTTCATAGATACAAAAGGACGCGCAAGAGATCTTTATGGGAGAATTCTCAATCTACCTATGGAGGATGTAGCAGATGCCCTTGTTATGGCTAATGGATCAGCAAATGTATTTGGAGAACAGCAACAGACATCGATAAAAGTAGGTACCGGCATCGATCGACATCAAGGAGCTGAAGGACGAGCCCATCGACAACAAGAAGGATGCATTGATCGATTGCACCATTCTAGGAGTCCATGAGTTATGTACATCTAACCCCTTTAGTTCAGAAACTCCAGGACCGATCAGTTGGATAAATCCCCTACTGATAGACGGTCGCGTAGAGTATGGAACAAGAGCTTTTGATGCTGATGGCAGAAAAATTTTCTTTTGGGAAAAGAAAGATGAGTATGGCATCTACAGAGATGAGAATGGTAATGCACGTGCTATAGACGAAAGAATTGTGAATGTGCAAGAAGAAGATTTTAGAGCAGCTCTAGAGAGAGATCCTATGTTTGAGTACTGTTACATACGTTTACCTAAACATGCAGCATATATCGCTATGTCCAGGCAGAAGCAAGAAACATACAGCAGAGCAGAGATTGACGATCTTGTGAATAAGATCTACAAAGCTCAAGAGATGTCATTAGAAGATTTCTACATGAGGCTTGATGATGTCTACTATCCCATTGACAAGTGCCTTACCGGTTTGACTACACGCATGGATGAGATGAAGCAAGATTTGGATATTGTTCAAAGACAGCATGCGAGTAGACTAGATAGAGTGAGAACGATCGACGACATCATAATGCCATCGACCGATACTGATTTCAACAGACAGAAGTACGCATCAGAAAAACAATTAGGAGACATGTTAAATGAGATTTCTTTTTCTTAGAACCTCATGAAAGAAGATATTTCTCAGAAATTGGAGGATATATCAGAGTCTACAGCTGCCAGACTTAGAATGCTACAACACAATATTGAGAATCTACAAAGGAGAATGCATTCAGTGGAGGTTACTAAGGACATCATGAAGAATGAGAAATCCAGAGGAGATGAAACAATGAGAAATTTCGTTGGTACATGGTTTCAGAAGAGCAAAGAAGATATAAACACTTGTTTTCCGAGTGTTGATCAACTAAAAACGTCGAGCTTAAGACTATAACCAAGTGCTGAGTGGGAGGCAACCCAGTGCTTAGTAAGTTTTACTTAGTTTTTACTTATACTACTATTTATTTCAAGTTTTATTTTATTTCTACAGACTATTTATACTACCATCGATCGACACCATAGAGGCACCATCGGTCGACACTAGATCGTGACCATCGATCGACCACACCCGCCTACCATCGATCGACACTCTGCTACAAAGAGAGGTATCTGAAATAGCCTATTTATTACCAGTATTAGGCCATGTTATGGACTCTATGTAGGGTCTACTATGTGTGTCTAGGCTATGTTTTAAGGTCTTTATAGGTCCAGGTACATTTTGGAGATATATGGAGATACATGGAGCTTTTGGAGCATTTAGAATTGAATTATACGTAGCTGATCATTGAGAGAGTCGACAGACAATATTGCCGTCCATTGACGGCACTATCTTGACATCAACAAATATTACATGACCGAGATCGATCGATGCTGACTACTTTCCATCGATCGATACCCAAATCGCAGACAACCGATTTCAAGCCTAAGTTAGAGACAAAACACAAGATTACAAGTTTAACTCTGGACAAGTGTTGACCTATATTTTAGGGTTTTATATTTATACTTTATGTATGAGAAGAGAAAAAGATATACATAGGCATATGTAAGGAGATGTACGGTGCTAGGTTCTTTAGTATTCTATTTAGGGAGAAGATTCATAACTCCTTAAGGATATTTGAATTGGAACCCCAGTGTTTATCTATGCATTATATTCTGATTATTATTCTTACTTTGATTATGTCTGAGTAGTTAACAATTATTTTTAGGGTTTATTAGTGGTATTGATGGATTAGTCAAACAATAGAATTGTTAGGGTTATTATTCGATATATCAATAGACTTGTGTTTATTGCTTGTGTTAGAGAGTAGCTAACTAGAACCCTTATCATAGGATAGTTAGGCGCAAGCGAGATCATGGTCTCTACCGAAATTAGTTATGTTGATCTAGGTTTCTAGAAACAAACGAGAGTTGATTTAGTTAATCTACTAAACTAATCGAACAAGGTCATAAAGCTTAACTCGAAAAACCATCGACCAACGCAGGACCATTTCCATTGATCGACGGTCATTCCGTGTCAACAAACGAGAGCTGGGATATTTAACTTAGCCAATAGATTAGACTCGCAGCGAGAGCTGGTCATCTTTTACATTTGATATCGAGTTCTATGATTAATACCCTTATCTTTTATCCTCTATAATCCACTTGCCTGAAACCGCAGATCTAGCATATTTACATTTACATCTAGTTAGTTTATCAGCATATTTCCATATTTACATTATTAGCATATTTCCATATTTACATTATTAGCATATTTCATATTTACATTATTAGCATATTTCCATATTGCATCTATACTCTCTAATAATGAACATTTCCTTAGACTGCTTACTTGTTACCAGTATATATAATCACATAGCTTAACCTTTAGGAATAAGAAATCTATTGTGTGTCATTGTCTAATGTGGATTCGATCCCTAAGTACTACACCTGATCTCTCTTGGCAAGAATATTGTTTTGTGTGTTAGGATTAAGGGGTAATTTGATAGTTAATTGTTTAGGATATTTATACCATGCTAGAACAGTAAAAACACCACATGTCAAATTTGGCAAAGTTTCCGGGGAACATTGATCACCATTCGATTTAAATTCTAGGGTTTAGACTAGGTTTGTTTTACTTTCAAGTTACTGATTTTTCTTTTCCTTTGTCTTTCAGGTGCATGCAAAAGAGTATCAGGATAAATAAAGGACAAGAATTATTATTCTCAGCCCCGCAGAAACTCGAACGTACAATCCACAAAGAAAGACGACAAGCATCGATCGACGGCTAACATTCAGCGTTGACCGACACTTCTTTACGGATAGCATCGACCGGCATCAGAACTCTAGCATCGACCTACATTCATCAATTAGCATCGATCGACAACATCTCACCCGCATCCATCGACAACAGCAGACGAGTTCAGATGGATGTACATCTAATTGTGGTTTAGAATGAGAATGGAGACTTGCATGACCTCAACGGTCATCTGCGTAATGCAGCAGGTCAAAAGATAGACGATCATGGGGCTGTAGTCCCTGTTACAGAAGAAGACGCTGAAATAGCTCAACCTGAATCTAACGCCCCTGCTACTCAACGAACGCTGGCTGATTAAAACCGTCCAGACCAGTTAAGCCAACAGATCCGCCATTCGTCCTCCAGCTTTTTAGAGAAATGATTTTGAGATCAAACCCGCTTTCTTCAGACTTGTAGCGCAGACACCTTACCCTGGGTTATGACATGATCAGCCTACAAATCATCTGGAGCGATTTGAGAATCTAGTGACTGCTATTAAACCCAATGGAGTCCTTGAGGACTATCTTTTCTGTAAGTTCTTCAAATACTCACTTGCTAGAGAAGCTTCATATTGGCTTAAGCAACTACCACCATGATCCCTTACATCCTGGAATGACAACAAAAATGATTTTTTTGCGTAACTTCTTTGATGAGGCAAGAGCAGAGGATTTGAGGAGCAAGATTTCTACTTTTTCAAAAGAACCTTAAGAATCTTTCAGAAACTCGTGGATCAGATTCAAGTCCTACCAGAGAGACTGTCCACATCATGGGTTCAACGAAGTGCAGCTCCTTAACACTTTCTTTAGAGGTATTGGATTACAATATCAGATGGCTTTAAACACATATAGTGAGGGAAACTTCAGTACCAGAAGCCCTGAAGAAGCTACAAGATTGATTGAAAACCTGGCATCCAGCAGTAGCACCAAGAACACCGATTTCAAGAGAAGGAAATAAGCCCCAGCTGTGAGTAAGGAGCAGATTGAAGAGGTCAAGGCAAAACTGGATAATGTTCATAAATTTTTCAAGAAGCAAGTTACTTTTGCGGACGTGGAAGCAATTGAGTCTGGAGACGATGAGTTTGATGACGAAGATGTAAACTACATTCATGGGAATGGCTTCCAGAGACAAAGGATTTCAGGCTTCAGCCGGAACTCCTATGGTACTAGTCAAAGGAGTAACTTTTATCAGAATTCGCAGCGAAGGCCCTTCAACAACAATAGGACTTATGGATCTACATACTTCCAGAATCCTCCTCCAGAATGTTAGGAAAGCAAGATTGAAGCGATGGTTGACAGAGTATTAGAGGGACAGCAAAAGATGACTGTGGATTTCAATGGGAAGATAGATGGTTTGTACCTCAACCTCAATACCAAGTTCGAAAAGCTTAGCACTTATGTGAAGAAGTTGGAGAATCAAATAATTCAAACAAGTGAGACTATTAAGAAGCATGAGAGCTAAATCAAGGAGAAAATCGAGGCTGGGAAAATACACCACGTCAATGCATTGATTGATGATGATTTATGGCAGGAAATCAAGAGCGAGAATCCCCAAGATAGCGATTTTCGTGTTGAAAATTTGGTTTCACTTGAAAATTCTAATACGCATCGATCGACGCCAACCGGTGAGCAACGATCGACAGTGAAACCTAAAGAATCAGTGGCTTCGTGTGAATCGACTAATATCGTTCGACACCATTTCCATGACATCGATCGACAGAGTGACAGAAGTATCGATCGACAATACACACTTAGCATCGATCGACAGGAGAGAAATCCAATTCGACTACCGAAACTAAATGCGAGCTTGTTTGTACGTCCAACCGTGACAATTTCAGAAAAGAATACAAACAGATCTAAAGCAATGGATACTGATAGATAAGATGAGGGACACTCAAAAAGGAGACAAAAGATCCCTAAACATCAACGCAAAGAAGTCAATGAAAAGGAGATTGATAGCTTTGCTAAAAGAGTTTTTAAAATTCCTCTAGATACTTCTTCTGATGAGGCTTATTATACTCCCAGATTGTGGATGTTTTTCATGGAAACAAGGGAGACAGATGATGATATAGATATAATGTTCAATCACCTCAGAGAGAAGATAAAGCAGAGGGCCTGTCTAAAGAAGAAAAGTGATCTTGGAAAATTTGTGGTTCCTTGCTTCATCAAAGGAAACAAATGCCCCAACGCCCTTTGTGACACTAGATCTTTAGTAAGAATTTTGCCAAAGTCAATGCTGAGGAGCTGAACCTGAAAGTGGAACCCTCCAACAATTCCTTTACATTCGTAGACTGCTCGAGAGTGAACTCGGGAGGGATGGTAAAAGATGGTACAGTGCAGATCAACAATACATTAGTTCCAACAAACTTTCATGTGATGGACATCAGGATAGATTGGAACTCTTCTCTACTACTTGGGAGAGCATTCATGGCTACTATGGGAGCCATATGCGATATGAAGTCAAATAGGTTGTATCTATCTCTAATTGATCAAAATAATTTTTATGAACCTATCAAAAATAAGAACAAGGCTACCATGATCGAATTGTGCAATGATGCAGAGCTTTTGGCCACATGTTTCTGCAATTATAAGTTCGGTGTCGAAAGAAGGAGCATCGATCGACACCCAACACAACCCATCGATCGACAGCCATACAGTTCAACAATCGATCGACACCCACCTTATCGCATCGATCGACACTATAAATTCCAAACAAGCCCACACCCACCATGGTGATTTCAGTTACAACACAGCCTACCTCGAGTACGACAAAGACCACAGAAATGAAGAAACGATTGAATAACGAGGGATTGCTATGGAAGAGGATGGAGTTTTCAATGTTTCCCACCAACCTGGGAAATCGACATTGATCGACGGACACCCACCATAGACCGTCGATCGATACTGAGAATGAAGCAAAAACCGAATGAGATTCAACTGCATAACGTGAAAGGGAATATGGTTATTTACAACCAGATGAGTTCGGTATTATGCGAGATACAGATGGTTATACAAGAGCTATGGATAGCAGATATCTACATGTCACGAAGGAAGATGTGGCAGATATACTTGCAATGTCTAACAAAGCTGGAAACCTTTTCGTCCACCATTAGGATTATCGAGCATCGATCGACGGTCCACATACACCATCGATTGACGCCAATCCGGTTTACCAAGGTTACTATGGATCTTACGAAGAATATGATGCTTATTACAGAGAGAAGGGAACTTATTAAATCTCGCAGCCTAGCAGTGGAAGAAGCTGGCTGGGTAATGAACGCCAGAGTAGGCAAACCAGCTTCAGTCCTCAACATATCTTGGCCATCAAGAGACATCAAAAGAATACCAGAACAATTACTTGGAGCAGAAGATACAAAAGATGGTTATCTCAGACCAGACGAGTTTGGAATTTTCGGAGATACAAAGGGACGTGCACGAGATCTTTACAGGAGAATTCTCAATATACTGAAGGAATATGTAGCAGATGCCCTTGTTATGGCTAACGGATCATGAAGTTTATTTGGACAACAACAACAGCCATCGATCTACGCGCAGGCACCGCCATCGATCGACATCAAGGAGCAGAAGCACCAGCCTATCCAATACCATACATCGATCGGAAACAAGAAGAATGCATCGATTGATACAATCATTCCAGAAGTCCATGAGTTTTGTACATCTAACCCCTTTACTTAGAAACTCCAGGACCGGTCAGTTGGATAAACCCCCTACTGATAGACGGTCGGGTAGAGTATGGAAAAAAGAGCTTTTGATGTTGATGGCAGAAGGATTTTCTTTTTGGAAAAACAAGATGAGTATGTGATATAGAGAGATGAAAACGGTAATGCATGTGCTATAGACAGGCGAATTGTGAATGTGCAAGAGAAAGATATCATAACAGTTCTAAAGAGAGCTACTATATTTGAGTACATCTACATATGTTTACCTGTACATGCAGCAAAGATCGCTATGTCCAGGAAGAAGCAAGAAACATATAGCAGAGTAGAGATTGACGATCTTTTGAATGAGATCTACAACGCTCAAGAGATGTCATTAGAAAATTTCTACAAGAGGCTTGATGATGTCTACTATCCTATCGACAAGTGCCTCACCGGTATGACTACACGCATGGATAAGATGCAGCAAGATTTGGATATTGTTCAAAGACAGCTTGCGAGTGGACCAGACAGAGTGACATCGATCGACGGCAAGATCGCACCATCGATCAATGCTAAGTTCGACTGACAAAAGTACGCAACAGAAAAACATTAAAAGACAGCTTCAATGAGATTTATTTTTCTCATATCCTAATGAAGGAAGATATTTCTCAGAAATCGAAGGATATATCAGAGAATACAACTGCCAGACATAGAATGCTACAGCGTAATATTAAGATTCTACAAAGGAGAATGCATTCCGTGGAGGTTACTAAGGAGATCATAAAGAATGAGAAAGCCAGAGGAGATGAAGCAGTGAGAAGCTTTATTGGTACATGGTTTCAGAAGAACAAAGAAGATGTAGACACTTTTTTTCCAAGTGTTGATCCACTTCCATTCTAGTCTGTATGGGAGGCAACCCACAGTTAAGTAAGTTTTTACTTATAATACTCTTTATTTCGAGTTTTATTTTATTTCTACAGACTATTTACACTACCATCGATCGACACCATAGAGGCATCATCGGTCGACACTGGATCGCGACCATCCATTGACCAAACCCGCCTACCATCAATCTACACTCTCTTGTAGAGAGAGGTATCGAGTTCTATACTTAAGCTATTTACTTATGATTTATTTTTTCCTAAATAATTCGGGATGAATTACACTAGGGACACTGTAATTTAAGTCTGTAGGAGGTTCACTAATGCTATTTTATTGTTTTTGAGTTTTATTTACAATATATATATATATATATATAAGTTTTCAAATAGTTTTATTGAGTCAAGAAGAGGACAATGATCAAGATTTATTCTTGACTAACCACAGTTTAACACCATTCTTAGAAAGTTGTTTGCAGAGATTACTAGAGATACCAAAGTGGATCATCCTGCCACTATATCACACTTGCTTAGAAAGTTTGAAGGAACCGAAGGTGATTTCCAACACTAATCCTGACATTATTTGCTTGCTTTGTGATTCGGTATACACTGGATCGAATTCCTTCTGCAAGTTTGGAAGGTAAAAGTCTGTGTGATTCTTATTCCCCTCTCTCTCCCCTTCAAATTAAAAAAGGAGTCGAACAGGATTTGGTGGCTATAACCATTAAAGCTTGATTCATATGAACCTAGAAAGAGATAAAAGGTCAAAAAGAAGTGAACATGATCTGGTGGCAAAAACCATTAGGGCTTGATTCATGGAAGCCTATCCAAACGTCTCAGTCAATTAAAAAAAAAGTGATACCCTCAAAAGAAGGGAAACATTAACTGAGAAGAAGTAAGAAGAGAGAGAAGAAAGGAATCATAGAAGAGTACCTGTGTGTTCAAATACATGAAGAGGTAAGAGTCTATATATCCTTCGATTGATACTCCAAAGGTAAAGCCTGCACTTTTATTAGTATTATTAGTATTCGCTAAGTTGTTGGTAGAATGGATTTGGTTGCTACACTAAGATAGGGTATATAAATTTCTATGCGATTGACTTTATAGGACGTGGCTGCAATGAAGTAAGGTGACAATTATACTTCGATATTATGTGAGTCTTCGCTTTTCAAAACCTCTTTTGCAGGCTTGTTTGCTTGAGGACAAGTAAAAGGTTAAGTCTGGGGGAGTATAGCCTATTTATTACCAGTTTTAGGCCATGTTATGGACTCTATCTAAGGTCTATTATGTATGTCTAGGCAATGTTTTAAGGTCTTTACAGGTCCATGTACGGTTTAGAGACATATGGAGATACTTGGAGATTTTGGAGCATTTAGAGGAGATTAATTCGTAGCTGATCATTGAGAGAGTAGAAGTACAAGACTGCCCTCGATCGACGACACTATCTTGACATCGACTGATGATACATAACCGAGATCGATCGATGTTGACTATTTGTAATCGATCGAAAACTAATTCGCAGAAAGCCAATTTCACGCCCAAGTTAGAGACAAGACACAAGATTACAAGTTTACCCTGGACGAGTGTTGACCTAGATTTTAGGGTTTTATATTTATACTTTATGTATGAGAAGAGAAAAAGATATACGTAAGCATACGTACGGAGACTACGGTGCTAGGTTCTTTAGTATTCTATTTAAGGAGAAGATTCATAACTCCTTAGGGAGATTTGTATTGGAACCCTAGTGTTTTATCTGTGCATTATATTCATATTATTATTCTTACTTTGATTATATTTGAGTAGTTATCAACTAGATTTAGGGTTTATTATGGTATTGAAGGATTAGCCAAACAATAGCATATTTCCATATTGCATCTACACTCTCTAATAAGGAACATTTTCTTTGACTGATTACTTGTTACAATTATATATAATCACCTAGCTTAACCATTAGGAATAAGAAATCTATTGTGTGCCATTGTTTTCTGTGGATTCGATCCAGAAGTATTGCACATGATCTCTCTTGGCAAGAGTATTGTTTTGTGTGTTAGGATTAAGGGTTAATTTTATAGTTAATTATTTATGATATTTATACCTTGCTAGAACAGTAAAAGCAACACATGTAAATATCGAGTTATATACTTAAGCTATTTACTTTTGATTTGATTTTTCCTAACCAATCCGGGGGGATTACACTGGGGACTGTGTAATTTAAGTTTGGGGCAGATTCTCTAATGCTATTTTATTGTTTTTGAGTTTTATTTACTATCCATATATAAATTTTTCAAAAAGTTTTATCGAGTCAAGAAGATGACTATCATCAAAGTTTATTATTGACTAAACAATCTTTAGCACCATTTTTAGAAGGTTGTTTGGAGAGATTACTAGTGATACCAAAGTGAATCATCATGCCGCTATATCACACTTGCTTAGAAAGTTTGAAGGAACCAAAAGCTGATTTCCAACACTAATCCTGACATTATTTGCTTCTTTGGGAGTTGGTATACACTGGATCAGATTCCTTCTGCAAGTCTGGAAGGTAAAAGTTTGTGTGCTTCTGATTCCTCTCTCTCTCCCCTTCAGATAAAAACAAGGAGTCAACCAGGATTTGGTGGCTACAACCATTAAAGCTTGATTCATATGATCCTAGAATGAGATAAAGGTCAAAAAGAAGTGAACATGATCTGGTGGCAAAAACCATTAGGACTTGATGCATGGAAACCTGTCCAAATATCACTGTCAATTAAAATAAAATAAAATTATACCCTCAAAAGAAGGGAGACATTGACTAAGAAGAAGTGAGAAGAGAGAAAGAGGAAAAGAATCAGAGAAGACTACATGTGTATTCAGATATTTGCAGAGGAAAGAGTCCATATATCCTTTGATCGATACTCCCAAGGTAAACCTGCACTTTTATTTTATGCAAAGAAATGAAATTAGTAGAGGGGTGAGTCAGACTAGTATTCACTAAGTTTTGGGTAGAATGGATTTTGTTGCTATACTAGGATAGGGTACGTAAAGTTTCTATGTGATTGACTTAATAGGATGTGGCTGCAGCAAAGTAAGGTGACAGTTATACTTAGATATTATGTGAGTCTTCGCTTTTCAAAACCTCTTTGGCAGGCTTGTTTGCTTAAGGACAAACAACATGTTAAGTCTGGGGGAGTTGATATAGCTTATTTATTATCAATTTTAGGCCATGTTTATAAGCTCTATTTAGGGTGTATTATGTGTGTCTAGACTATGTTTTAAGGTCTTTACAGGTCCAGGTACGTTTTGGAGATATTGGAGATACTTGGAGCTTTGGGAGCATTTAGAGGAGAATAATTTGTAGCTGGTCATTGAGAGAGTCGAAGTACAAGACTGTCGTCGATCGACGACACTATCTTGACGTCGACCGATGTTACATGACAAAGATCGATCGATGATGAACACTTGACATCGATCAATGATCAATTCGCAGACAGCCGATTTCAAGCCCAAGTTAGAGACAAGACACAAGATTACAAGATTACCCCTGGACAAGTTTTGACCTAGATTTCAGGGTTTTATATTTATACTTTATGTGTGACACCAGTAACGGGAGCGACGTATGGTTCGAGGTTTTAGATTTTTTAGTATTCTATTAGGGGAGAAGATTCATAACTCTTTAGGAAGATTTGTATTGGAACCCCAATATTTTATCTATGCATTATATTTAGATTTAATTCTTACTTTAATTATGTTTGAGTAATTATCAACTAAATTTAGGGTTGAATGATAGCAATCATGGATTAGCCAAAAAGTAGGATTGCTAGTTTAAGTTAATATCAATCAATTGAGTTGTGCTTAATGCTTACATTCTAGAGTAGCTAACTAGGATCTCGAAAGTAGGACATAGACGACTACAAGAGTAGGTTCTGTGCCAGAATATACTCCATTAAACTAGGTTGTTAGGCGCATGCGAGAGCTGGTCTAATTATCTTGGTGAACATATCAAATCTCGTTCACACTTACTTCTGATTTTATCGTCGATCGACAACAGGCCTTAGGCGTCGATCGATGGTCTTTCCTTTTACTCACATACGAGAGTTGGAGTTAAAAGGGTCATAATAGTTAATATTTGAGTTCTAGAATATTTACATATCCGTGCTTCTTATTCCCTATAATTCATTGAGCTTGAAACCCTAGATCTAGCATATTTTCATTTGCATCTAGTTAGTTTAGTAGCATATTTCCATATTTACATTATTAGCATAATTCCATATTTATTCTATTAGCATAATTCCACATTGCATCTACACCTTCCGATAAGGAATATTTCCTTAGACTGATTACTTGTTACCAATATATATACAATCACCTAGCTTAACCATTGAAAAGAAGAAATCTATTGTGTGTCAATGTTCTTAGTGGATTCGATCCATAAGTACTGCACCTTATCTCTCTTGGCTAGAGTATTGTTTTCTGTGTTAGGATTAAGGGTTAATTTTATAGTTAATTGTTTAGGATATTTATACCTTGCTAGAACAATAAACACACCCATGTCACCCGACTGGACTGATCTTGACTTGGACATAACATCCCTTTATACTGGTCTTGAATGAACTCAAGTCGAGCAGAATCTTCTCTAGGCGCTGACACAAAATTGGTAGAGAAACTGACCTCAACAACTCTCAAAAACTCTCGAAAAAGCTCGAACACTCTTGCTTTTTTTTTCTACTTTCTCTCACGTTTTTAACTGGATATGGACAGGTCTATATGTTTTGAAATTATCTGGGTTCATGGGGTATTTATAGGAAGCATCAACCAATCAGATTCAGGTTGGTTGCAGCCCATGTGTTGCTTCACATGGCTCCGGACGCATGCACGGCGGCACCTCATGGTCCACATGGATGGATGCATGACCAAGATGGCATGCAAGGTGACACCATGTCCTCCAGATGTCAGATGCCCGTTCTGGCTGCATGCAAGGCAATACCACAACGCCGATATGTCGATCAACATGCTTCAGTTGCATGTGTGATGACACTTCGTGCTCCGACATGTCAAGGCGCATGTCCTGCTTCCATCATCTCGTGCTTGTGTAGAGAGAGAGCTTGCCAGGCATTTGACACCACGTCCTGATCACATGCATTAAGACAGCTCGAGCTTCTCGGTCCATTCTCCTGATTCGACCCTTCCGGCATATTATAGACCCGTGATCAATCCCGCATATTTTTCCGCTCCCATTCTGATGCGCTGAATATTTTTATTAACTTCCAATCTGAATACTGACCTTGACGGAAAATATTTCCCAAGCCTCCGGCTTCCCCGAGAAATTCCACAATACCGAAATTAGGGTTTTCGCCCAACTTCGGGTTTTCCTGTCGTGCTTACTTTCCGTCCTTCTTAATTCATGTCCTGCTTCCGACTTATTTTATCTTCGAAATAATGTTTTACTGATACGAAGTTTTTTTGAAAACTTAGTGCTTAAGAAACGTCGTGCTTCTAAAAGGTCGAGCTTCTAAAACGTCGTGCTTTCCAAAACATGATGCTTCCAAAACGTCCTTCTGATCAATCTAACTCATTGTCTAACCATGATCAAGCAGCTTATTCGACTCATGGTTCACTCACTATCAATTCTTCGACCACCTCGTATTTCAAAATTTTCCGATCGATCTTTAATGCTCGCGACTCAACCACCAGGTTGATGCTTGACCACTCTTCCATTTTCTCCGAACCATGTTAAGTTTTATATAAGAAAACTCAACATTCCTCATCATTCTTTGCTTCCAAAAAGCTTGTCTCCAAATTTCAACTTTGTTGATCTCGACCATTTTACCCCTTCGGGAGGGTTATTACATTCTCTCCCCCCCTTAAAAGAATTCATCCTCGAATTATTGGATGTCCAATTGCTCAGATTCACGACTTTCTTCTCCTTGATGAAAATTATTCCTTAGATTACTTTGTCTTGCTCTCTTTGTCACTCGGTTTGGCTTTGATGTCTTCCATTCAATTTCTTTGGTCTTCATCGAGATTTCTGATTCTGAACTCGCTCACCCTAATACATTCAGAGCATTGCCCTTTGTCTTGAATTGTTCTCTTAACTTCTTGATTTCCCATGGTTCACTCATTCCCAACTAATCTCCATAACCCTTTACTTTGCCTGCCACTGTCCCCTGAGTTTGCTCCTCCAAGTTGCCACAGTCACCTTCATATCTCTTCACTTAAATGATCACTGAGTTGTCTTCTTGCTTTCACTCAGCCATAACACTCTCATTTTCCATGAAACTATCTTGTCCTCTCGATAGATATCGTCGTTGTCCAGATTCCTCAAATCCTTCTCGACCTGTCTTACCCAAATATTCTGATGAAAACCTTTTCAGTGATGTCTTGTTGCTTTTCATCTATCCAGTCCATACCACAGTCCAGTTCCTATGAACCTCTCTCCTCTCTCGCATCGAGTTTTGTTTTTTGACCTCGAACTCCCTTTACTTTAAGGTTTCCATCCTTAAAGTTCCAATCAATGAACACACTTACTAGCTGCAACTTTATAGAACACTTCAGGTGCAAGTTAGTCAACAACTAACCCAACAAAAACAACCTAAACACAATGCTAACCAACAACCTAACAATTCTATCCAAGCAACCTAGCAAATTCTAGATTCCACTATCTTAATCCTAGTACTTAAACAAATAAATCCTATCGCTGGACGTGACCGGTTTCCCTAGTGCCTTTTGTGACTGTTTTGACTTGATAAAATATTTGAAAACCAAATAAATCATGAGTTCCGGAAGCATGGACGAGACCATGCTCTGACACCACCTTTGTAACAACCCTGAACTGTCCTAAACATATGGTCGACCCACCGGCCAACAATCAAACAAGAACATGACCGATAGACCAACTAACACCCAGGGTTATAGACGAGCCAACCGGCCAGCGGGAAATCAAACAAGAACATGACTGACCGTCAAACCCAACACCATGGTCCAAAAGCCCTACGTGACGGGCTAGGGACAATCCGGTCATAGTCATAGAACATACTCCGCGACTTAGACTAGTTCATCCACTAAATCGTCCCACTAAATAAAGGCTTAAGGCTTTGCAACCGTACCAGGAGTTAACGGTTCCATTTGATCAATGCCTAAGGCTTTTCAACCCATACCAAGACCTAATGTTGTGTTAGACCGGACTAGTCAAATATCAGAGTATTCATGATACGCATATAAGACAAATACTTTATTGATTCAAAGAAATATTCATACATTGAATAATTCAAGACTGGCCCGGCCTAATGCCAAATCGAGTAAACACAACAAAAATAAAAATATTGTTTACAAAAGGCATGAAAATCTACACCGGCGGTCCTAACGTCCAGTGCCAAGTTATCCGATCTTCCTCACTAAACCGACCTGAAAAAAGGACAACGGAGGTGGATGATTAACCTAATGTCACTCAGTGAGCTGGCGGCCTCTACCCGCAAGCTATAAACTAACCCAGACAACCCAAAATAACAATCAATCTAGCCATGCATGCAAACAAAGCTAAGACTACACAATAAAGCCCTAGTTAACCATATATATGCATGAGTTCAGTACTCATGTAGTGTTAGACACTTAGACTATACAAGTATCGTTATCCGGTCGACCAACAATCAGACAAGAACATGATCGGCCAATAAATGATACCGCATAGCTTTTAATATCCATTCAAAAGCAATCACTCAAACAATAAAACAGCCAACATCGGGTCTACACTAACCAAACAGGCACCAAGACTAATCTGGTACCTGAGCCGGAATTAGGTCTTAATGTTAGAAAACTGCAAGACAATCAATTACCTCCGTGTTACACTCAGCGCTAGGCCATGACCCCGTCTCTCTGAGTCTTCCTGATCCAGGAAATAAGGGGTTTCCTCCAACCCGTTGGGTACAAGGGCGAGGAAAACACTAATCACCCCTAACATGCCTAGCATGGGCGTGTTACGCACATGCTGTCGGCAACACACACTCAACAGGAAAAAAACAATCCAGAACCTAACCTAAGGCTAATGTTCAAGATCCTAACTAGACTCTCAACTCAACAACACTAACCAATAGTACCAGTAATCCGGCCTATACGGCCTAAGACCCATAGTACTAACATCTAATCACCTAAGAAACAATACTTAACAAATAACAACTCAACTAGTTAGCCACTCCCTTTACAAGAGATGACTAACCTCAATCAACAACATTAATTAAACAAGCAAGCATTTAACACATCTAACATGCAAGCAAATTAATCAAACCGTTACCCAGATAGTTCGGCCTCCTACAATGAAACTATCTTTAAAGATAACGGGAACCTACACTGAACCCTATCAACATGATTCACCCTAGTCCTAGTCAGGTTATTAACTAAGTCTTAATTCTATTTCATCTCAGCTTAGCCCGTGCTAAACTGAGCCCGGTTTAATAAAATAACCCTAAGGACTCTATCAGGCAATAGCGTGAGAATTCTATTCTATATGGATACTCGATCTATCCTAATTTCCAAGTGGAATTCAAACATAAACATAAGCTATCCTAAATTCCAAACGGAATTCACACAAAACCAACTCAAAGTGTTCTATGTCGATAAGCAACTCGTTAATCAGAGAGAACTTGACGAAACACAACCTTGACGTCTTGAATGGACTGGACTGGACTAATCTTGACTTGGACATAAACTCCCCTTATACTGGTCTTGACTGAACTCAAATCGAGAAGAACCTCCTCTAGGCGCTGACACAAAATCGGTAGAGAAACTGACTTCAAAAATTCTTTAAAACTCTCGAAAAAGCTCGGAAACTCTTGCTTTTTTTTCTAATTTTATCTCACGTATTTAACTGGCTTTGAACAGGTATGGATGTATTGATATGATATGGGGTCGTGGGTTATTTATAGGAAGAAGCAACCAATCAGTTTCAGGTTGGTGGTAGCCCATGTGTCGCTTCGCATGGCTCCGGACGCATGCACGGGGGCAGCACGTGCTCCACATGGCTTGATGCATGACCAGGATGACATGAAAGGCGACCCCACATCCTCCTGATGTCATATGTGCATCCTGGCTTCATGCCAGGCAACACCACAGCGCCCACATGTCAATCATCATGCTTCAGTTGAATGTGTGACGCTTCTCGTGGTCCGACATCTCAAGGCGCATATCCGGCTTTCATGAACGGCGACATCTCGTGCTTTTGTAGAAAAAGAGCTTACCAGGCAGTTGAAACCACGTCCTGATCACATGCATTGAGAAACTTCGAGCTTCTCGGTCCATTCTCTTGATTTCGACCCTTATGGCATATTTTCGACCCGTGATCAATCCCGAATATTTTTCCGCTCCCTTTCTGATGCGCTGAATATTATTAATAAATTCCAATCTGAATTCTGATCTTGACGGAAAATATTTCCCAAGCCTCTGACTTCCCCGAGAAATTCCAGAATACCGATATTAGGGTTTTCGCCCAACTTTGGGTTTTCCCGTCGTTCTTACTTCCCATCCTGCTTCCAACTTATTTTGTCTCCAAAATAATATTTTACTGATACGAAGTTTTGCTGAAAATTTAGTGCTTAAGAAACGTTGTGTTTCTAAAACGTCGGGCTTCTAAAACAGTGTGCTTCCCAAAACTTGATGCTTCCAAAACGTCCTTCTGATCAATCTAACTCAATGTCTAACCATGGTTGAGAAGCTTATTCGACTCATGGTTCACTCACTATCAATTCTTTGACCACCTCATATTTCAAAATTTCCTGATCAATCCTTATTGCTCGCGACTCGACCACCAGGTTGATGCTCGACCACTCTTCCATTTTCTCCGAACTATGTTAAGTTTTATATGACCAAAACTCAATATTCCTCATAATTCTTTGCTTCCCAAAAGCTTGGCTCCAAATTTTGAATTTGTTGATCTTGACCATTTTACCACTCTCGGAGGGTTACACAGTGGATCTACCCACAATCACCCAAATAACATTCCTGTCTCCAAAAGTTGTCAGCAGTCCAGTCACGAAATCCATAATCACCATCTACCATTTCCTCTTCGGCAATGGCAGGTTCAATAACCCGCTAGTTACATGATGCTCAGCCTTAACCATCTAAAATGTCTGACACTGTGATACAAATGTAGCTACATCCTTTTTCATACCAGGCCAATGATAGGAATGCTTCAAGTCTATGTACATCTTGATGTTTCCAGGATGGATAGACAAACGGAAGTGGTGTGCTTTCTGTAAGATCTCCTTCCTTAACAACTTATCATTCGGCACAAAAACCCAGTTTCAGTACAAATACATTCTGCTCGAAGTTGTATGATATCCAATGATCTCAATCTTGATATTCTTACACAAAGCCTCATCGTTATCCTGACCTTGGCGTATTTTCCAAAATAAATCTGCCTGCTCAAAGCCTCAAAGCTAGTTGTTTCTCCCTCTACAGCAACTGCACATAATCTGAGACTATCGAGTGTCCCAGTAAGCACCTTAACCTCTTTGGTTCATTAGACTTCTCTCATGCGCCTATTTAAGGCATATGCCACTTGATTCGCCTTACCTGGATGATAAGTGATTTCCAAGTTGTAGTCAGCTAAGTACTCAGTCCATCTGCGCTGCCTCAAGTTCAAGTCCGCGTAAGTGAAGATATATTTTAGACTCTAGTGATCCGTAAGATACCACTGCAACCAACTCCAAGTCATGTGTAGGTTACTTGACCTTGTGAGTTCTTAGTTGACGTGATACATATGCAATGACTTTATACTCCTGCATCAATACACACCCCAAACCAGATCTTGACGCATCAGTGTAAACCTCATATGGTATCCCAAGATTAGGAAGTATCAAAACTAGTGTCTTCGTTAATTGTCGCTTAAGCTCTGTGAAACTCCTTGCACAAGCGTATGTCCACTCAAATTTTACGTCTTTTCTTGTCGGTTGTGTCATTGGCTTTGCTGTACTAGCAAATCCCTTGACAAATTTCCTGTAGTACCCTACTAAACCCAGACAACTGCGGATCTCCGTAGAATTTTTAGGTGTCGGCCACTCTGCAATTGCAGTAATCTTCTCTGGGTCTACAGCAACTACTTCTTCTGAAACCACATGGCCCAAAAATTCAATCCTGCTCTGCCAGAAAACACTTACTCAACTTAGAAAACAACTGATGCTCTCTAAGTTTGCCCAACACAATCTCTGCGCCAAGAATAAATAAGGATATCATCAATGAAGACAACCACATAATAATCCAAGTTCTAACGAAACACATCCTTCATAAGCTTCATGAATGCTGCTGGTGCGTTTATCAATCCAAATGGCATCACCACAAACTCATAATGTCCATATCGACTCCGGAAGGCCGTCTTCCGCACATTATCCTCAGCTATAGCAATTTGATGGTAACCTGATGCTAAGTCAATCTTAGAAAACCATGAAGCTGCCTGTAACTGGTCCAACAGCTCATCGATACGCGGAGTGTGTACTTATTTTTAATGGTAACCTTGTTCAAGCCTCTGTAATCGATACAAAGTCTACACCTCTCATCTTTTTTCTTTACGAACAATATTGGTGCTCCCATGGTGAAGTACTCGGCCTGATAAAACCTTTATCTGATAGCTCCTATAGCTGGTTTTTCAACTCGTCCATCTGTGCTGGCGCTAAACGGTATGGAGCTCGTGAAACCGGTGTTGTCCATGGTTCCAACTAAATAGTAAGGGAATCTTCTCTGGCTGGTGGTGGCCCCTTTAAGGCCTCAAATACATCATCGTACTCACCACATGAATATCAAAGAGCTCTAACTGTCAATCATCTTTAGCCATCAATATAGTCGCCTAAAATACTTCAGCTCCTCTATTCAATAGATCCTCAACTTGCAACATGGAGATAATGGAAACTCCCTGGCCTGACTGAATACCTTGGAATGTGATCTGACCCCCCTCTGCTCTAGGAGTATGCACTTTTGACCTCTGAAAATCCAGCGCAACTTGGTGTCGTGACAACAAATCCATCCCAATTATGACGTCATAATAACTCATTTTCATTTCTTGTAAGTCTCCTCTGAACTCGACTCCTCCAAGTAGAACTAGAACATCTCGGTGAATATAAATAGCTCCCAATATTTTTGTACCTGCAATTTAAATTTTCCTAGTCTTTGGCTCGAACACTGCTTGAAAAGACCAGCACTTGCCCAAACGCGAGCCCATGAAACTATGCAAAGCTCCAGTGTCAAATAAAGTTAAAGTTGCCTCACCCCCAACCATACCCGATCCTACACGAGTTTGCGAACTACAAATGATAACCACAAAAATAATGGTATACAACACAACAAGTATGGAAAACAATACATACCAGCTATTGGATCAGTTCCATCGTGGTCTCCTGTAGCAAACATTCGTGGGGCAATGGCTGGACACTTATATGGTGACGGAATCTCTGCATGTACTCTCCTCGTACTACCTCGAGAAATATGAAACAGTTGATTATAGCTGTAGCAATTCTTATTTATTTCTGCAGATTCAGCAATTCTTATTTATTTCTGCAGATTTTGCAATCTGTCTGACAAGATTCTCATCCACTGGCTTAACCCGACAATACCCTGAAATGTGTCCTAACTTTCCACAAACAAAACACCTGGTACAGTTGCCACTATGACTGTGATGGAACCTGGGACAACTCGGTAATCCATACTGATCCCCAATCCTGTTCTGGAACTCTGAAGCTTTCCCTGACTTTTATTGTGCTGCTTAGACGAGTTTCTGCTCCTCGGCTAGACCCATCTCCTGGTCAGGATCTCTTTCCAACAAATCCTGCAACCTGTGGTAAGTGACGGCACGACATCTGTTGCAAATGTCAACTCGCATCCCATCCAAAAAATTCCTAATCAAGTCTTCCTCTGAAATGCCACCTCCAACACATCTGCAAAGTCGACTAAACTCAACCTCATACTCCCTGATGTCATGGTACCCTGGCTTACAGGCTCGAAAGCAGTATTCTTCATGTCCATAGCTTCTTTTGGAAAGTAATTTATGTTGAACTTCCTCTTAAAGTCTTCAAAGGTCAGTCAGTTAAGTCAATGGCTCAGTCGCACTCCCTCCCACCACACTAGGGCATCTCCATGTAGGTACTGCATAGCCAATCTAAGCCCAAAACTCAGGTGGAAAATCGTTAATCTCCAACTACCGTTCCAGACTTATCTTCCAATAATTTGCAGCTGTAGAATCAACTGTCCCTCAAAAATGCTTCATATCCATGTTCTTCATTTCTCTCATCGTTCTGGAAAACCTCTCATTATAAACTGATTTGACGTGAGGTGGTGGGGGTGGAACCTGGATACCTTGAGGAACCAGCTGAGCTGGAACCTGCTGCAATGGAACTTGAGGAACGGGAACATGCTGACAGGTAGCCTGCTGAACATGGGCCTGCTGAGAGGCAGCCAACTGACGAGAAACTTCCTGACCTGCTATCCGAACAGCTTTCTGCGCAGCTACCCGAGTAGCCTCTTGAGCAACTTGCTGAATGGCTGCCAGAACAGTTTGCGTAGCTTCCTTCGGAACCATATGCCGGAACGCATCCTGATTAACTTGTGGGGCCGCAGGCGGCACCCCATCTTCCTTAACTCCCCCTCCAGGAGCATGCTCATCCCCATCTTCCTTAACTCCCCCTCCAGGAGCATGCTCATCCACAACTTCACGAGCATCGGCTCTGACTGTAGCTCTAGCAGTGCGAGTATGCTTAACTCCTCTCTTTGGCGGCATCTGAAAAGAAAAGGAATGAAACGATTAATTTTCGTTGAATAAGAATACAAATGTTTGGACTCTACCGTACAGAATGGTGTTTTATGTTTTTTAAACTGCTGAATTTTTTAAGTCAATGATAACCAGGTCCACTAACCGGCTTCATGGGTCAGGGCCAAGAAACAAACCCGCTCTGATGCCAAAATGTAACACCTGACACATCCTCACTCGAGATCGGCATGATACCAATGACAATTTATATATCAAAAACCAGAGAAGTCTGAAATCAACGTTCATATTAATAGCGCAATAAATTCATAAACCGAATAACCGAAATAACTAAAACAATCGTAGGAAATAATAAAAAGGAAAGTCTGACAAATAACAGAAGAAGAAATACCTAAAAACACTATCGTCTGATTGGTATCATACTCCTCAGTCTCACCTTAAAAAGGAGAAAAAGGAGGGGTGAGCAACATGGAAGTCACTCAGTTAAGTATGGGATGATAATCTAGAAGTCCATAGACACAGCCATAACATTCCGAATAAATATAATTTAATTCTAACACGTGACAAACACTGTACATAAAGTACAAAAAGAACAAACAATGGTCCTAGCGAGCGCACTCGCTACCCACTAACGAGCCAAAAACTTTGCCGAGATAGTGCTCGATATCACCGCACGTAGACGAATTATCAACTTTTAAGCCTTGGCACAACAGGTCGACAAGCTATGCTGCAGCATCTCCACACGAAATCTACTAGTCTCCCGCTGACATACATAATTATGCCTCCGTAGTTGGCTAACATCTTAACCACCAATATATATATATATATATATATAATGTCAGTTATAAATAAAACAAGCAATGTTGAACCATCTAGAACCCTATATCTAGTTTAAGAAAATAACCTCATACTATAACAAACAGACTCCAGAAAGACTCATTTCACAAAACGGAACATATTAGAACAAAACTATACTTATTCGAAGTCCTAAGATGTGTACGAGAAATAACGAGAATACCCACCTTAGCAACTTGGAAATGTAGTGTCTATGAACTTCAGCTACACAAATAGACTCTAAATATGAAATGAAGGCGAAAAATCGAGTCAAAACGCCCTTTGAACGGTTAAAAACGGAGATTCGTTGGTCTGGTCAAAGTTAACAAAAAAAGTCAGGTCAAGAGTCAAACCGGTCAACGGTCAACCTTGTCGAATAAGTCAGACCAACCAAACCAAAATGGTTAAGCTAACAAGAAAAAAATAAATTTGAACCGATCAGTTAACCTTAACCAATATTAATCGATTTAAACCGGAAATAAATTTAATAAATCAACCGGTTTAACCTAAACCAACCCAAAAAAAACAAGCGAACTGGTTGACCCAATCGCTGAGTTGACTCTGCGCGTCGACTTGCCGAGTCATCGAGTCACTGGCGAGTTACCGACGATGGTCACCGGCAGCGAAGGAGCGAAATGCGGCTTACCGGAATCAATGTTCACACCGAACGTTGGCGCATGAAGGTGGCGGATGAGATCCACGCGCTGGATGTGCGGCGTAGAACCGCGGCGCATGAGCTACACGCGCGGAGAAGAGTAGGGGAGTGGCTGCATGTCTTGGCACGTCGACAGCAAGTTGCAGCTGATTTCGGAGCTCTGGACTCGTCTTGACGTCACGAACACGGTGGTGACCTTAGATTCACGAGAAACCACACAGTTACCAAGTAATGATCAGTTTACTGAACAACCGAAACCAAACTTTATGAGACAGTGTCTAACGGTGTTACCTGCGACGATCAACAGTGATGGGCTGGTGACTTGGGTGTCAGTCGACGGTGATGATAACAGTATGGTCTCAAATCTGCCTAACAGTTCAGTCTCTACAGAGATTTGTTGCTTAGGGTTTATGGAGAATAAAATAATGAGGGAAATTGTTTATATATGGGAACTCACCTAGGGTCTCTTGCATTCCTAACAGGACTTTGCTGAGGGCCAGGTTGTTACAGAAAATGCATAGAATCCTCGAGGAGTAATGGTGGAAGTGTACTGGCAACAAGATGGTTCGGAATCAATGTGCATCTCTCGATAAATCACTGGGATTAGCATTCCACGGAATGTTCCAGTGTTTTATGAACCACCATCACGAATGTTAGGACATTGGCAGCGACGAGTTCGGGGTTCCGTGATTGATTATGAATCTAGCAGTTAATATATTAGGCTCATGTTTTAATGTTGTTATGGAGACACTCCAACATTTCCACAGTCGTATGGAGAAGTCACCCATGCACCGTGAATATAAGTTGCAATGCTTTGTATTTACATTTCACATTACAAAAGTTCCACTATTTTTGCATGGTTCAAAATCGGTCTAGCCGGTGCACACACAAAAAAATGGTTTCAGCCGAAAATGATTTTCTGAAAATTCAATTTATACGATTTAAATCGGTTTAAACTATTTTAAATCGATCTAAATCTATTAAATTAATCAATTATGTTAGTGCAAGTTCGCATATTTGTCTAGTTTGTTTGTTTGGTATACCTAATTTTGATAATTCATAAAAAATAATTTTATAATTAAAACTAAAATATATTATATAAATATAATATATATATATATATATATATATGTAATAAATCAATAATTTGTTAGTTCCTATGCCCCGCCTAGTCTCCAAATAATCCTCTTAGTCGCTAATCTTCTACGAAGCGATTAGTTACTGCCTATCGATTTCTTAGACATTGATTTTATTACACAATAGAGAGCCCAAGAAACCAGAATAGATATTTTGTTAATCATAAAAAAAAACATAATTACCTACGAAGGTAGTCGAGTGAGAAACAAGTAGACTTGGCAAATCTTTATTAATAGAATTATATTTACAATAGCTAAATCTTTCAGAACTGGTAAAAGATTTCTTGTTGAAATAATAGTTTACTTTTTATATTATTGTAATTAACAGTTGAAACTGCAAGGATTATTTCCATAGCTCACCGCTAGCTCCTTTGAAAGGAGAAGCAACATGGGCGCTATAATCAACTCCAAAAGATGCTAGATCAACAAATTGTCCTTTTTTTTTCAGAGGCCGTCTTAACAAGTAGACCGATAGCTCGAGCCCATTTCACCATTGCCCCTATCAGTTCCTTTCTTTGTTCAAAATTTGTCTCCTCTGAACCATTCTTCTTCATCTCGGTAATAACTTTTCCCATTGACAACATACCTTCGATCATCCTCCAAGTATCAACCTATCGCCAAAAATAAAACAAAAATACCATAATCTTTTTTTATATAAAAACGTGAGGAACACGTGCATACTCTATGAATGTTAATATAACTTATGGCTGTTCCGCCATTAGTACCATCCAATACAGAAATAGCCCTAAATAGTTTGTCCAATTTTTTGACAGATCGAACTTGATGTCTTTTGTCCCGGATGATGCCAACTTGAAGCATTCCATGAAGTCAGCTACCTTTACAAAGAGATCTTTGAATTCTGCTGTGGCAGGACACTTACTCTCCTATGCCCCCAAGAAAGCCAACATACCTTTGTAAGCGAAAGGCTCGAAGTCTTTGCTCATTTTTGGAAAATCCTTTAAATAGTGGGGCAATGAGAACGTTCCTTGTTTCTCATAGAGAGATCTTTCCGATGGAGATGACACATCGGTGTCATTGTCAATTCCAAATGATGATAAATCAATAGATTTTCCTTTATTCTCAGAGACCTTAACGAATAGACCAATTCCTCGAGTCCAGTTCAGCATAGATTGAATAAGTTCTTTTCTTTGTTCAAAATTAATCTCTTTAGAACCGGTCTTCTTCATCTCAACCAAACTCTTTCCCATTGACAGTAAGCCATCCAACAACTTCCATAAATCCTCCTAAAATCAAAAAGGAATGGAACAAAAAAAATCCAGTTAAATTCTTTCTTTTGTACTAGCCCTGGTTTAAAAGTAAAATCGGTCGTTTAAGGCGTAACAATTTTATATGACAATTTTAATTTTATATAAAACACGATGAGAAAAATATATATAAATAAGAACACATAATTTTTATTTAAGCGTAAGGTATGTTTTTTTTAGTTCCAGAACAGTTTCTTACTATACCAGTGTTAACGTTTTACTGAAACTTATTGATGCTCCCCCTTTAGTTCCACTAAAAGCACACATAGCCCGGAAGAGTTTCTCAGATTTTATTGATAGCTCAACTTGGAGATCATTTGACCCGGGTGATGTTGAACTGTAACATGCCATGTAGTCCTTCAGCTTTACAAACAAATCCTTAAACTCTGTGGTCTCAGGACATTTGCCTTCCAAGTCACCCATGAAATCCATCATACCTTTGTAAGCGAAAGACTCAAAATCTTGGCCTACTTTGGGAAAATTCTTCAAGTAAAGAGGTAATGAGAATGTCCCTTGTGTTTCATAAATAGTACTTAATGCAGTTAGTAACATTAGATATATGGCCAAGGAATTTTTTGCCATTTTATTTTTGAAGAAGAGAAAAGAAGATGAAATTTTTGATCTTTTTTTTTGTTTTGAATGATTGTGATTTCTGGGAGAAGTAAATTTTTATCGATGTTTAAAAAGTCTAACTTTAGCTATTAAAGCGAAAAATTGTCCCATAATTTCTATAGATTTATGGTCATGAAAGAATGGTAAAACAGATTTTCTAAAATTTCTAAAGCTATTCGCTATTCTCTAGATTACTATTATAGATGTGGTTACTTTCTTCGCAAAACACTATTTTGTTGGACGTTCGATCAGATTGATATACTACACTTACAAATCAAAATTAAAAATCAACATGCTTACACACAAGGTTACTTATATAAGAACTACATGATTTAGTTTTCTTTTTATAACAGTAAGATTTTAAAACTGCAAAGATCAAGGTGTTTTTGTTTGAGTGAAAGAGATCCAAGGAGTTCACAATGATCGAATATGATAGAAACAGTAGTAGGTGTAAATACAGAATTGTATTGAAGTTATCCCGACCACGATCTGGTAATCTTAAAGGGAAATTTTCAAACACTCACCCACTATAAGTTAGGCTAGTAACTGCATCCAATTCATAATATCCAAAATATTTTAAAATGATATTTAAGGTGGTAAATTATGGTCATATGTTACTATGAAAAATCATGAGAAGGTTATTTGAAAAAATATTAATAATTATTGTGATAATTTAGTCATGCTTTGTTAGACTATCCATTTAGTAATTTTTTTAAAATTAATTTTGTTAGATATGTATGAAGGAAAATAATTGAAAATTTTATTTGAAAAACAAATAAAATAGAATGTGAATTTTATGTCAATTTGTTCCTCAACAAAGTTAAAACATATATTAAAAAAATAACCTAGATTTTGGTCCGAATTTTCAAAACGCGGGATATTTTGTGGTAAAAAATCTCATTAACAATGTTTCAAATGCATTGTAAATTTGAAAGGATTTTTTTATTTAAAATATTTTTGCATTTAAATCACCGCTTTTATACTCGACTTACACCAGCGATCGAATCTTAAACCCAGTGATCCGTTATGTAATCACATTTGGGTTTTAAGAACTATCGATTACCCTATAAACCCCAAAAAACCGCTAAACCCGAAGCTAGCCGAATGAACCGATGAGTGACCGATATGTAATCCAATTTGATATAGTATATTGATATAGAATAAGAATATATCAGTTCTTGAAATGTATGTAATTTATTTTACTAAATAAGAATATATCAGTTATTGAAATTTATATAATTCATAATACAACACGGAGGAATAAAAAGAATTTTAAAGTATTATCTATGTTTTAAGAATAGAGATTCTCAAAAATAGATTTGTAGTTTTGTACATTTTGTTAAGATTAAATTGTTGAAAGTACGATGTAGAAATATTTAGGATTAATAATTCACGATTAAGAAAAATATTCACAATGGGTATTAATAGCACAATAAATTCATAAATCGAATAACCGAAATAACTAAAATAATCGTAGGAAATAATAAAAAGGAAAGTCTGACAAATAACAGAAGAAGAAAATACCTAAAAACACTATCGTCTGATTGGTATCCTACTCCTCAGTCTCACCTTAAAAGGAGAAAAATGAGGGGTGAGCAACATCGAAGTCACTCAGTTAAGTATGGGATGCTAATCTAGAACTCCATAGACACGGCCATAACATTCCGAATAAATATAATTTAATTCTAACACGTGACAAACACTGTACATAAAGTACAAAAAGAACAAACAATGGTCCTAGCGAGCGCACTCGCTACCCACTAACGAGCCAAAAACTTTGCCGAGATAGTGCTCGATATCACCGCACGTAGACGAATTATCGACCTTTAAGCCTTGGCACAACAGGTCGACAAGCTATGCTGCAGCATCTCCACACGAAATCTACTAGTCTCCCGCTGACATACATAATTATGCCTCCGTAGTTGGCTAACATCTTAACCACCAATATATATATATATATATATATAATGTCAGTTATAAATAAAACAAGCAATGTTGAACCATTTAGAACCCTATATCGGTTTTAAGCAAATAACCTCATACTATAACAAGCAGACTCCAGAAAGACTCATTTCACAATACGGAACATATTAGAACAAAGTATACTTATTCGAAGTCCTAAGATGTGTACGAGAAATTACGAGAATACCCACCTTAGCAACTTGGAAATGTAGTGTCTATGAACTTCAGCTACACAAATAGACTCTAAATATGAAATGAAGGCGAAAAATCGAGTCAAAACGCCCTTTGAACGGTTAAAAACGGAGATTCGTTGGTCTGGTCAAAGTTAACAGAAAAAGTAAGGTCAAGAGTCAAACCGGTCAACGGTCAACCTGGTCAAATAAGTCAGACCAACCAAACCAGAATGGTTAAGCAAACAAGAATAAAATAAATTTAAACCGATCAGTTAACCTTAACCAATATTAATCGATTTAAACCGGAAATAAATTTAATAAATCAACCGGTTTAACCTAAACCAACCAAAAAAAATCAAGCGAACTGGTTGACCCAATCGCTGAGTTGACTCTGCGCGTCGACTTGCCGAGTCATCGAGTCACTGGCGAGTTACCGATGATGGTTACCGGCAACGAAGGAGCGAAATGCGGCTTACTGGAATCAATGTCCACACCGAACGTTGGCGCATGAAGGTGGCGCATGAGATCCACGCGCGGGATGTGCGGCGTAGGACAGCGGCGCATGAGCTACACGTGCGGAGAAGAGTAGGGGAGTGGCTACGTGTCTTGGCACGTCGACAGCAAGCTGCGGCTGATTTCGGATCTCTGGACTCGTCTTGACGTCACGAACACGGTGGTGACCTTAGATTCACGAGAAACCACTCAGTTAGCAAGTAATGATCAGTTTACTGAACAACCGAAACCAAACTTTATGAGACGGCGTCTAACGGTGTTACCTGCGACGATCGACAGTGATGGGCTGGTGGCTTGGGTGTCAGTCGACGGTGATGATAACAATATCGTCTCAAATCTGCTTAACAGTTCAGTCTCTACAGAGATTTGTTTCTTAGGGTTTATGGAGAATAAAATAATGAGGGAAATTTTTTATATATGGGAACTCACCTAGGGTCTCTTGCATTCCTAACAGGCCTTTGCTGGGCCGGGTTGTTGCAGAAAATGCAGAAAATCCTCAAGGAGTAATGGTGGAAGTGTACTGGCAACAAGATGGTTCGGAATCGATGTGCATCTCTCGATAAATCACCGGGATTAGCATACCACGGAATGTTCCTGTGTTTTATGAACCACCATCACGAATGTTAGGACATTGGCAGCGACGAGTTCGGGGTTCCGTGATTGATTATGAATCTAGCAGTTAATATATTAGGCTCAAGTTTTAATGTTGTTATGGAGACACTCCAACATTTCCACATTCGTATGAAATAACAATGAAGTCACCCATGCACCGTGCATATAAGTTGCAATGCTTTGTATTTACATTTCACATTACAAAAGTTCCACTATTTTTTGCATGGTTCAAAATCGGTCTAGCCGGTGCACACACAAAAAATTGGTTTCAGCCGAAAATGATTTTCTGAAAATTCAACTATACGATTTAAATCGGGTTAAACTATTTTAAATCGATCTAAATTAGTCTAGAACTATTAAATTAATCAATTATGTTAGTGCAAGTTCCAATATTTGTCTAGTTTCTTTGTTTGGTATATCTAATTTTGATAATTCATAAAAAATAATTTTATAATTAAAACTAAAATATATTATATAAATCTAATATATATATATATATATATATATATATATATATATATATAATAAATCAATAATTTGTTAGTTCCTATGCCCGCCTAGTCCCCAAATAATCCTCATAGTCGCTAATCTTCTACAAAGCGATTAGTTACTGCCTATCGATTTCTTAGACATTGATTTTTTTACACAATAGCGAGCCCAAGAAACCAGAATAGATATTTTTTTGATCATAAAAAAAAAAACTATAATTACCTACGAAGGTAGTCGACTGAGAAACAAGTAGACTTGGCAAATCTTTATTAATAGAATTATATTTACAATAGCTAAATCTTTCACAACTGGTAAAAGATTTCTTGTTGAAATAATAGTTTACTTTTTACATTATTGTAATTAACAGTTGAAACTGCAAGGATTATTTTTATAGCTCACCGCTAGCTCCTTTGAAAGGAGAAGCAACATGGGCGCTATAATCAACTCCAAAAGATGCTAGATCAACAAATTGTCCTTTTTTCTCAGAGACCGTCTTAACAAGTAGACCGATAGCTCGAGCCCATTTCACCATTGCCCCTATCAGTTCCTTTCTTAGTTCAAAAGTTGTCTCCTCTGAACCATTCTTCTTCATCTCAGTAATAACTTTTCCCATTGACAACATACCTTCGATCATCCTCCAAGTATCAACCTATCGCCAAAAATAAAACAAAAAGACCATAATAATTTTTTATATAAAAACGTGAGGAACACGTGCATACTATATGAATGTTAATATAACTTACGGATGTTCCGCCTTTAGTACCATCCAATACTGAAATAGCCCTAAAGAGTTTCTCCGATTTTTTTGACAGATCGAACTTGATGTCTTTTGTCCCGGATGATGCCAACTTGAAGCATTCCATGAAATCTGCTACCTTTACAAAGAGATCTTTGAATTCTGCTGTGGCAGGACACTTACTCTCCAATGCCCCCAAGAAAGCCGACATACCTTTGTAAGCGAAAGGCTCGAAGTCTTTGCTCATTTTTGGAAAATCCTTTAAATAGTGGGGCAATGAGAACATTCCTTGTGTCTCATAGAGAGATCTTTCCGATGGAGATGACACATTGGTGTCATAGTCAATTCCAAATGATGATAAATCAATAGATTTTCCTTTATTCTCAGAGACCTTCTTAACGAATAGACCGATTCCTCGAGTCCAGTTCACCATAGATTGAATAAGTTCTTTTCTTTGTTCAAAAGTAATCTCCTTAGAACCGCTCTTCTTCATCACAACCAAACTCTTTCCCATTGACAGTAAGCCATCCAACAACTTCCATGAATCCTCCTAAAATCAAAAAGGAATGGAACAAAAAAAATCCAGTTAAATTCTTTCTTTTGTACTAGCCCTGGTTTATAAGTAAAATCGGTCGTTTAAGGCTTAAAAATTTTATATGAAAATTTTAATTTTATATAGAACACGATGAGAAAAATATATATAAATAAGAACACATAATTTTTATTTAAGCGTAAGGTATGTTTTTTTTAGTTCCATAAGAGTTTCTTACTATACGAGTGTTAACGTTTAACTGAAACTTACTGATGCTCCCTCTTTAGTTCCACTAAAAGAAGACATAGCCCGGAAGAGTTTCTCAGATTTTATTGACAACTCAACTTGGAGATCATTTGACCCGGGTAATGTGGAACTGTAACATGCCATGTAGTCCTTCAGCTTTACAAACAAATCCTTAAACTCTGTGGTCTCAGGACATTTGCCTTCCAAGTCACCCATGAAATCCATCATACCTTTGTAAGCGAAAGACTCAAAATCTTGGCCTACTTTGGGAAAATTCTTCAAGTAAAGAGGTAATGAGAATGTCCCTTGTGTTTCATAAATAGTACTTAATGCAATTAGTAACATTAGATATATGGCCAAGGAATTTTTTGCCATTTTATTTTTGAAGAAGAGAAAAGAAGATGAAATTTTTGATCTTTTTATTTTGTTTTGAATGATTGTGTGTTCTGGGAGAAGTAAATTTATATCGATGTTTAAAAAGTCTAACTTTAGCTATTAAAGCGAAAAATGGTCCCATAATTTCTATAGATTTATGGTCATGAAAGAATGGTAAAACAGATTTTCTAAAATTTCTAAAGCTATTCACTATTCTCTAGATTTACTATTATAGATGTGGTTACTTTCTTCGCAAAACACTATTTTGTTGGACGTTCGGTCAGATTGATATACTACACTTATAAATTAAAATTAAAAATCAACATGCTTTCACACAAGGTTACTTATATAAGAACTACATGATTTAGTTTTCTTTTTATAACAGTAAGATTTTAAAACTGCAAAGATCCAAGGTGTTTTTGTTTGAGTGAAAGAGATCCAAGGAGTTCACAATGATCGAATATGATAGAAACGGTAGTAGGTGTAAATACAGAATTGTATTGAAGTTATCCCGACCACGATCTGGTAATCTTAAAGGGAAATTTTCAAACACTCACCCACTATAAGTTAGGCTAGTAACTGCATCTAATTCATAATATCCAAAATAATTTAAAATGATATTTAAGGTGGTAAATTATGGTCATATGTTACTATGAAAAATCATGAGAAGGTTATTTGAAAAAATATTAATAATTATTGTGATAATTTAGTCATGTTTTGTTAGACTATCCATTTAGTAATTTTTTTAAAATTAATTTTGTTAGATATGTATGAAGGAAAATAATTGAAAATTTTATTTGAAGAACAAATAATATAGAATGTGAATTTTATGTCAATTTGTTCCTCAAATATTAAAAAATAACCTAGATTTTGGTCCATTTTTCAAAACGCGGGATATTTTGTGGTAAAAAATCTCATTAACAATGTTTCAAATGCATTGTAATTAACAATATTTTTTATTTAAAATATTTTTGCATTTAAATCACCGTTTTTATATTCGACCCACACCAGCGATCAAATCGTAAACCCAGTGATCCGTTATGTAATAATATTTGGGTTTTAATAACTATCGATTACCCTATAAACCCCAAAAAACCGCTAAACCCGAAGCTAGCCGAATGAACCGATGAGTGACCGATATGTAATCCAATTTGATATAGTATATCGATATAGAATAAGAATATATCAGTTCTTGAAATGTATGTAATTTATTTTACTAAATAAGAATATATCAGTTATTGAAATGTATATAATTCATAATACAACACAGAGGAATAAAAAGAATTTTAAAGTATTATCTATGTTTTAAGAATAGAGATTCTCAAAAATAGATTTGTATTTTTGTACATTTTGTTAAGATTAAATTGTTGAAAGTACGATGTAGAAATATTTAGGATTAATAATTCACGATTAAGAAAAATATTCTCAATGGGTATTTTTAGCGCAATAAATTCATAAATCGAATAACCGAAATAACTAAAATAATCGTAGGAAATAATAAAAAGGAAAGCCTGACAAATAACAGAAGAAGAAAATACCTAAAAACACTATCGTCTGATTAGTATCCTACTCCTCAGTCTCACCTTAAAAGGAGAAAAAGGAGGGGTGAGCAACATCGAAGTCACTCAGTTAAGTATGGGATGCTAATCTAGAAGTCCATAGACACGACCATAACATTCCGAATAAATATAATTTAATTCTAACACGTGACAAACACTGTACGTAAAGTACAAAAAAAACAAACAATGGTCCTAGCGAGCGCACTCGCTACCCACTAACGGGCCAAAAACTTTGCCGAGATAGTGCTCGATATCACCGCACGTAGACGAATTATCAACTTTTAAGCCTTGGCACAACAGGTCGACAAGCTATGCTGCAGCATCTCCACACGAAATCTACTAGTCTCCCGCTGACATACATAATTATGCCTCCGTAGTCGGCTAACATCCTAACCACCAATATATATATATATATATATATATATATATATATATATATATATATATAATGTCAGTTATAAATAAAACAAGCAATGTTGAACCATCTTGAACCCTATATCGGGTTTAAGCAAATAACCTCATACTATAACAAGCAGACTCCAGAAAGACTCATTTCACAATACGGAACATATTAGAACAAAACTATACTTATTCGAAGTCCTAAGATGTGTACGAGAAATTACGAGAATACCCACCTTAGCAACTTGGAAATGTAGTGTCTATGAACTTCAGCTGCACAAATCGACTCTAAATATGAAATGAAGGCGAAAAATTGAGTCAAAACGCCCTTTGAACGGTTAAAAACGGAGATTCGTTGGTCTGGTCAAAGTTAACAAAAAAAAGTCAGGTCAAGAGTCAAACCGGTCAACGGTCAACCTGGTCAAATAAGTCAGACCAACCAAACCAGAATGGTTAAGCTAACAAGAAAAAAATAAATTTAAACCGATCAGTTAACCTTAACCAATATTAATCGATTTAAACCGGAAATAAATAATAAATCAACCGGTTTAACCTAAACCAACCCAAAAAAATCAAGCGAACTGGTTGACCCAATCGCTGAGTTGACTCTGCGCGTCGACTTGCCGAGTCATCGAGTCACTGGCGAGTTACCGACGGTGGTCACCGGCAACGAAGGAGCGAAATGCGGCTTACTGGAATCAATGTCCACACCGAACGTTGGCGCATGAAGGTGGCGCATGAGATCCACGCGCGGGATGTGCGGCGTAGGACAGCGGCGCATGAGCTACACGCGCGGAGAAGAGTAGGGGAGTGGCTGCGTGTCTTGGCACGTCGACAGCAAGTTGCGGCTGATTTCGGATCTCTGGACTCTTCTTGACGTCACGAACACGGTGGTGACCTTAGATTCACGAGAAACCACACAGTTAGCAAGTAATGATCAGTTTACTGAACAACCGAAACCAAACTTTATGAGACGGCGTCTAACGGTGTTACCTGCGACGCTCGACAGTGATGGGCTGGTGGCTTGGGTGTCAGTCGACGGTGATGATAACAGTATCGTCTCAAATCTGCTTAACAGTTCAGTCTCTACAGAGATTTGTTTCTTAGGGTTTATGGAGAATAAAATAATGAGGGAAATTTTTTATATATGGGAACTCACCTAGGGTCTCTTGCATTCCTAACAGGCCTTTGCTGGGCCGGGTTGTTACAGAAAATGCAGAGAATCCTCAAGGAGTAATGGTGGAAGTGTACTGGCAACAAGATGGTTCGGAATCGATGTGCATCTCTCGATAAATCACCGGGATTAGCATACCACGGAATGTTCCAGTGTTTTATGAACCACCATCACGAATGTTAGGACATTGGCAGCGACGAGTTCGGGGTTCCGTGATTGATTATGAATCTAGCAGTTAATATATTAGGCTCAAGTTTTAATGTTGTTATGGAGACACTCCAACATTTCCACATTCGTATGAAATAACAATGAAGTCACCCATGCACCGTGCATATAAGTTGCAATGCTTTGTATTTACATTTCACATTACAAAAGTTCCACTATTTTTGCATGGTTCAAAATCGGTCTAGCCGGTGCACACACAAAAAAATGGTTTCAGCCGAAAATGATTTTCTGAAAATTCAATTTATACGATTTAAATCGGTTTAAACTATTTTAAATCGATCTAAATCTATTAAATTAATCAATTATGTTAGTGCAAGTTCGCATATTTGTCTAGTTTGTTTGTTTGGTATACCTAATTTTGATAATTCATAAAAAAATAATTTTATAATTAAAACTAAAATATATTATATAAATATAATATATATATATATATATATATGTAATAAATCAATAATTTGTTAGTTCCTATGCCCCGCCTAGTCTCCAAATAATCCTCTTAGTCGCTAATCTTCTACGAAGCGATTAGTTACTGCCTATCGATTTCTTAGACATTGATTTTATTACACAATAGAGAGCCCAAGAAACCAGAATAGATATTTTGTTAATCATAAAAAAAAACATAATTACCTACGAAGGTAGTCGAGTGAGAAACAAGTAGACTTGGCAAATCTTTATTAATAGAATTATATTTACAATAGCTAAATCTTTCAGAACTGGTAAAAGATTTCTTGTTGAAATAATAGTTTACTTTTTATATTATTGTAATTAACAGTTGAAACTGCAAGGATTATTTCCATAGCTCACCGCTAGCTCCTTTGAAAGGAGAAGCAACATGGGCGCTATAATCAACTCCAAAAGATGCTAGATCAACAAATTGTCCTTTTTTTTTCAGAGGCCGTCTTAACAAGTAGACCGATAGCTCGAGCCCATTTCACCATTGCCCCTATCAGTTCCTTTCTTTGTTCAAAATTTGTCTCCTCTGAACCATTCTTCTTCATCTCGGTAATAACTTTTCCCATTGACAACATACCTTCGATCATCCTCCAAGTATCAACCTATCGCCAAAAATAAAACAAATATACCAGAATATTTTTTATATAAAAACGTGAGGAACACGTGCATACTATATGAATGTTAATATAACTTACGGATGTTCCACCTTTAGTACCATCCAATACTGAAATAGCCCTAAAGAGTTTCTCCGATTTTTTTGACAGATCGAACTTGATGTCTTTTGTCCCGGATGATTCCAACTTGAAGCATTCCATGAAATCTGCTACCTTTACAAAGAGATCTTTGAATTCTACTGTGGCAGGACACTTAATCTCCAATGCCCCCAAGAAAGCCGACATACCTTTGTAAGCGAAAGGCTCGAAGTCTTTGCTCATTTTTGGAAAATCCTTTAAATAGTGGGGCAATGAGAACATTCCTTGTGTCTCATAGAGAGATCTTTCCGATGGAGATGACACATTGGTGTCATAGTCAATTCCAAATGATGATAAATCAATAGATTTTCCTTTATTCTCAGAGACCTTCTTAACGAATAGACCGATTCCTCGAGTCCAGTTCACCATAGATTGAATAAGTTATTTTCTTTGTTCGAAAGTAATCTCCTTAGAACCGCTCTTCTTCATCTCAACCAAACTCTTTCCCATTGACAGTAAGCCATCCAACAACTTCCATGAATCCTCCTAAAATGAAAAAGGAATGGAACAAAAAAGATCTAGTTAAATTCTTTCTTTTGTACTAGCCCTGGTTTAAAAGTAAAATCGGTCGTTTAAGGCTTAACAATTTTATATGACAATTTTAATTTTATATAGAACACAATGAGAAAAATATATATAAATAAGAACACATAATTTTTATTTAAGCGTAAGGTATGTTTTTTCTTAGTTCCAGAACAGTTTCTTACTATACCAGTGTTAACGTTTAACTGAAACTTACTGATGCTCCCCCTTTAGTTCCACTAAAAGCAGACATAGCCCGGAAGAGTTTCTCAGATTTTATTGACAGCTCAACTTGGAGATCATTTGACCCGGGTAATGTGGAACTGTAACATGCCATGTAGTCCTTCAGCTTTACAAACAAATCCTTAAACTCTGTGGTCTCAGGACATTTGACTTCCAAGTCACCCATGAAATCCATTATACCTTTGTAAGCGAAAGACTCAAAATCTTGGCCTACTTTGGGAAAATTCTTCAGGTAAAGAGGTAATGAGAATGTCCCTTGTGTTTCATAAATAGTACTTAATGCAATTAGTAACATTAGATATATGGCTAAGGATTTTTTTGCCATTTTATTTTTGAAGAAGAGAAAACAAGATGAAATTTTTGATCTTTTTTTTTTGAATAATTGGGTTTTCTGGGAGAAGTAAATTTATATAGATATTTAAAAAGTCTAACTTTAGCTATTAAAGAAAAAAATGGTCCCATAATTTCTCTAGATTTATGGTGATGGAAGAATGGTAAAACCGATTTTATAAAATTTCTAAAGCAATTCGCTATTCTCTAGATTTACTATTGTAGATGTGGTTACTTTCTTCGCAAAACACTATTTTGTTGGACGTTCGGTCAGATTGATATACTACACTTACAAACTAAAATTAAAAATCAACATGCTTACACACAACGTTACTTATATAAGAACTACATGATTTAGTTTTCTTTTTATAACAGTAAGATTTTAAAACTGCAAAGATCCAAGGTGTTTTTGTTTGAGTGAAAGAGATCCAAGGAGTTCACAATGATCAAATATGATAGAAACGGTAGTAGGTGGTGTAAATACAGAATTGTATTGAAGTTATTCCGACCACGATCTGGTAATCTTAAAGGGAAATTTTCAAACACTCACCCACTATAAGTTAGGCTAGTAACTGCATCCAATTCATAATATCCAAATATTTTGAAATGATATTTAAGGTGGTAAATTATGGTCATATGTTACTATGAAAAATCATGAGAAGGTTATTTGAAAAAATATTAATAATTATTGTGATAATTTAGTCAGGTTTTGTTAGACTATCCATTTACTAATTTATTTAAATTAAATTTGCTAGATATGTATGAAGGAAAATAATTGAAAAATTTATTTGAAGAACAAAAAATATAGAATGTGAATTTTATGTCAATTTGTTCCTCAGCAAAGTTAAAAAATATATTAAAAACTAACCTATATTTTGGTCCGTATTTTCAAAACGCGGGATATTTTGTGGTAAAAAATCTCATTAACAATGTTTCAAATGCATTGTAAATTTGAAAGGATTTTTTTATTTAAAATATTTTTGCATTTAAATCACCGCTTTTATACTCGACCCACACCAGCGATCAAACCGTAAACCTAGTGATCCGATATGTAATCATATTTGGGTTTTAAGAACTATCGATTACCCTATAAACCCCAAAAAACCGCTAAACCCGAAGCTAGCCGAATGAACCGATGAGTGACCGATATGTAATCCAATTTGATATAGTATATCGATATAGAATATAATTTATTCCACTAAATAAGAATATATCAGTTATTGAAATGTATATAATTCATAATACAACACGGAGGAATAAAAAGAATTTAAAGTTTTATCTATGTTTTAAGAATAGAGATTCTCAAAAATAGATTTTTTGTTTTGTACATTTTGTTAAGATTAAATTTTTGAAAGTATGATGTACAAATATTTAGGATTAATAATTCACGATTAAGCAAAATTTTCTCAATGGGTGTTATTAAAATTTTAAACAAATTTTTTTTTTCAAATATTAGAATAAGTGGACATCATTAGTATGCAAAACAGTTTGGTGGATGACAATAGTAAAGGGGATGTATAGTTACGAAAACATTTTGATACGTTAAACAATCAACTTAAAACTTAAAAAACGAAAATGACGATGGCGATTTAATCGCAATAGGAGTGTGTCTGAAATCTCTCACGGGTCTGTGGCGTTTTTGCAGTAAAATAGGAGGAGGACTTCTAAGATTGACGAGGATCTGGGAGGATCCTCAAATCAGATCTTTCAGAAGGGAAGCTCCATGGGGGTTTCTAGGGATTCAGAAGTCTGGATCAGTGGGGGAGGAGGATCTGTAATGGTAAAAGTTTACTTGGTGAATCTACGACTGGGGATGCGAGGAGATTTGTAGCGGATCAATTTCGGGAAGATGAATGGCGATTCACTGTCCCTATTTGGTATGATCTTGCGACATGGTAGGGTTTACTCCTCTAACAGGGTAAAAATATCCTAAACAATTAACTATTAAATTAACCATTAATCATAACATACAAAACAATACTCTTGCTAATAGCACACAATAGATTTATTATTCCTAAAGGTTAAGATAAGTGATTATATATATATTGGTAACAAGTAATCATTATAAGTAAATATTACTTATAAATATTACTTATTCGAAGATATAGATGCAATATTAAAATATACTAATAATGTAATGATGGAATTATGTTAATAATGTAAATATGGAAATATTCTACTAAACAAACTAGATGTAAATGTAAATAAGTTAGATCTAGGGTTTCAAGCTTAATGAATAAGTAGCACAAATATGTAAATATTAACTCAAATATTAACTATTTTTACCTTTTTAACTCCAACTCTCGTATGCGAGCAAAAGCAAAGACCATCGATTGACGGCTAAGCCTGGTGTCGATCGACGGTGAAATCATAAGAAAGTGTGAACGAGATTTGATATGTTCACCAAGCTAATTAACTAGCTCTCGCATGCGCCTAACAACATAGCTCAATGGAGTCTATTCTGGCACATAACCTACTCTCGTAGTCGTCCATGTCCTACTTTTGATATCTTAGTTAGCTATTCTAGAATGCAAGCATTAAGCACAACTCAATTGATGGATATTACTTAACCTAGCAATCCTACTTTTGGGCTAATCCATGATTGCTATCATTCAACCCTAAATCTAGTTGATAACTACTCAAACATAATCAAAGTAAGAATAATAATTTGAATATAATGAATAGATAAAATAATGGGGGTGCCAATACAAATCTCCATAAGGAGTTATGAATCTTCTCCCCTAACAGAATACTAAAACTCTAGAACCTAGCACCGTACGTCTCCGTACGTCTCCTTTTTTTCATGGTGTCATACATATAAAACCCTGGAAATCAAGGTCAAAACTCATCTAGGGGTAAACTTGTAATCTTGTGTATTGTCTCTAACTTGGACTTCAAATCAGCTGTATGCGAATTGGTCATCGGTCGATGGCAAGTGGTCAGCATCGATCGATCTGGGTCATGTAACATCGTTCGACATCAAGATAGTGTCGTTGATCGACGGCAGTCTTCTACTTCAACTCTTTCAATAATCAGCTACAGATTATTCTCCTTCAAATGCTCCAAAAGCTCTAAGTATCTCCATATATCTCCAAAACGTACATGGACATGTAAAGACCTTAATACATAGCCTAGACACACATAATAGACCCTAAATAGGACCTATAACATGGCCAAAAACTGGTAATAAATAGGCTATATCAACTCTCATAGACTTAATCTTTTGCTTGTCCTCAAGCAAAGAAACCTGTAAAAGAGGTTTTGAACAGCGAAGACTCACATAACATCTAAGTATAACTGTCACTTTCCTTTATTGCAGTCACATCCTATCAAGTCAATCACAGAGAACTTTATATACCCTATCCTAGTATAACAACCAAAACCATTCTACCTAAAACTTAGCGAATACTAGTTTGACTCGCCTCTTTAGTGATTTCATTTCTTTGCATAATATAAAAATGCAGGCGTTACCTTGGGAGTATCGATCAAAGGATATATAGACTCTTACCTCTGCAAGTATCTGAACACACAAGTAGTCTTCTCTTATTCCTATCCTCTCTCTCTCTTCTCACTTCTTCTCAGTCAATGTCTCCCTTCTTTTGAGGGTATCATTTTATTTTATTTTATTTTAATTGACTAAGATATTTTGATAGGCTTCAATGAATCAAGACGTAATGGTTTTTGACACCAGATAATGTTCACTTCTTTTTGATCTTTATCTCTTTCTAGGATGAATCAAGCTTTAATGGTTGTAGCCACCAAATCCTCTTCGACTCCTTTTTTAATTTGAAGAGGAGAGAGAGGGGAATCAGAAGCACACAAAATTTTACCTTCCAGACTTGCAAAAGGAATCTGATCCCGTGTATACCAAATCAAAAAGCAAGCAAATAATGTTAGGATTAGTGTTGGAAATCAGCTTCGGTTCCTTCAAATTTTCTAAGCAAGTGTGATATAGTGGCATGATGATCCACTTTGGTATCTCTAGTAATCTCTGCAAACAACCTTCTAAGAATGGTGGTAAAGTGTGGTTAGTCAATAATAAATCTTGATCATAGTCCTCTTCTTGACTCGATAAAACTTTTTGAAAAACTTATAAAATAAAACTTCCAGTGTAATCGGCCCCGAATTGGTTAGAAAAAATTAAATCATAAGTAAATAGCTTAAGTGTAGAATTGACTCGATAAAACTTTTTAAAAAACTTATAAAATAAAACTCCCAGTGTAATCGGCCCCGAATTGCTTAGAAAAAAATAAATCATAAGTAAATAGCTTAAGTATAGAATTGACTCGATAAAACTTTTTGAAAAACTTATAAAATAAAACTCCCAGTGTAATCGGCCCCGAATTTCTTAGAAAAAATAAATCATAAGTAAATAACTTAAGTATAGAACTCAATACCTCTCTCTTTAAGAGAGTGTCGATCGATGGTAGGAGGGTGTGGTCGATCGATGGTTGCGATCCAGTTTTGACTGATGGTTGCGATCCAGTTTCGACCGATGGTGCCTCTATGATGTCGATCGATGGTTCATGAATAGTTTGTAGAAATAAAACCCGAAATAAATAGTAGTATAAGTCAAAATTAAGTAAAAACTTACTAAACAGTGGGTTGCCTCCCACTCAGCGCGTGGTTATAATATTAAGCTCGATGTTTTGAACGTTCTAACTAGAATGGAGGTGGATCAACACTTGGAAAACAAGTGTGTATATCTTCTTTTCTCTTCTGAAACCATGTACCGACGAAGCTTCTCATTGCTTCATCTCCTCTGGCTTTCTCATTCATTACGATTTCCGTAGTAACCTCCATTGAATGCATTCTATTTTTATAGATTCTCAATATTGCGCTATAGTATTCAAATTCTGGTAGCTGTAGTTTCTGATAATATCCTCTAATTTCTGAGAAATATCTTCCTTCATCAGGCTTTGAGAAAAAGCAATCTCATTGAACTTGTCTTCTAATTGTTTTTCTGTCGCGTACTTCTGTCTGTCGAAATCAGTATCGATCGATGACGTGATGCTGCCATCAATCAAAGTCACGTTATCTAGTCCACTTGCATGCTGTCTTTGAACAATATCCAAATCTTGATGCATCTTATCCATGTGTGTAGTCAAATCGGTAAGGCACTTGTTTATAGGACAGTAAACATCATCAAGCGTCCTATAGAAATCTTCTAATGACATCTCTTGAGCGTTGTAGATCTTGTTCACAAGGTTGTCAACCTCTACTCTTCTGTATGTTTCTTGCTTCTTCCTGGACATAGCCATCTTTGCTGGATGTTCAGGTAAACATAGGTAGTTGTACTAAAACATAGTATCTCTCTCTAGAACTGCCCTGATACCTTCTTCTTGCACATTCACAATTCGTCCGTATATAGCGCGTGCATTACCATTCTCATCTCTATAGATGTCATACTCATCTTGCTTTTCCCAAAAGAAACTCATGCCATCAGCATCAAAAGCTCTCTTTCCATACTCTACCCGACCGTCTATTAGTAGGGCATTTATCCAACTGACCGGTCCCAGAGTTTCTGAAGTAAAGGGGTTAGATGTACAGAACTCGTGGACTTCTGAAATGGTGGTATCGATCGATGCATGATTATTGTTGTCGATCGTTATTTGATATTGGATAGGCTCATGCTTTTGCTCCTTGATGTTGATCGATGTCGTTACCTGAGCGTCGATCGATGGCTGTTGTTGGTTTCCAAATAATATTTCTGATTTATTAGCCATAAAAAGGGCGTCTGCTACATCATCCTTAGGTACATTGAGAATTCTCCCGTAAAGATCTCGTGCACGTTTCTCTAAAAATTCCATACTCATCTTGTCTCAGATAACCATCTTTTGTATCTTCTACTCCAAGTAATTGTTCTGGTTTTCATTTGATCTCGTTTGATGGCCAAGATATGCCGATTATTGATGTTGGATTTCCCACTCTCGCGTTCATTACCCAGCCAGCTTCTTCCAATGCCAGGTTGTGAGACTCAATAAGTTCTTCCTCTCTATAAGCTGCATCGTGTTGTTCGTAATCTCTACCGTATCCTTGGTATGCCGGATTGGTGTCGATCGATGGTGTATATGAACTGTCGATCGATGCTCTATAATCAGACTGGTGGACGAAAAGGTTTCCAGCTCCATTAGCCACTGCAAGTACATCTGCAACAGCTTCCTTCGTGACATGTAAAATTCTTCCATCCATAGCTCTTGCATGACCATCTTGATCTCGCATAATACTGAACTTATCTGGTTGTAGATAACCTTATTCCCTTTCACGTTCTACAGTTGAATCTCGTTCGGTTTTGCTTCATTCTCAGTATCGATTGACGGTGTATGGTGGCCGTCGATCGATGTCGATTTCCTAGGTTGATGAGAAACATGAAAAACTCCAGCCTCTTCCATAGCAATCCCTTGGTATTCAATTGTTTGTTCGTCTTTGTAGTCTTCGTCGTACTCGAGGTAGGCTGTGTTGTATCTGAAATCTCCATGGTAGGTGTGGATTTGTTCGGATGTTTGAGTGTCGAACAATTTCGATAGGGTGGTTGTCGGTCGATTGTTGAACTTTATGGATGTCAATCGATGCTCCTTCTGATTCCTCACCGAACTTGTAATCGCAGAAGCATGTGGCCACGAGCTATGCATTAATGCACGATTTCGTGAGAGTATGTTTATTCTTATAAATTTCATAACACACATTATGATCAATCAAGGAAAGGCACAACCTGTTTGCCTTCATGTCACAGATAGCTCCTACGGTGGCCATGAAAACTCTTCCAAGTAACAAAAAGGAGTTCTAATTAATTTGTATGTCCATCAGATGGAAGTCAATCATGACTAAGAGGTCCAGAATTTGCAATGGGACATCTCTACAAATTCTCCCTGAATCGACTCTAGAGCAATCCACAAAAACGAAAGAAACGCAGGAAGGCTCCACTCTCAGGTTCAAATTCTCTTCCATAGCTCTTCGTATGGTGCTCACTGATGATCCAGTGTCACAAAGAGTATTGGGAAACTCGTGGATTTTGATCAGACATGGTACCACAAACTTCCCATGATCACTTTTTCCTTCATAATAATTCTTTGGTTTTCCTAGGATGACTCTCGGTAGCCTTGTTAACCATCATAGGCTCTGATGCATCCATCTTCTGCTCTGGATTTGTCGTATTCCTGACCATTGGTTGATCAACTCGTTTTGTCACTGGGTACCATCAATCGATTGTACGATATCTGCATCTAGCGACGCGGGAAGATTTTCCCGATTATGTTAAGTAAACAGGAACCGTCGATCGATTCTCAATATCATGTGTCGATCTATGCATATGCAAGCTGACTAACGAACTCGTTTTTCCTATACGAAACTCTTTCTCTTGAGGACTTTCTCTCTTGATTTCTATCCAAAAATCATCATCAATCACATCATTGACATGATGTATACATCCAAATTCTTCATTCTCTCTAACCATATCCTTGTATTTGTTAAGGACTTCACTCGTCTGAGTCACTTGACTTTCAACCTCCCCCACACAGGTGTCGAGATATTTGATCTTAGTGTTTAGTTCGATGTACATGAAATCTAACTTCTCATTGAAGTCCACAATCATCTTCTGCTGCCCCTCCAGTACTTAGTTATACATAAATTTGACCCATGGTCTTCTGATTGGCCTCGAAATCTCCATGCCTCTAGCAACTTGGGCTTTAGCTTCAAGTTGAGCTATTGCAGCGTCTGCTTCTGCTTCTGCTTTTGTATCGAGGATTACAGCCCCTTGATCGTCTCTCTTTTGACATGCTTCATTACGCAGATGACCGTTGCGATCATGCAAGTCTCCATTTTCATTCTGATCCACAATTATAGGCGCAACCATCTGAACTCGTCTGCTGTCATCGAACGATGCGGGTGAGATGCTGTCGATCGATGCTAAGTGATCAATGTTAGTCGATGCTAGAGTTCTGATGCCGGTCGATGCTATCCGTAAAGAAGTATCAGTCGATGCTGAGTGTATGCCGTCGAGCGATGCTTGTCGTCTTTCTTTGCGGATTGTCCGTTCGAGTTTATGCGGGTCTGAGAATAGTAATTCTTGTCCTTTCTTGATCCTGGTACTCTTTTGCATGCACCTGAAAGACAAAGGAAAAGAAAAATCAGTAACTTGAAAGTAAAACAAACCTAGACAAAACCATAGAAATTAAATTTAATGGCGATCAATGTTGCTCGGCAACAACGCCAAATTTGACATGGTGGGATTACCTTTCTAGGAGGGTATAAATATCCTAAACATTAAACTATCAAATTAACCTTTATTCCTAACATACAAAACAATACTCTTGCAAAGAGAGATCATGTGTAGTACTTAGGAATCGAATCCACAAAGAACAATGACACACAATAGATTTCTTATTCTTAAAGGTAAAGCTAGGTGATTATATATATTGGTAACAAGTAATCAGTATAAGGAAATATTCCTTATTGGAAGGTGTAGATGCTAATAATGTAATTATGGAAATATGATAATAATGTAATTATGGAATTATGCTAATAATGTAAATATGGAAATATGCTATTAAACTAATTAGATGTAAATATAAATATGCTAGATCTATGGTTTCAAGCTTAATGAATTATAGGGAATAAGAAGCACAGATATGTAAATATTATAGAACTCAAATATCAATTATTCTGACCCTATTAACTCCAACTCTCGTATGCGAGAAAAAGGAAAGACCATCGATCACTGCTAAGGCCTGGTGTCGATCGATGGTGAAATCAGAAGGAAGTATGAACGAGATTTGATATGTTCACCAAGCTAATTAGACAAGCTCTCGCATGCGCCTAACAACTTAGTTCAATGGATTGTATTCTGGCACAGAACCTACTCTCGTAGTCCTCTATGTCCTACTTTCGAGATCGTAGTTAGCTACTCTAGAATGCAACCATTAAGCACAACTAAGTTGATGGATATTAACTTAACCTAGCAATCCTACTTTTGTGCTAATCCATGATTGTTATCATTCATCTTTAAATCTAGTTGATAATTACCCAAACATAATAAAGTAATGATAAGTGAGGACCGCCCTTGGTCCTTTTCCTCTTCTTCCAGTTCCTCCTCTTCTTTCTAATATTTCCGCCATATTTGGTGTTGAGTTGATGTTCATATTTGAGACGAGAGGTTGAAGAATGGGAGAAGAATGTGATACACCCAAAACTGAAGAATCACTATAAGGTTGAAGGATTGGATAAGCTGTGCACCGAATGAGCTAGAAAGCACAAACGATCAAGGGACATGGATTGAATGGTCGTACAAGGGCTGCGGAAGACCCTTGATATTCTAACTCCTAAGCCTGAATATATGTCTCACTTCGACGACTTAAAAGCAACACTGCTCTATTAAAAACAAAGGATTCAAGAAGAATAAAAAGAAAGGTTTTTGATTAAAAATGTTGAATGAACAAAACAATACAATAGCTAGCCTTTAAGATGCATGATATAGCCTATTTATTACCAGTTTTCGACCATGTTATAGACTCTATTTAGGGTATGTTATGTGTGTCTAGGCTATGTTTTAAGGTCTTTACAGGTCCAGGTATGTTTTGGAGATATATAGAGATACTTGGAGCTTTTGGAGCATTTGGAGAGGAATAATCTGTAGCTGATCATTGAAGTACGAGATTACCATCGATCGACGATACAACGTTGGCGTCGATCGATGTTACATGACCAAGATCAATCGATGTTCCTCATCTGCCATCGATCAATATCCAGTTCGCAAACAGTCAAATTTCAAGCCCAAGTTAGAGATATTACACAAGATTACAAGATTTCCCTTATATGAGTTTTGACCTAGACTTTAGGGTTTTATTTATACTTTATGTATTGCACCAAGTTAGAGATATTACACAAGAGTTTGTGTGTGTGCACTAGCATTTGCTAATGTATCCTAAGTGTTCTTTGAAACCCCATTATTTTATCTATGCATTTTATTCAGATTATTCTTCTTACTTCAATTATGTCTGAGTAATTTTCAACTAGTTTTAGGGTTTATCAATGGTACTGATGGATTAGCAAAACAATAGAATTGTTAAGGTTATTATTAGAATTGTGTTTATTTGTTGTGTTCTAGAGTAGCTAACTAAAACCCTGATAATAGGATAGTTAGGCGCAAGCGAGAGCATGATCTACTACCGGAATCTATTCTGTTGAGCTAGGTTGCTAGTAACAAACGAGAGGTTATTTAGCAATCTAGTGAACCTATCGAACTAGGTCATAACGCTTGATTCAAGAAAAACCGTCGATCGACGCAGGATCATTGCCATCGATCGACGGTCATTCCGTGTCAACAAGCAAGAGCTGAGACATTGACTTGGTCAATAGATTAGGCGCGCATGCGAGAGCTAGTGTCTTTTACATTACATTTCGAGTTCTATGATTAAATACCTTTAACTTCTATCTACTATAATTCACTTGTCTTAAACCCTAGATCTAGCATATTTCCATATTTATATTACTAGCATATTTTCATATTTACATTACTAGCATATTTCCACATTTGCATCTTTAGCATATTTTCATATTCATATTATTAGCATATTTCCATATTGCATCTATACCTTCTAATAAAGAATATTTCCTTGACCTAACTACTTGCTACCAATATATATAATTACCTAGTTTAGCTTTTAGAAATAAGAAATCTATTGTGTGCATTTGTTTTCTGTGGATTTGATCCCTAAGTACTATACCAGATATCTCTTGACAAGAGTATTATTGTATTGTGTGTTAGGATTAAGGGTTAATTTGACAGCTGTTTGTTTAGGATATTATTACCCTACTGAAACATAAAAACACACTTACGTCAAATTTGGCGCCATTGCCGGGGAACATTGATCGCCATTTAATTTAGTTTTTAGGACATAGTCTAGGTTTGTTACTTTCAAAGTTACTGATTTTTCTTTATCTTTGTTTTTCAGATGCATGCAAAAGAGTACCAGGAGAAACAAAGGACAAGACTTACTGTTCTCTAACCCACGGCAACTCGAACGCATGATCCGCAAAGAAAGACGACACACATCGATCAACGGTACACCTTCAGCATCGACCGATACATCTTTATAGACATCATCAACCGGCATCAGAACTCAACCGTAGACTGATACCAGATCTCTAGAATCGACCGATATTGATAATATACCATCGATCGACAGCACCTCATCCGCATCGATCGATGACAGCAGACGAGTTCAAATGGTTTCGCCTATAATTGTGGTTCATAACGAGAATGGAGACTTGCATGACCTCAATGGTCATCTGCGTAATGCAGCAGTTCAAAGGATAGACAATCAGGGGGCTATAAACCCTGAAGCAGAAGCAGACGCTGCAATAGCTCAACCTGAAGCTAATGCCCAAGCTGCGAAAAGAACGCTGGCTGACTACAACCGTCCAGACCACTACTATGCCAACAGATCCACCATTCTTCCTCTCGCTTTTCAGAGGAACGATTTTGAAATCAAGCTAGCTTACTTCGGACTTGTAGCGCAGATGCCTTACCATGGGTTGCGACACGAGCACCCTATGGATCATCTGAAGCGCTTTGAGGATCTAGTAACTGCTATTAATGCCAATGGAGTCCCTGAGGACTATCTTTTCTGTAAGCTCTTCAAGTACTCACTTGCTGGAGAAGCTTCATACTGGCTTAAGCAACTACCACCATGATCTCTGACATCCTGGACTGACATTAAGAACGCTTTCTTGCGTAACTTCTTTGATGACGTAAGAGTAGAAGATTTAAGGAACAAGATTACTACTTTTTCACAAGAGTCTTAAGAGTATTTCAAAAACTCATGGATCAGATTCAAGTCATACCAGAGAGAATCTCCACATCATGGGTTCAACGAAGTGAAGCTTCTTAGCACTTTATTCAGAGGTAGTGAACTGCAGTATCAAATGGCTTTGGACACAGCTAGTGAAGGAACTTTCAGCACTAGGAGCCCTGAAGAAGCTACAAGATTGATTGAGAATCTAGCATCTAGCAGAAGTACCAAGAACACAGATTTTGAGAGGAAAAAATCAACTCCAACAATAAGTAAGGAGCAGATTGAAGAGGTAAAAGCATCTGGATAGTGTCCATAAATTCTTCAGAAAACAGGTTACTTTTGCAGAGGTAGAAGCGATAGAGTCTGGAGACGATGAAAAAGAGGATATGAACTACATTGATGGGAATTGTTTGTAGAGACAAGGGAATTCAGGTTTTGGGCATGAATTCCTATGGTACTGGTCAAAGGAGTAACTATAATTAGAATTCACAGCGAAGACCCTCCAACAACGACATGACATATGGATCTTCCTACTACCAAAATCCTCCTCCAAAAACTCAGGGAAGCAAGATTGAAGCAATGGTTGATAGAGTTTCAGAGGGACAGTAGTGTGGATTTTAACCGAAAGATAGATGATTTGTACCTCAACCTCAACACCAAGTTCGAAAACCTCAGCACCCATGTGAAGAAGTTGGAGAATTAAGTGATGCAAACAAGTGAGACCATTATGAGACATGAGAGCCTGATCAAGGAGAATATGGAGAATGGGTAAAGGCACCACGTTAGTGCATTGATTGATGAGGATTTCTGGCAGGAAGTGAAACCCAAAGATAGGAACTTTCGTGTGGAAAACTTTATATCACTCGGCAATTCCCATCCGCATCGATTGACGCAAGACAACGAGCATCAATCAACGGTGAAACCTACATAATCGATAGCCTCATTCGAATCAACTAACATCGATCGACACCATGGTCGCGACCTCGATCGACACCATGGTCGCGGCCTCGATCGACATAGAGACAAAGTAATCGATCGACACTCCATGCATGGCATCGATCGACAGCGTGGAACCCAGTCCGTTTACCCAACCTCAACGCGAGTCTATTTGTGTGTCCTACGACAACAATTTCAGAACAAAACACAGACACGTCTGAATCCATAGATATTGATAGAGAAGACGAGGGACACTCAAGGAAGAGGCAAAAGATCCCAAAACATCTACGTATAGAAGCCAATAAAAAAGATGGATGGCTTTGCTAAAAGAGTTTTTAAAATTCCTTTAGATATATCTTTTGATGAAGCTTATTATACTCACAGATTGTGAATGTTTTTTCAGGGAAACAAGGGAAACAGATGATGACATATAAACCATGTTCAATCACCTCAGAGAGAAGATGAAGTAGAGAACCTGTTTGGAAAAGAAAAGTGATCATGGGAAGTTTGTGATTCCATGCTTCATCAAAGGAAACAAATTCCCTAACGCCCTCTGCAACACTGGATCTTCAGTGAGCATTATGCCAAACTCTATGGCAGAGGAGTTGAACCTAAGAGTGGAACCCTCCAATGATTCATTCACATTTGTAGACTGCTCAAAAGTGAACTCAGGAGGGATTGGAAAGGATGTTCCAGTTCAGATTAACAACACCTTAGTTCCAGTAGACTTTCATGTGATGGACATCATGATAGATTGGAACTCTTCGCTACTACTTGGGAGAGAATTCATGGCTACTGTGGGAGCCATATGAGACATGCAGTTAAAAAGGTTGTATCTATCTCTAATTGATAAAAATATCTTTTATGAACCTGTTAAAAATAAGAACAAGGCTACCCTGATCGAATTGTGTAATTATGCATAGCTTGTGGCCACATGTTTCTGCGACGAGTGTAATGAGGAATCGGTTGATGGAGCATCGATCGACACCCAGCCCCTGGAATCGATCGACAGTCATGCACATCAGCAATCTATCGATACCCACCCTTCAACATTGATCGACAACCGTACCCCAGAAATGATCCACACCCACCATGCTGATTACAATCATCACCCAGCCTACCTTGAATACGATGAAAACTACAGAGAAGAAGAGTTGTCGAGTACAGAGGGATTACAATGGAAGAGGCTGGAGTTTTTCATGTTTCCCGTGAACCGGGGAAATCGACATCGATCGACGGCAACCATACGCAATCGATCGATACTGAACACGAAGAAGAGAACGAACATGATTCTGCAGAAGAATACGACAGAAAAGCTGGTTTTCTACAACCAGATGAGTTCGGTATTATGAGAGATCCAGACGGTCACGCAAGAGCTATGGATGGCAGAATTCTAAACGTCACAAAGGAGAATGTAGCCGATATACTTGAAATGGCCAAAGGAGCTGGAAACCTTTTTGGGAACCGGTCTGATCACCGAGCATCGATCGACAGTAACCGGAGACCATCGATCGACATCAATCGGGCATACCAAGGATACAGTGAACCTGGCTGGATACTGAACGAGAGAGTAGAAACAGAAGCTGGTTCTCTCAGACCCGGTGAGTTTGGAATTTTCAGAGATGTGGAAGGACGTGCACGAGGACTTTATGGGAGAATTCTAACTCTACTAAAGAAAGATGTAGCAGACGCCCTTCTCATGGCTGGTAGATCAGGAAATTTCTTTGGACATTCGCAACAGCCATCGATCAATGCACAAGTACCAGCATCGATCGACAACACGGAGCATAAGCAGGGAACATATAGCAGAGCAGAGATTGATGATATTGTGCATGAGATCTACCAAGATCAGAAGATGTCAACCGATGAATTCTATATGAGGCTTGATGACGTTTACTATCCTATAGATAAATGCCTCACGAATTTGACTACACGCATGGATGAGATGAAGCAAGACATGGATACTTTTCAGAGACAGCATGCGAGTAGACCAGATGGAGTGACATCGATCGACTGCAACACCATTCCATCGATCTATACTGAGTTCGACAGAGAGAAGTTCGCAGCATAACACTACTTAGAAGAAAGGTTCTCTGACATTGCCTTTTCTCAGTACCTTATGAAACAAGATGTTTCTCAGCAACTAGATGAAATGTCAGACATTACAGCTGCCAGACTTAGAATGGTCCAGTGCAGTACTGAAAATCTACAAAGAAAAATGCATTCAATGGAGGTCGCTAAGGAGATCATCAAGAACGAGAAAATCAAAGGAGATGAGGCCATCAGAAACTTCATTTGTACATGGTTTCAGAAGAGCAACGAAGATGTAGTTGTTTTCCAAGTGTTGATCAACCTCCTTTATAGTCAAAGCATTCACAATGTCGAGCTTACGACTCTAACCAAGCGCTGAGGACGAGGCAACCCACTATTTAGTAAGTTTTAATTAATTTTTTATTCTTCATTTATTACTAATTTCGTATTTATTTATTTCAGATAAGAAAAAACGAGGAAGACAATCTGCATAGAAGCATCGACCGACACTTGATCACTGCCGATCGACGGAGTAAGCACCGCATCGATCGATAGGCACTTAACTGTCTCGATCGACGATCACCATCGGCGAGCAGGTGTATCAGTTTTTCCTTGTTAAATTTATTCCTTAAGATTTATTTCTCCCCCAATCTCAGACTGTATAACACTGACGATAGTGTTGTTTAATTCTGGGGGAGGTATTACTGATATTGTGTTTTATTTTAAGTTTTATAAGAAATAGGAACTTTCCGGTTTAGCATCGATCGACACCCATATCCCACCATCGATCGACGCTCTCTTACAGAGAGAGGTATTGAGTTATATACTTAAGCTAATTACTTATGATTTAATTTTTTCTAACCAATCCGGGGCGGATTACACTGGGGACAGTGTAGTTTAAGTTTGGGGGAGGTTCGCTAATGGTATTTGATTGTTTATTAGTGTTATTTTGAAAAACGCTTTATTGAGTCAAGAAGGAGACTATGATCTAGATTTATTATTGACTAACCATGCTATAAGCACCATTCTTAGCAGATTATTTGCACAGATTACTAGAGATACCAAAGTGGATCATCCTGCCACTATATCACACTTACTTAGAAAGTTTGGAGGAACTAAAGCTGATTTCCAACACTAATCTTGACATTATTTGCTTGATTTGGGATTTGGTACATTGGATCGGAATCATTCTGCAAGTCTGGAAGGTAAAATTCTATGTGCTTCTGATTCCCCTCTCTCTCCCCTTCAGATTAAAAAAGGAGTCGAACAGGATTTGGTGGCTACAACCATTAAAGCCTGATTCATATGATTCTAGAAAAAGATAAAAAGGTAAAAAAGAAGTGAACATGATCTGGTGGCAAAAACCATTAGGGCTTGATTCATGGAAGGGAGATATTGACTGAGAAGAAGTGAAAAGAGAGAGAGGAAAGGAATCAGAGAAGGCTGCATGTGTGTTCAAATACTTGCAGAGGTAGTCGATGTGTCCCTTGATCGATATTCCCAAGGTAAAGCATACAATTTATTTTATGCAAAGAAATGAAATCAGTAGAGGGGCGAGTCAGACTAATATTTCCTAAATCGTTGGTAGAATGGATTTGGTTGCTATACTAGGATATGGTATATAAAGTTACTCTGTGACTGGCTTGATAGGATGTGGATGCAATAAAGCAAGGTGACAATTATAATTAGATAATATGCGACTCTTCGCTTTTCAAAACATCTTCCACAGCTTATTTGTTTGAGGACAGGCAAAAGGTTAAGTCTGGGGGAGTTGATATAGCCTATTTATTACCAGTTTTAGATCATGTTATAGACTCTATTTATGGTCTGTTGTGTGTGTCTTGACTATGTTTTAATGTCTTTACAGGTCCAGCTACGTTTTGGAGGTATAGGAGATACTTGGAGCTTTTGGAGCATTTGGAGGGGAATAATCGTAGCCGATCATTGAAGTACGAGATTACCATCGATCAACAATACAACGTTGGCGTCGACCTATGTTACATGACCAAATCGATCGATGTCCAGTTCGCAGACAGCCGACTTTCAAGCCCAAGTTAGAGATATTACACAAGATTACAAGATTACCATTGGACGAGTTTTGACCTAGACTTTAGGGTTTTATTTATACTTTATGTATTGCACCATGCTAAGTGTGCTAGAGTAAAGGGGGCAAGAGTTTTTGTGTGTGTGCTAGCATTTGCTAGTATATCATAAGTGTTCTTTAAAACCCCAATATTTTATCTATGCAATTTATTCAGATTATTCTTCTTACTTCAATTATGTCTGAGTAATTGTGAACTAGGTTGAGGATTTATCAATGGTACTGATGGATTAACTAAACAACAGAATTGTTAAGGTTATTATTAGATCTATTAATAGAATTGTGTTTATTGCTTATGTTCTAGAGTAGCTAACTAGAACCCTGATAATAAGATTTTTAGCCGTAAGCGAGAGCATGGTCTACTACCGGAATCTATTCTTGTTATCTAGGTTGCCAGAAACAAAAAAGAGTTGATTTAGTCAATCTAATTAACTTATCAAACTAGGTCATAACGCTTGATTCAAGAAAATGTCGATCGATGCAGGATCATTGCCATCGATCGACGGTCATTCCATGTCAACAAGTGCGAGCTGAGACATTGGACTTGGTCAATAGATTAGGTGCGCATGCGAGAGCTAGTGTCTTTTACATTAGATTTCAAGTTCTATGATTAAAAACCTTTAACTACTATCTACTATAATCCACTTGTATGAAACCCTAGATTTAGTATATTAACATATTTACATTACTAGCATATTTAGATATTTACATTATTAACATATTTTCATATTTACATTACTATCATATTTCCATATTTGCATCTTTTGCATTTTTCCATATTCATATTATTAGCATATTTCGATATTGCATCTATACCTTCAAATAAGGAATATTTTTTGACCTTATTACTTGCTACCAATATATATAGTTGCCTAGCTTAGCCTTTTGAAATAAGAAATCTATTGTGTGTCTTTGTTCTCTGTGGATTCGATCCCTAATACACCCGATCTCTCTTGACAAAAGTATTATTGTATTGCGTGTTAGGATTAAGGGTTAATTTGATAGCTGTTTGGTTAGGATATTATTACCCTACTAAAGCATAAAAGCACACCCCCACGTCATTTCACCACAGCCTATGCTCTTTGACCAGGCTACATAGGGACAAGTTTCTAATAGAAAGAAGAACAAGGTTCCTAAGAATCTAAGAAGAGAAGCTAATGAGAAAGAGCTGGATAGTTTTACCAAGAGGATGATGAAGATTCCTGTGAACATGTCATTCGATGAAGCTTATGGGGCCCACCGGCTATGGATGTTTTTCAGAAAGAGAAGAGAGACAAACAAGCATATTTGAGCGTTTGTTCTATCAGATCAAAGGAAAGATGAAGCAGAGGTTTACATTCAAGAAGATGAAGAGTGATCATGGAAAGTTCTTGGTTCCTTGCACGATTGGAGGTCAGAACTACCATAATTCCCTCCGTGACATGGGTTCTTCAGTCAATATTATGCCATGTGATGGCTGAGCAGCTGAGTGAAGATAGAACCTTCTAGCGGTTCATTCACCTTTGTGGCTTTTTCTAAGGTAAATTCGGGAGGGATTGTCAGAAGCCTTCAGCTAAAGGTTGGCAATGCCTTAGTTCTAGTAGATTTTCATGTTATGAATATTTAAATAGACTGGAGTTCTTCTCTATTATTTGGGAGATTCTTCATGGCCATTGTAGGATGTGTTTGCGACATGAAGACAAACATGTTGTATCTCCCACTCATATGTGAAACTGATTTCTATGACCATATACAAGTGGTCAAGGAAAACACGCCCTACATTGAGATAGGAGAATAATCCAGGTTTTATGGCAGTTTGTTGCTCTGAGTCTAGCCCAGAACGCGAAGATGATGGAGAAATTTCGATCGACAAACACCAGCATCAATCGACAGCTCTGCAACTCCTAGAATACCTATAATCTTTTTTGATTGAGGATGCCATTCCACTTAAGAGAAGAGTTAGTGTAATTGCACTAGATGAACATGGAGTTTACAGAGTTGAAGAGGGCAATCAACGGGCTAAGGATGGAAGGATCATCAATGTCTCAAAAGAAGATATGGAAGCTATACTTGAGATGGAAGACAGTTGGGGAGCTGCTATGTGAGTTTTCAAAATTATGATGGATGTTTCCAGATGCCTGGAGGCCACCTTAAACCCCCATGTTAGCCAGCACCTAAGGTCTACATGAAGGAACAATTGAAGAAGTAACAGCTGGCCTATACACAGCTCAAGAAACGATGTTTGATGAGTTCTACAGAAAGATTGATGCAATCTACTATCCTCTCAACAACAACATTAGATGGACTAGAAAATGTATGGAAGATCTACAACTTAAAGTGGATTAGACACATGGGATTATCCAGAGATAGCAAAAGCACATAACCAAGGGAGAAGAAGCCATCAAAATCTTTGTAGGCACCTGGTTCGAGATGTGCAAAGAAGATGTGGATACTTGTTATCCAACAAGTGTTCCATTTCTTCCATACTATTCCAAAACATCTTGAAAGTCAAGCTATAGAATATAAACAAGCGCTTGATGGGAGACAATCCATTTAGTAAGTTTTAAATTAGTTTTTTTCTTTTTTACTTATTTTTGTATTTATTTTATTTCCGATTAAAAAAAAGAACCTAGGAAACGCGACTTCGCAGAGCATCGACCGCCACCTAATGAATGACGGTCAATGGATCAACCAGAGTATCGATCATTACGACTTCCCTGTGTCGATCAACACTCGCCATCAACGAGCATGTATACCATTTTTCCTTGTTAAATTTCCTCTTTATGATTTATTTTCCCACCAATCTGAGATTGTATAAAACTGTGGATACTATTTATTTAAGTCTCAGGGAGGTTTTAATGATATTGTGTCTTGTTTTGAGCTTTATTTTGTGTTTTTTTATTAAGTTTTCAAAGAGTCAAGAAAAGGATAATGATCTTTTTCAATTTTTACTTATTATCTAACCACTCTATAATATTATTCTTAGATTTATTGACTGCAGATTGTACTACAGATTCTAAAGTGGTTCACCTGCCAGTCACATCCACACTTGCTAAGAATGTTTGAAGGAACAGAAGCTGACCTCCAACCTAATTGAAGGTAATTTTCTTGTCTTCGGGCTTGGTATACGCTGGATCGGATTTCTCTTACAAGTCTGGAAGGTAAAAGACTTTGTGTTTGTGGTTCCCTTCTCTCTCTCACTCTTCAGCATCTATAAAAAAAAGATTAAGATGATTTCCTGAAAGATGCATAGGGGTATATACATTACCGATGCCCCCATTATTCTAATTCAGAAAGAAATGATCACACACTGTGGAAGCGAGGAGTAGTTACATTACCGATGACCCCACTATTCTCCTACACTTTGCCAAAGAAAGAAAAAGAAAAGAAAGAAGTGAACAAGATGGACTGCAGCAGCTTCATTGATTCATTGGAAAGAAAAATATTTAGAGAAGAGAGAAAGAAGAAAGAAAGGGATAAGAGAAGGTTGAATGTTTGTTTAGATAGTCTCTTGGGTAAGAGTCCATGTGTCCTCTGATCGATACTCCAAAGGTAAAGCGTTCACCTTTTTGTATGTAAGAAATGGCGTTAGTAGAGGGGTTAGTTAGACAGCATTAGCTAAGTTGTTGGCTAGATAGATTTGGTTGCATAGGTGATAGTAGTAAGTTAAAAGATGTGTGAGTCCCTGCGATTTCAAACCTTTTTCAGATGATAATATTCTTTGCTTGTGGACAAGCAAAAGGATAAGTCGGGGGGATTTGATATACTATGGATTTTACCGGTTTTCACCCATAGTATATGTGCTTTTTAGATACCGTTATTGGTGTTTTGAGTCTGTTTTAAAGTCTTTTTAGGTCCACGTATGTTTTGGAGCAATATGGAGATTATGGAGCATTATGGAGCTTAATGATGAGGAAACTTGTAGCTGTTAAAGAATGATAAGTCAAAGTCAAGATTGAGGAAGTGTGTTGATCGACAATACACTCTTGGAATCGATCAACACTGACAAGAGTAATTGGGCCGACTTGTTCGTAGCCAACTTTTTTGTGGCCGAATTAAAGCCCATATGATCTGCATAATTACAATACTAACTCTAGCCGACTTAATACCTACTATTTGTGTGTTTTGTCATCCCTTACGCAAAACACATTCTACAACAAGATTTTCTTTTCATTTTACCACAACATGTTATTCTATTAGTAGTTTTCGAGAGAAGATCAAGATTCCATCAAAGATTTTAATTTGAACTTAATTGTTTCTTATCTTATTCTATTTTATGCATTCTATTCAGATTATTGTTATGATGTGCTTAATCATGTCTGCGTAGTTTCTCTTATTTGATTTAGGGTTTTATTAGGGTTTATATGTATTTCTGAAACATAGAGCTGCTAGGGTGAATCCATAAGGATCCTTGTGGGAACCAAAGTCCACACTGTTGATTTCCGTAAATTAAGAAAAATCAAGTAACCCTAACATTTCATGAGGTCCCGGATTCTCTGCGAGAGCCAACGACAAGTAATCGAATAAACGCGGAAAGTATGAAAAGATAACAAAATGGATCTATAGAAAAAGTAGATCCTATTTTGAATCCGCGTAAGAGCATTGCGATCACTACAAAGGATTATCAAAGCTTCGGCCGCAAGAGCTGTTAACAAGTTACCTAGTTCTAGCAACAAAAACCTTAAACCTAGTTGAGTCGCAGCTCGATAACAAAATACGAAAAAGATATGAGAAAAGGTTTTGATTGATTTCGGACTGAACCTTATGAAAGGCTGCCTACGTACCCCTTTGGAGGATCAAACCGAACGTAGTTGAATTAAAAGAGTGGACCAAGAGATCAAACTGTCGGATTCATCTGGTAATCGAGTGCCAGTCATAGAAACCGAGCTTGTCGAGAATAAAGCTTAGGGTTCTAAGTGCAATGAGTTGTAGAGTCTAAGGAGATCAGAATTGTCGAACAAGATGCAGAAACGTCTGAGCATAACTCTCTCCTTCTAGCCACCTAAATTCTAAGTTCTTATAAACTAACAGAGCTTCTCTAGTTCTAAAAATCTGTATCCTTTGCCTTTAGCTTCAGCTCCCCTTATATATGCCTTCGGGGTCGGTTCCTCCTTTCCTTTTTTGCCCCTATGTCGATTTTATCGCTTCTCGGAAATATTCCTTTTTATCTCGATCTTCATCATTATCTTGGAAACTTGACATTTATCATCCGATTTCGCAAGATTTATCTTCTTCTGCGAGTAAAAATACACCATCATAACATTGTTGGGCTCAATTTCGTAAGAAATCTCAAGTGGGTATTTAGCCGCTTTGTAGGCCTCTTCAAGTCGTATTTCGACTTAAAAGTTTATACGATTTCTTCGAAAGAACATTTAATGATACGACATGAATTTAGATAGGACGTTCACACATCTCGTATAGTTTAGACAATTGTGATGTTGAGTTAGCCGTTGTCTTTAATATGATAACCATGAACTGCATCCAGGAAAATCAGTCTTTGGGGTTTTTATTGTAAAGTTCCAACGGTAACTCTGATTGAGATGAAACGAAGAGCATTTTGATTGAGATTCGAGAGGAAAGCCAATGGGTATGGTCTCACTCGCCATAAGGCGACCTGGGACCTATATTTGGCGACCAAGGGTTCGTTTGGCGACTCTAACTTGTTTTAATCGTGAAATCTTGACCGTAACTCCGATTGAGACAAAACGAAAAGCATTTCAATCATGACTCGAAGAGGAATAAAAAAAAGAGACACATCTCGCCATATGGAGACCCAGACTTGGAGAGCCGAAGTCGCCATATGGCAACCCAGTCTTTGAAAGGTCTGGTCGCCATATGGCGACCTGGACTTGGAGAAGTCAGGTCGCCATATAGCGACCCGGACTTGGCGAGGTCCGGTCGCCATATGGCAACCCGGACTTGGAGAAGTCAGGTCGCCATATGGCGACCCAGACTGCTTGAGGTAAGGTCGCCATATGGAAACCTGGATTGCTCGAGGTCAGGTCGCCATATGGCCACCCGGCTGCTCGAGGTCAGGTCTCCATATGGCGACCTGGACTGGGTGAAGTCAGGTCGCCATATGGTGACCCGGACTGTGTGGGTCTTGGTCGCCATATGGCGACCCATGCTTCGCGTGTACAGGTCGCCATAAGGCAACCCGTGCCTTGAGAGTGTGGATCGCATATGGTGACCCGTGCTTCCTGGCTGCAGGTCGCCATATGGCGACTCATTCTTCCCGAGTTCCGGTCGCCATATGGCGACCTGTGCCTTGAGAGTGTGGGTCGCCATATGGTGACCCGTGCTTCCCGAGTGCCGTTCTCCATATGGAAACCCATGCTTGCTGAGTTCAAGGTCGCCATATGGCGACCTATTTTCTATGAGAGTTGGTCACCATATGGCGACCCGTACGTTACAGGTGGGACTCACCATATGATGACTTGCTCTGTGCGGCTTGATCGTTCTTCGAAAACTTCCGTGAGCCAAACCCTCGGAAGAAAACATTTTTCGAGGACTTGAGTCGTTGATTTTGTCGTGACCAATTTTGACCCCAACAATCCTTCATCTGAATTGTGCTTATTTCTTGTTGTTGGGGTCAAAATCGGTTACGTATATAGAAAAAAAGGAGATAATATTTCAAAAAAGGGCAGAAAAAACGAAATCGAGTTTCGTAAAAATTTTGAAAGAACTGATATGACAAGTCCTCAAGCAAACAGATCCCGAGTATCGAAACAACAAACAACCATGGGTCTCAATCGTCTGACTCTCCGAACGGGCGAGTTGGGCCAAGCGCAACGGCTAACTCGCCCATTAAGCGAGTTAGACCAAGGACGTTGGTCAACTCGCCCGTTCGGCGAGTTCGACCAGTCCAACTCGCCAAATGGGTGAGTTGGGCCAATCACGAAGGTCAACTCGGCCGTTAGGCGAGTTGGACCAAGCATGACGGTCAACTCGCCAAATGGGTGAGTTGGAACAAGGATGATGGTTAACTTGCCCATTCAGCGAGTTGGACCAAGCAAGCCGGGCAACTTGCCCATTCATCTAGTTATATCAACCAATCCATTTTTATCTTGTCCTCGTAGCCTCTTTTTCGGGGTCAGAAAGGACTCATTATGTTTTCATCTCGATCGGAGTTATTATTTGAACTTTATGATTTATAGGATTTACTTTCTCGTACGAGGTTCAAATTAGTCATGTAAGACGGAAACGGTTAACTAAACACCCAAAGCTACCTCCAATATACGGGGATTTGAAATTTCTTTGGAACGACGTCTTTTCGGAAGCGTTATTTCGATAAATTGTAAAAACGCTTAAGTCGAAAACGGCCCGGGAAGGTCTAAAACGCGGCTAATGGCCCACATACTAGTTTATACAAAATTAAGCCCAATCCCTATGACTGTTCGTCTTTTGTATTGCAGGGAAAGATAAATGTCAAGTTCTGAAGATAAATGTCAAGTTCAAAAGATAAATGTAAAGTTTCCAAAGATAAACACAAAGATCATAGGAAAATGGAATATTCTGGAAAGCGATAAACTCGATCAAGGCAAGAAAGGGAAAGAGTAAACCGCCTCTAGGAGGAGTATATAAGGACGTCGAAGTTGAAGAAGCAAGGACACCCAATTCTTTACTCAGAGAACAACACTTAGGGAAATTTAGGCATAATTCCGTTTTTCTGTTATCTAGATGTGATCACCTAGCTTTAATCAGGCCTTACAAGGTTAGAACTTGTTGACGGCTCTTACCGCTTAGGCTTACCTGTTGTAACGCTCAAACCACAGATTTGGAATAATATCTTCTTTGCTCTCTTTTCGTTTTACTGATTCATAATAATTTAGTTTGTTCTCATTGTTTGATTTCTTGGTGTGTGGTTTAGCAGATATCCGGGACCTCTGGGAAAGTTATGTTTACTTAGCTTTCCTATTTTTATCAGAAAATCGACAATGCGAATTTCAGTTCCTACAGTTTGGCGCTGGAAGGAGGGGGGGGGGTACGGATCAATCTAATTTTCAGCCACCATCGCTCGATCAAACATGTCAGCTCACAATCTCAACAACCAACAAACTCGCAACGACAACATCGTCGACGACAACATTGAAAACACTCTGGCAACGAACGTCACTGCGGTTAACGCCGACGCAAACATCAAAGCGTTTGAGGAGGTTAAGAAGATGTGCTCAACTTTCGAAAAAATGTCTGTAAAACAAGACAAGGTCATGAGTTCCCTCGCTAAGCATGAGTTCCAGATCGCGATGGGAAGAGCTAAGTTTAGAGAAAGTGAAAGAGACACCGGCGAATGCCGCCTCTTCATCGAAAGCCTCCAAGGGGCAGCACTCGAATGGTTCTCTCGCCTGAGGCAAAATTAAACCGGAAGCTTTCGACAACTCACTTTGAAGTTTCTCAAACAGTAGTCTATGTTCATAGATCAAGAAACCTCTGACGTTGACCTCTGGAGCCTTTCCTAGGGAGAGGACGAATCTCAATGCGACTTCATAAAAAGGTTCAAAACCGTTATGGCAAAAGTCAGCGGAGTTCGCAATAAAGTGACCATAGACGCGCTCTGAAAGACGCTCTGGTACAAGTCAAAGTTAAGGAAGTGGATCACTCTAGAGAAACCGCATACGTTACAGGACGCGCTCCACAAAGCCACGTACTACATAATCATCAAAGAGGAGACTAAATTTTTATAGCGAAAACATAAAACAACGAATACGACTTTAAAGGATCCAGGGTCGGATCAGAAGTCAAAAATGAAAAACCCTAGCAACGACAAGAACGTCCATCGCGAGGAAGAAGAAACCCAGAGTTGATGGGGTATAACGGGAAACACATGGACTCAAAATCACATAGCTATGATAACGGCAAACACATCACAAGGGAACACATAGCTACGCCATCAAAAACCCTCGCAACGACATTCTCATCATAGCTCTGATTCCAGGTCCATGTGTTGCTTGGTCAAACTCGCCCAACTGGTCTGCACCCCGGAACGTTCCGAAAGGAGCAATCACTTTCTAAAAAGAAGAAGCCGACAGAAGCGATCAACCCCACTGCGATCCACTCGTCGTCGATCTTTTGAGCTCTTTAGAAATCGGTTACGACGGAATCAAAGCCTGAAACTTCCCAGAAAAAGTCCTCTTTAGAAAAAAGGAGATAATATTTCAAAGAAAAAAGGGAGGGAAAAATGAAATCGAGTTTCGTATAAATTCTAAAATAATTGATATGATAAGTCCTCAAGCAAACAAATCCCCAATATCGAAACAACGAAACAACTGTGGGTTTCAATCGTCCAACTCGCCTGTTTGGGAAGTTGGACCAGTCGAACTCGCCAAACGAGCGAGTTCGGCCAAGCACAACGGCCAACTCTCCCATTCGGCGAGTTGGACCGAGGACGTTGGTCAACTCGCCCATTCGGCGAGTTGGACCAAAGATGTTGGTCAACTCGCCCGTTAGGAGAGTTGGACCAAAGATGGTGGTCAATTCGCCCGTTCGGCGAGTTGGGCTAAGCACAACGACCAACTAGCCGAATAGGCAAGTTTGACTGAGCACGACTGTCAACTCGCCAAATAGGCGAGATAGGCCAATCACGATGGTCAACTCGCCTGTTCGGCGAGTTGGACCAAGGATGATGGTTAACTCGCCCATTCGGCGCGTTGGACCAAGCAAGCTGGGCCACCCGCCCGTTCGGTGAGTTGGATCAACCAATCCATTTTTATCTTCTCCTTGTTTCCTCCTTTTCGGGGTCGGCTTGGACTAATTCTATTTTCATCTCAATCGGAGTTACCAATTGAACTTTACGACTTAAAGGATTTACTTTCTCGTACGAGGTTCAAATCAGTCGTGTAAGACATAAACGGTTAACTAAACACCTAAAGCTACCTCCACTATACAGGGAATTTTAAATTTCTTCAGAACGACTTCATTTCGGAAACGCTCTTTGATAAATCGTAAAAATGCTTAAGTCAAATAATAGCCCGAGAAGGTCTAAAACGCGGCTAAAGACCTACTTACAAGTTTATACGAAATTAAGCTCAATCCCAATGACGTTCATCTTTTGTATTGAAGGGAAAGATAAATGTCAACTTTTGAAGATAAATGTCAAGTTCAGAAGATAAATGTAAAGTTTCCGAAGATAAACACAAAGATCGAAGGAAAATGGAATATTCCCGGAAAGCGATAAACTCAATCAAGGGTAGAAAGGGAAAGAGTAAACCGCCTTTAGGAGGAGTATATATGGACATCGAAGTTGAAGAAGCAAGGACACACAATTATTTTCTCAGAGCAAACACATCAGTTGGGGCAATTCAGGCATATTTCCGTTTTTCTGTTATCGAGCTGCGACTCAACTAGGTTTAATCAGGTCTTACAAGGTTAAAACTAGGAACTCGCAGACGGATCTTACCGCTTAGGCTTACCTGTAGTAACGCTCAAACCACAGATTCAGAATAAGATCTTCTTTGCTCTCTTTTCGTTTTACTGATTCATAATAATTTTGTTTGTTCTCATTGTTTGATTGCTTGGCGTGTTGTTTAGCAGATATCCGGGACCTCTGGGAAAGTTAGGTTTACTTAGCTTTCTTATTTTTATCGGAAAATCGACAGTGTGAATTTCGGTTCCCACACTTGTGTTCTATAGTAGCTAACTAGAACCATGAACCTAGGATATAGATAACTACGACAGTAGGTTCTATACTTAATAAGAATTATGCTAATCTAGGTTGTTAAATGCATGTGAAAGCTGGTCTAGATTAACTTAGTGAACATATAGATTAGGACGTTAATGCTTGTGTTAGATAGTATCGATCGAAACTCTTACCATAATATAGATCGATCTCATTCCTTGTTCACATGCAACAGCCGGAACAAAGACTAAGTCATCTTATTAGAATCACAACAAAAGTTTGATATCTTACTATGTTATTCGAGTTCTAGGACAGTTTACCACACATCCTTAGCATCTATATATCATAATACTATACATTAACCCAAAGTCTAGCTATTTATTCTCATAGTTTACAAACCAACTGCTTAATCAATCTTTACTATTTACTGCTTTATTAATAGTTGTCTAACTTAATCTTAATATTAATAAGTTTATTGTTTGCCCACGCACCCTGTGAATTTAATCCCTAAGTAGTTCAACTGAACCTCTTATTTGAGAGATAAAGTTTCTCATTGGGTAATTGGAGTGATATTAAGTACTTAGATTAAGCAGTAAATAAAGCAGTAAAGAAGTGATCAATTTTTGTAAGATATATGATAAAATAGCTAAACATATAGTTTCCGGCAATAAAAATTATGAGCTATAGATGCTAAGGTGTGTGATGAACTCAAATGCAATAGTAAGATATCCAGCTTTTTCCGTGATTCTAATCAGATGACTAAGTCCTATGTTCCAATTGTCGCTTGCGAACAAGGAATGAGTGTCTATCGATACTACAGAGTGTCACTTCCTTAGAAAAGAATTAACGCCATAATCGATATGTTCACTAGGTTATGTAAGGTGATTAAGTCCTATGTAAGGTGTGTGTTTGCCCAAAACAATGGCAAAAGCTATAAATATTAGGTGTAAAGTCAGCCAAGGGTATTATGGTAAATATGTGGATCCTTTAGGCCTTATTCGGTGTTGACTTAAATCGGGCCGTATACTCGTGTGAATTTTGAGAGACACCAAGGAAGAGGTGTCGATCAACGCTCCTTCAGAATCTCGGCTCTGACTTCTTACTTCTTGAACAACTATGAGTTTCCTCATTAATAAACTCCAAAGTGCTTCATAATCTCCACAATGATCCAAAACATACAAGGACCTGAAAAGACTCTAAATAGACTCCAAACACATAAAATAGACTCTAAAAGGACATATATTATGGCGAGAACTAGTAAATTCCATAGTATATTAACTCTTCCAGGCTTATCCTTATGCTTGTCCTCAATGGTAGTAATGTATAGGTGATTTTTATAGAATTTTTAGGGTAATCTTCTTGGTTCTTTGTTTAAGTTGCACTTACTGCTAAGTTGAATTTGATCACTTCAATATTAGAAATTAGGGTTCTATAGCGCAAGTGAGAGCATGGTTATAACCTGGAATCTCTCATAAACAATCTAAATAACTAGTAACAAACGAGAGTTGAATTAGAAGTTTAAAGAATATATTAAACCACGAAATTAGTACTGTTTAGAATGAGCATCGATCGACGCCATCGTGTTGCTATCGATCGACGCTCAGCCGAGATACGCGAGAGTGATCTCCTAAAACCCAAGGTTTAAATCCAGAACGATACTTAATTAAAACCTTAGCCATCTATTAATCTGCATTATTAAAACCTACTTGAGAATTTCCCCTAAGTCTTGTGCCCTAAATTAATCTTCACAAACCAAACAAATCTTAAAGATCGCTATTGTTGTTATAATTCATCTAGACTTAATTCGAAGATAACAAATCTATTGTTCAATCTTAGAGTCTCTGTGGATATCGATCCCTAAGTACTACACAAAAACTCTTATTTGAGAGAGTAAAGTGGGAATATAGGGTTAATTTGAAAGTGAAATAAAACCTCACATCAGTAATGTAGGTCGTGAGTCCCTTGATCACTCAAACAGGGTCATAGAAATCATTCTCATTAATTAGTGATAAGCACAACCAGTTTGTCTTCATGTCAAAAATATCAAAAATCCACTAGAACTAAGCATTGTTGATTTGTACTTGAAGGTTTCTTACAATATCTCCTAAATTCACCTTAGAGAAATCCACAAAGGTGAATAAATCACTAAATGTTTCTATCTTTAGACTCAGCTGATCAACTATCACCCGAGGCATGATGCTCACTGAAAAACCCGTTTCGCATAGTGCATTCGAATAGCTATGACCTTCTATGATGCATGGAACTACAAACTTTCTAGGGTCACTCTTCTTCTTCAGTGTAATCATTTTCTTCATCTTGCCTCTAGGCTGATGGAACATACGCTCGATGTCCTCTTTTGTCTCTCTGCTTTCTCGATAAAACATCCAAAGTATGTGGGCCTAATAAGAATCATCGTAAGGTACATCTTCTGGTATCCTCAGTACCGTCTTAGTAAAAATATCCATCTCTTTATCATTAGCCTCTCTCTTTAGATTCTTGGCAAATTTGATCTTCCTACTCTTTCCAATAAAAGTATGTCCCTCAGTTGCCTCCTTAATGATTATAGGCTCTGGTGCATCTTCATATTGCTGATTGGTGTCAACTGTTGGATTTCTTGATGTCTGAGACGTGTGCCATGTTGCATTCAATCGATGTGCATCAATACTTGGTAAGCTAACAATGTATGTAACTGGTTGATGTCGATCGACAATGGTATGGTGTCGATCGGTGCTTGTCGTCTCACAAGATCCTATGGATTCGTCAAGGGCTGTTGATCGGTGCTCAGTTGTTGGTGTCGACCGACACCAGGAAGCTTCCAAATGACATGAAACTTTCAACTTGAAAGTCCCCTTCTTGGAGCTTCTCTTCCATCACCACTCACTAGAAGTCATCATCTATAATGGCAGTCACGTGGTTTTTCTCTCCAGCCTCACCTTTTCCTTTAATAAGTGTTTCATGTCTCTTCACAACTTCACTAATCTGAATCACCTGAGTTTCCAACTTCTTCACGTGTGTACTCAGGGTTTCAAATTTGTCCTCCAGGTTGGTGTATACAACATCTATATTTCCACTGAAATGCACTGTCAACTTATTTTGTTCGTCAAGAACTTGCCTTCAATTTTTATTTTTTGAGTTGTTGGTGCAGGATTCTAATAAGAAGAGACACCATAATTGTTGTTGTAGGGTTTCAGGTACTGTGAATCGTAGTTGTAATTACTCATTTGACAATGACCATAGAAGTTCTTTTTCCAGTCTGATTCCCAGACCTCTGATACTGAAAACCATTGCCACTGAGGTAGTTCACATCCTACTCGTGGAGGAAAATCATACAAATTTTTAATTTTTTTTTGGAATAATCCATTCTGACATATATGGAAATGGATATATAGTCCTCGTATGCGCCATAGCCCATACCTCAACAAGTAATAAGACGAGCATAAAGCATAAAAATCACGCATGTCATATGGTTTATCATCATGCTTGAAGTACTTACTTGTTGCGGCTATTGCATGTACACATGGGTATTTATCTATACCAAAAATACCTGCAATTGAAATTCACCACATAATTCTTACCTTCATCTCCAAAAACAGCATATACAATACAAAAGAGTTTAATACGCATTTCATTTACCACAACAGGAACTAATTTTTGAGTCTTTAGTACAGCGACAACATCCTTCATATTTTGTTGAACTTTTCAGCCATTTTTTCAATAATTTCATTAATAATAAGCAGTAAAGTGTACGCTCATGCCTTATTAAAAACCTCAATCTGAGACTCCAAAAAGTTAGAGGTGTTTACCTAGCACTCATAAATGTATTTTTCGCCCATTTTTAAATTTTGACATTTAGTCAAGTTACCTACCACACACCGGATACATCTCCCTGAAATATGCATATCTTCGTTCAAGCTCAGCATCTTCATCAACTGTTGCAATGTCTCTGAATTGTCTTGCAAACTTGTCCACGTCTTTTGTAACACTTATTTTTGCATTGTTGGACAAATTGAAGACACAATACCCATGGTGAGACATCGGGTAAACTTCAGCTATTGCCTTGATGATAATTACATTCCTACCAGAAACAAACACCAAATCACTAGGATTCGGTGTAAAGTTTTCAACGCTGTGAAAAAAGAATTCCAACTTTCTTTTTTCTTGCCATCAGTGATACCAAAAGCTATAGGATAGTGGTGATGGTTCGGATCATGCTTTTTGGCAATGATTAGAACACCACCTTCCACAATATTCAGAAAAGTTACATCCACAGTGATGACTTTTCCTAATGTACTGAAACCCCTCAATGGAAGCAAATCCAAATAAGAAAACATATTCTTGTAACATTCCCCTGGAGTACCACGCATATCATAAACTGCTTTGTGTTTTTTTTCCAAGTTGTAGAGTAAGACACTTCAACACCAGCTTTTCTTTTAACCAGAGGGATGCAACTTTTAGGATATGGGGTCTCCATTTGTACCATATAATCATCATGAATAATAAATGCAACTAATCGTGGTATGTCATTTCTTTCCTGAAGTTGAAGTTGTCCTATAGCATGTATGCATTTTGTGTATCTTCTAATATAAAACATTTCAGAATTCCTAATCTTTGCAGCTCTAACGTACCATTCTCAATTGTCTTTCGCTCCCTATCATTTCACCACGTATCAAGCCGTATCAGAGTTCAAAACAACCATCCTAAAGAAATTCTTTTGTTATTCTCTATCAAAGAAATCTTTCACATCAACTTCACTTAGAAATTCTTGACCGATTTCAACACCCATACCATCGTTCCTTGCCACTATAAGTCAAATTTTTTGAACAACAAGTGAAAGGTCACAAATTTACAAATAGCACGACTACACATAGGGTAGATATGGTCTCCATGTTCTTGATGTTCTCCAAACCAATACCCACTTCGTCTTCATATCGAGTTAAAACATTTTCCCCTGGCTAATTAACCTCGAGATGGTGTTCTGCTTCTTCAATGGCCGCATATATAGTGACTGCACCATCATTAGCTTCACCTTCGGGTAATCTACTTGAAAGCTCACAATAATTTCCGCCATATGAACTTGCTTTCTCATTTCTTGAAAGTTGCTAAGTTATGGGAATTTTCTCACTTTTGTGATACCCTCTACATGCAGAATACTTCTTCTTTAGTCTTTATCCAAGGATGTTTGTAAACAATACATCTTCATCATCCAATATACATGATTTCCTCTTGGGTTTCACTAACAAAGGAATGTAACTCCAATTCAGCCTATATGGCCATCTTGCTGCATATCATATCGACTAATGCTGAATAAGTGATCTCCTCCATTGATGAAACGATAAAGCATACAATCAACCGTCGCTTGGAAACAATTCATAATAATCTCCGGTCTTTGAATAGTATCTTTCATAATCAAAATGTATGTTTGTATAAGAAGAACCCATCGTCTCATGTACAAATTAAAATCTCAACAATCACGTTATGCATTTTTATCACTAATGTTATACCAAGTTCTACATTTTTACCAATATATTTTTACCGAGTCATACCAAATTTTACATTTTAAACAATAAAGTTATTCCAAGTTATACAATTTTACCAATCATATTAGACAAAATTTTACAGTTTTACTTAGTTTTACAAGTTGTACGACTATAGTTTCAAAAAGTTGTACTACGTTTTACTAGTTGAACCATCTTCTTCTTCTTCAACAAAACACTAATCTGACATAATTTCTTTTGATTTAACCTTTGTTTGACTTATTATCAACACAAATTCCTCGATGGATCTACTAAACATAGTTACCAAATTCTCATTTTTAATTACCTATATGAATTTGATATCAATTCCACTTATAAAACCCAATATCAATGTTCGATTAGAACTTTAGATTCGAAAAGGATTTAGGCTGCAAAATAATGATACAAACCATAATTACCTAAATTGAAAGATTACACTTCTTGTTCCTCGGCAATGGCTTCAATAGGCTGCCATGGGTTTGAATTAATATTCAATCCATTTACTAACAACTGAGGGAGGTTTAGTTGGGGAGGTGAGAGAACAGAGAGAAAGAAGAAAGAGAGAAGAAAACATGTGATTGGTTAAATTAAGTGAAGGGTACTTTTGACTTTTATCATCCCTCGTGAGAGTATCTAAGAGCAACCCCAGTAGGGTTTTCTACCTCCGGGGTTCTCAAAATACATATAAGTGTATGTATATATTTATATTAGTATTTAATTCTGAGGTTCTTAACTTTACGGGAAACTTAACCCAAAAGTTCTCTGCATAGATATTTTGGGTCGAGTTTCCCGTAAAGTTAAGAACCCCATAATTAAATACTTATATAAACATATACATACATATATATTTATTTTGAGAGCCCTGGAGCGAGAATCTCCCATTGGAGTTGCTCTAATAAATGAAGAGTATGTTAGACTTGTTAATAGTAAGACATATTGCTTTTTCCCAATAAGAGCATATCAGAATTTTGCTGATTTATTTCTTCATCTTGACTGTTGAGGTAATTTAATCACTTCATTGTCTCCTTGAATCACACCACCACCCCGCATGTTTCTTGGGATATGCGAAGTTCGTTAAAAATTGGTCAAGAACTCTTCCCATGATGTGAAGAAAAAACCCATTTTTCTTTTCATCTTTCAAGCGGTAGTGATTGGTTTTTGGAGAGAAAGAAACACTAGACTTAACAGTGCTATTGTAAAACCAACTCATGTTTTAATTAAAGACACTCAGTTGCTTCTTCAAGAAGAATTACTCTTTTGGGACATCATCTTTCTTAAGGAAATATAAATTGTCGATGTCCTCATAGTTACATATACATGTGGTTTAAGTTCATCCAGATGTGTCTCCATCAACCATTTGTTTATCTTTTCTTTTATAATTCATGATTCTGAGTATCGTTTCACATGTGTCAATGCTTTGTTACCATTATATAGCAGAGTTGTCTCTTTATAATTTGTAAAAGATGTCATGTTAAGGGAATAAGATGAGTAAAAAAGCTAAAATCTTGTAAATGTGTTGAATATTGGTCTATGTAGAAAGTGTTTATTAGATATTTATGAATCGGTAATGTTTAGATTTTTGTCTTGACTCTGTGACATATGATTATGTTAGGGGTAAAATTCATAATGTATCATTATTCCTCTCACATTCTTAAATGAGTTTTAAGCTCATGTGAGATGTAACTTATCTAAATTAGTTTTTTCCAATTAAATGTAAGGTGTATATGTGGATATCATCAAAGTAATGTACAAGAAATATGTGTGCATGTGCATAGTAATTTTACTATCAATAATGGTCAGATATGCAAATATGTGTGTACATACCCAATGTTGGCTTTACGTAAGAAACTTTGGTTTATACATTAGAATAATATGTACACATGTTCTATGATAGGCAAGATTTTGTGATTATACATGTTGAATTTGGTATAAACATGGATATCAACTAAGATTTACATGTTGTCAAAAGTTTACAAAGATAGTTTTGCGCATGTAGAAAAAACATTCTACAACTCTTTACATCTCAAAGCAGTATCATTTAAAAAAATATTTACATGTAAAAGCATCATCATTGTTCACAACCATTTGTGCCTCCCCGTATCTCTTCGAGAACTAAAGAATTTCTCTAGAGGTGAGAGGAAAAAAACCTACCATGAAGAAGTGAAGACAACGAATGGCATCAGATTGACATCAAGCTTACTGAGGTCAGAGGTAAGATGACCATACATTATAGCAGATATGAAATGGTTCAACTCATTAGCTGCATAAAGAGAAAAAAAAACACGTATATGAATGACCTCCTAGCCATATCAAAGTCGGCCTTGGAAGGATGCCGAGAAGCTTGTGCTTTCGGCCACCAAGTATTATAATTTTAAATAGCCACATTTAGATAGAAAGTTTTTAGGTATCATTGTTGTTTGGCATGATGTTATAACTATTCAAGGTCATGGGTCTGAATGACTCCGGCCAAATTATTATATTGGCTTCTAGCCACATAATTACTAGGACCGGCCCTCGCCATATACACATACAAACAAACATGGACAATAAGAGCACAACAAAAAAAAATGAAGAAATCACCATATTAAAGAGCAAACTGCACACTAAACCAGAAAGTATAAGAGACATACACATACACAAGAACATACCATTGAAGAGAAGGGTGTAAACGTAACGAGAAAGTCGCTCAAAGATTTTTTCTGGTAGTGAGATCAATGCAGATAAGTAGTAACAAATGTAGGTAATAACACAAAGATTATGAAGCGTACACATACAAGAATAAACCATTGGAAACAACAACAAACCAATTGGGTATAAATAGTGAGATCATCAGTCAGGTTAGAAAAAACATAAAAATAAGCAAATTGAACTCACCATCTAGAGAAATAATATCGATTGATCTAAACATTTAGACTAATCAGGCTTTAAACCATGAAGCTTACTAGGACTTCCATGTCAGTGTTCTAAATGTTAAGAGTTATGAAGCCAATGTCGTACAACCTCGTTGTCAAGAACCACACACTTATCAATATTCTCAATATTCTTTCTTGCTCTTAGATAAAAAAAACAGTCGAAACTTTAACTCAGGTAAAATCGCAAAGAACATTTATTAATGATTAAACATAACCAAAATTTTCAATCCTAAATTCAAACCTAAAATGTGAGTTTCTACTAAAACCCATACACATGTGGTCTATTTGATAGTAAGGAAAGAGAACAGATACTATAGGTAGCGTATGGTGCGGTGAAATTGTTGGTCTCACCTTCTTCAGACTATTTTACTACTATTGAAGAAATTCTTCGTTAATTTATCAACCTCTCTTAATGACCAAATTCAAATATTTTTAAATTTTTCTCTCCTTGGGGGATTTCATTGATTGTGACATGCGATTTTCAATATTTGCATGAGATGGTGTTGTTGTTTGCAACTTTTACCGTTTATGGAGCTTTCAGACGTAGATCCGAAAGTATTGGGGCGTGCCGGAAGAACCATTGATGCAATAACTTCATATTTGTTAAGTTCGTATTGTATGGAAGTTAATTCTAATTTTATGGTTGGGTGTGTAGCCGAGTAGGATGCACTTGCTTCTCACCATCACCGGAGACCTGTACAATAAAATATTTTGAGGAAGAAAGAGATAAACTTGAAAAACATTGAAAACATATATTTATTTTGTAGTTGAAAATAAATAAAACAGTATTGTTGCTAAAGTTAAAAATAAGGGAAGCCAAAAAACGATAAATTATTTTCAAACTGTCTTAAGATGTAATTAAAACTCAAGAAGTGACTATGAATCACTCTAAACCTTAATGATTTTTTTTGTATAACAACAAAACCTAAACGTTATTGACAGAATGCTATGGCACAGTGCCCGCTACGTCTAACTGCATAAAATAAATGCAGGCCTGTTGCCACTTTATCTTCTTCTTTTTTGGTTAAAAAGACCAAAGGTAACCATAAATTAATATGGAAGGAGACAAATATGTATATTTCTCTATTAATAAACAACAATATGAAAGCTGAAATTCGACCGATGGAATCTCACGAGCTGCGAGGACGAACAAAAGATTTGGGGAGAAAAAACGAACGCATGTGGAGTATTGTGGCAGAATAATTAGCTTAGCTTTTGTGCATGTATATATATATTATAATTTAGTTATGAGGAAATCATCATTGTAGTGGACAAAGTTGTTTCAAATTTTGTATTTCAAGTGTTACCTATTAACAAGTACACATTATTCCATTAATATTAATGTATTCAAATCAATATTTATAAAAAAGTCATACCAATTATATTTTACGTACATCAATAAGACAATAATCAATTCCCCTATTGTCAACTAAGTGCCTGATTATATGGTTGCGGTTGAGCTCATTTTGTATCACAACTTGTCATATAAAAACATCTCTACAACTTTATCCAGCTATCTAATATCGAGATAATTCAAATATTTTTTTTGATACATCTAAAATTTTCATTACCATAATAGTTTGTAATTTACAATAAAGATACAACTTAGGCAAAAAGTGTTAGTCAATTCACCTTCGTCCTTCGTGCTGTATCGTTCTTTCACAAAAGGTATCTCCTGTTTTATTTTAATTTCTTGATACCCACTGGAATTTACTTCCTAATCCAATGAAGCTCCCCCAAATTTAGAGAATGACATTCATTAGGTTCCTTGCTCTTAGAATCACCTTCAATACCACTATAGTTATTCTTTTTTTGTTACTAGTAGTTAACCGTATAAAATTATAATAACATACAACTTTCGATATTACCAAAAAAAAAAAACTTTCAATTGAAAATATACAATAACTAATTTTAATAAATTAAAGTATTTAGGTACTAATGCTAGTGTATTTTAGTACTTTATCTTATCTTAAAAGTCTTAAACTTTTAGGGGAAATTTCAATTCTACCACAAATTTAATACTATTTTTCAAATTTATCATTAATAAATAACTATTTTCAAAAATACCATAAATTATGATGAAAATAGACTAAACTAATTTTTCTAAATATTTATAAAACATTTTAAACTCAACCACACTCCTCTTACACTAAACCCTAAACAATAGTCACGAAAGTATAAACCTAAATGTTAATATATTTCTGATTAAATGTATTTTTGAAATGTGATACTTAATTTATGATATTCTTATTAATTTCTCTAACTTTTATAGTTTGCAAAATAACTCTGAAGAGGCGTATGTTAATTTAATTTTGCTAATTTGCCAGTTTTCTACAGTAAAAAACAAATTAATTTGATTCCTGGACCGAAGCAAATTCATAACTTCTAAAGCAACAACTTTTTTGAGGCCTATGTATCAATTTTCTAATAAAAAAAATTCGTCAAACTAGGCTTAGACTGTGATAGATTTTCTCCGACACACAAGATTGTCTCACGTGGTTGAGAGCCTTCATATTGGTTTTAGTAGAGGTTAATCCGTAATACGTGCAAAACTATTTTGATTTTCAAACGTTAACTATATAAATATTTTTATATTATATATTTACTTATTATTTATTTTTCTTATATTATATATTTATTTATTTTAATTTTTTTGTTTTACATCAAATAATAATATTATAATAGATGTTTAATGTAATATTTATATTTCTTATATTATATATTTACCATACATTTTTCAGATAAATGCTTAATTTAGTTTTTCTATTTATTATATTGTATATTTATTTACTATTTATTTTTCTTCTGTTGTATATTGACTTATTCTAATATTATGATAAATTTTTAGTGTAATATTTTTGTTTCTTATATTGTATGTTTATTTATTCTTATATTTTATATTTACTTATTCTAATTTTCTTACTTTTACATTAACTGATAATATTACGATAGATGTTTCATGTAACATTGCTATATCTTATTTTATATTTTTACTTATTTTTATATTTTAAATTTACTTATTATAATATTATGATAGATGTTTAATGTAATATTTATATTTCTTATATTGTATATTTACTATTTATATATTTTACTATGCATTTTTCAGATAGATGTTTAATTTAGTTTTTTATTTTCTTATATTGTATATTTACTTATTTTTTATTTTTTTCTTATATTATATATTTACTATCTAATTTTCATGCTTTTATATCGCATGATAATACTATGATAAATTTTTAATTTAATATTTTTATTTCTTATATTGTATATACTTATTATTTTTATATTGTATATTTACTTATTTTAGTATTACTATAGATGTTTTATTTAATATTTTTATTTATTATATTATATATTTATTTATTCTATTAATACGCTAGTTTTTTAATGTAATATATATATATATATATATATATATTGTCTCACATTGTATATTTACTTATTATTTATTTACTATACATTTATTTTACTATACATTTTATTTATTTACTTATTTTAATATTACAATAGATGTTTGATGTAATATTTTTATTTTTTATATTTAATTATTATTTATTTTTGTTGTATAATATATTTAGTTATTATAATATTACGATAAATGCTTAATATAATATTTGTATTTATCCTATTTTATATTTTCTTATTATTTATTTTACTATACATTTTATTTTACTATACATTTTATTTACTTACTTATTTTAATATTACGATAGATTTTTGATGTAACATTTTTATTTTTTAATTATATATTTACTTATTCTAATATTACAATAGATTTTTAATGTAATACTTTTATTTTCTATATCATATATTTACCGATTATTTATTTTTCTTATGTTATATATTTAGTTATTGTAGTATTACGATAGATTTTTAATCTAATATTATCATTTTTACTATTGTATATTTACTTATTACTTAGTATAAACTTTCAGATCGATGTGTAATTTACTTTTTCCATTTATTATATTGTATATTTACTTATTGATTGTTTTTTATTATACTCTATATTTTTATCTAATTTTGTTGCTTTATATTTCTATTCTTATATTGTGTATTTAATTATTATTTATTTTTTTATATTTTATTCTTATTTAGTTTTTGTTTTTACTATATTACGATAGATTTAATGTAATTTATCTATTTCTAAATTGTAGATTTACTTTTTTTTAATATGATATTTTTATTTCTTATATTATGTATTTATTTGTTATTTTTTTTATATTGTATACTTATTATTATTATTTTTTTCTTAGAGCACCCCCATTGAGGGTTTATGGGGGGAGTTCACACGGAAATCAAGAAAATAAAATAATAAAATAACAAAAACCTATGAACTCCTCTCTCCTAAAGTTCTCTCGGGTGAACCCCTCTCTCCTAAGGTTCACCACGTGGCGGTCCGGGATTGATTTAGAATTTTTTATTTTATTTTTTTAAAAGAAAATCAAAAAGAAAACAGAAAAATTTTAATAATAAAAAATTGATTCAGTGAACCCCAACGATGCTCTTATATCAAATGCTAATATTGATATTTGAAAGAATTACATTTGTATTTATCCAAGATATATATATGTGTGTGTGTGTGTGACATCCTCCACCTGCATTTGCTCCCTAAAGTCCTCATATTGTGTTTGTTTTTCTATCTTGGTTTCAGTGATGGGGAGAGAGACGATGGTGTGCAAGTCATGGAAAGAAATTAAGAAATATCTAAATGATACCGTTTCAAATTGCATAATCGGTCGTTACTTCAAGCTAGAAGCAAGAAACACAAATTTCACAACCGAACTACGAGCAGCAACAGCCACATTCCTCACCATGGCTTACATCATTACCCTAAACGCCACCATCCTAGCGGACTCTGGTGCCACTTGCTCCTTCCATGATTGCTCCAGCGTCTTCGGTTCTTCATCGCCTAAACCAAACTGCGTCCTTAGCTCTAACCAAGGCTACGAAGAATGTCTTACGAGGGTCAAAAAGGACCTCGTTGTAGCCACTTCTTTGTCAGCCATGGTGGGCTCATTAGCTATGGGATTGTTAGCAAATCTCCCATTTGGACTTGCTCCTGGTATGGGTGCCAACGCTTATATCGCATACGACGTAGTTGGTTTTCGCGGTTCAGGTTCAATCTCTTACCATACCGCTATGGCCATTGTGTTACTCGAGGGATGCGCGTTTCTTGCAGTGTCTGCTTTAGGACTCCGCGGGAGACTGGCCCGTCTAGTCCCTCAAACGGTGAGACTAGCATGTGCTGTTGGTATCGGAATGTTCATCGCCTTTGTTGGTTTGCAGATGAACCAAGGTGTTGGTCTTGTTGGACCCGATAAGTCAACTTTAGTAACGTTGACCGCATGCTCAGAGACAGATCTCGTCACGGGAGCTTGTCTGGGAGGGAAAATGGAGAGTGCTACGTTTTGGTTAGCAGTCGTCGGGTTTCTCATAACGAGCTACGGTCGCATGAAGAACGTCAAGGGGAGTATGATATATGGAATCGTTTTCGTTACGGTTGTTTCTTGGTTTAGAAACACCCAATTCACAACCTTTCCTCACACTCCTCTCGGGGACTCAAACTATAACTACTTCACAAAAGTTGTTGACTTTCACAAGATCCAGTCAACGTTAGGAGCTATTAGCTTCAGGGAGTTTAGAAAGAGCGAGGTTTGGGTCGCGTTCGCTACTCTGTTTTACGTCGATCTCCTTGGCACGACCGGAGTACTCTACACGATGGCTGAGATCGGAGGCTTCGTGGAGGAGGACGGAAACTTCGAAGGAGAATACACTGCCTACTTAGTGGACGCAGGCTCCTCCGTTGTGGGGTCAGCGTTAGGCGTTACAACGACAGCGACTTTTGTGGAATCTTCGGCGGGTTTGAAAGAAGGAGGGAAAACGGGGTTAACGGCCGTTATCATCGGTATGTACTTCTTGGTGTCCATGTTCTTGACGCCGTTAGTGACTAACGTGCCTAGGTGGGCGGTGGGACCCTCACTAGTGATGGTTGGTGTGATGATGATGGGAGTTGTGAAAGATATTAGATGGGGAGAGACTAAAGAAGCCGTTACGGCGTTTATAACGATCTTGCTTATGCCGTTGACGTATTCCATTGCTAATGGGATTATTGCTGGTATTGGTATATATCTTGCTCTAAGCATGTACGATATTATTTCGGGATTCGTCACGTGGCTTAACGGAGTTAGGAAACGGGTCATGAGAGAGCATAATCAAGTTTTCTCTGACGCGACCGTCGAGATTGTATGATTTTTTTACGGTAAATGATATCACTAAACCGGTTTACTGGTCTGAGTGTACCGGGAGTGGTGGACATTTCACATGGCCGGTCGTCCGATGACTATGCAAAGACCCGTAATGAATGCTCGGTGGGTTTTTATTTATGTTCCTTTGCTTTTTGTTGCTGTTGTTATTTTGGTTTAGTTTGCCTAGGAGTGAGTGCTGAACTAGCATTGGATGCATTAGCTGCCATGAAGTGTGTTGTTAAAATTCACGGCTGCTTGTGCATGCATTGTTTTTATGTTTCAACCAAACGCTTTTCTGTAGTTTGAATGTAGCAAATACATCAATCAGAGACCTTTGGACCTTAATTAACTCGAATTTATGCTCGTTGTGAATTTGGTGGGAGAATAAGAATATCAGAAAGAACTTAAACTAGATAAATTGATACTGGCCAAAGTTGAATGATCTCTTTCCGCACAGTTTTTTTTTTTTTGTTTTGCACAGTTTTCTTTTTAGGAGACGATGGATATGTCTTCACTAAAACTTGTTTAATTCTCCAGACAGAATTTCAAAAAATGATTTCAAATCAACTGAATCTGAAAGACTAATAAAATATTTGTCTTTCCGCCAGAAATCATCTTAAAAAATAAATATGAGAGAATCTCCATCCGAGAGTAAACTTCTGTTGCTTTGATTATGTCAAAAATGAGAAAAGTACCCTCTTATTTTGGTCTTGGTCGATGGTCTTGACCCCGAAAGATGGGTTGTCCAATTTTTTGTTGCTTTTGCTACATTTTCGTGACCGGAACAATGCTTTTTTGTTCTTTTTTATAAACCGGAACTTCCAGACCAAGATATGTAATATCTAGACCGGGAATAAGGGTGGGTTTAATCCTCTGTGATATGCTCAAATTAACCTTACTCTCTCAAATAAAATGTTCAATATAGTACTTGAGGATCGAATCCACGTATACTCTATCTTTCACACAATAGATTTGAGTTTCAAATCAAGTTAGGCAAACAATAATAAAACAATAAAACAAAACAATAAATAGATGGAACAATTGTAAACGATAAAAACGAAATGCTAGATCTAGGAATTTATCAATTGAGAGATTCAAAAATACAATCACGGATGCTAGTGGCTTTATAGGCTCAATTCCAATAATCCGGCCCTCACATGCAAATACTAATCATATGTCTAAATCCTAGGCTTCCAACTCTCGTATACAAATTTAGAAAGAGTGTCAATTGATACCAATGGTTGAGTGTCGATCGATACCAATGGTTGAGTGTCGATTGACACCAAGGGTTGAGTGTCGATCAATACTTCTTTATACAAATATTAACATACAGATCGATAATGCTCAACTAAACCCTAGACCAACTGTCATATGCGCCTAGGTATTTAGTCCAACAGAGTTTGGGTTCCATTAATTGATTGCACTCTTGTCCTATGATTCTAGGTTCAATAATCAGTCACACTCTCGTGCTTTTCTAACTACTCTAGAGTATTACAAGATACTCTGGTGCAGAAATCAGTAACCAACCCTAGCAATCCTAATCAGTTATCAGTTTGACATTAAGCTCATGAAATCCCTAAATCTAACAAGATGATTACTCATACATGGAAGCAATAACACAAATCATAGTCTGAATAAATAATAGATAAATAAATCAATAATAAAACTAAAGGAGTTCCAATCAATCTCTGAAGGATAATTGATATTCCCTCTAAACCTAAAACAAGGAATAAAAGAAAGTGTAGAAAACGTGACCATCAACAATAACTTTCAAAACTATAAAAAACTAGTCTTAAGTCGGCCAGGGATATTTTGGTAGCATGTGGTGACTTATGGGCCTTAGTAGATCTTAAAATAAACGTGGACCATCTTCTGGAATCAGTTTCAAACGATACCAAGGCAGCTGTGTCAATCGACACTCCTTCTGAATCTCGACAACTTCCTCTCGCGAGGCAAACAGATCAATCTTCGCTAAAATGTGCATAACTTCCGCTTTAGGATCCCGATGGACCTCAAACTAGAAACATTAGAAAGCTAACTCAAATTTCTATCTTGTGACCAAAGATAAGCTCAATCTCAACGCGGCGAGGTCTCCTTCCAATGCTAAACATCTAACGCATGTGCGCAGTTATGCATTCCAAAAAGCTCCAGAAACTCAAGGTTCTCCAAAACATACTTGAACCTGAATACACTCTAAAACAGACTCCAGAGACATATAATGGACTCTAAAAAGGTGTTATACCATAGCCTAAATTTTTTAAAATCAATGGTATATCAACCCTCCTAAACTTATTTTTGTTTGTTTGTCCTCAAACAAAGAATATCACAATCTGTAAAAGAGGTTTGAAATAGCAGGGACTCACACAATTTTTTAAACTCACAACCATCACCTCTGCAATGTTGCGGTCACATCGAATCAATTCCAACTTTAGAGGTACTTTATATACTCTATCTTAGCTTAGCAACCAAATCCATCTAGCCAACAACTTAGCTAATATTGTCTTTCTAACCCCTCTAATAACCTCATTTCTTACATATAAAATTCGCATGGTTTACCTTGGCAATATCGATCAAAGGACACATGAACTCTTACCCAAGTAAATATCTGAACAGACATGCAGCTTTCTTTGATCTCTTTCCTCTCTTTATTTTCACTTCTCTCAGTCAATGTCTCCCTTCTTTGAAAGTTATCATTTTATTTTTTAATTGACTGAGATATTTGGACAGACTTCCAAGAATCAAGTCCTATTGGTTTTTGCCACCAGATCATGTTCACTTCTTTTAAACTTTTATATATTTCTAGAATTATATGAATCAAGCTTTAATAGTTGTAGCCACCAAATCCTGTTTGAATTCTTTTTAATCTGAAGGGGGAGAGAGAGTAGAACCATAAACATACATACTGTTACTTTCCAGACTTGCAGGAGGAATCCGATCCAGTGTATAGCAAGCCTGAAGACAAGCAAATTAACTTCAATTAGGTTGGAGGTCATCTTTGCTTCTTTCAAACATTCTCAGCAAGTGTTGATATAATGACAAGTGATCCACTTTTCTATCTCTAGTACACTCTGCATTCAATAAATGTAAGAATGATGCTATAGAGTGGTTATATAATAAGTAAAACTACAAGATCATAATATTCTTCTTACTCTATGAAAACTTAATAAGAACATAAAAATAAAGCTCAAAGTAAAAAACAATATCAGTAACACCTCCCCCATACTTAAACAACATTGTCCCTAGTGTTATAGAACCGAGATCGGTGAAGAAATAAATCATAAGTAGAAATTGAATAAGGAAAAGCAATCATACCTGCCTTCTGATAGGAGTGTCGAGTGACATAGCTAAGTGGCGATCGATGCTTGTTGACGTGAGTGTGTTTTTATGTTCTAATAGGGTAATAATATCCTAAATAAACAACTGCCAAATTAACCCTTAATCCTAACAACAAAATAATGATACTCTTGTCAAGAGAGATCAGGTGTAGTACTTAGGGATCGAATTCACAGAGAACAATGACACACAATATATTTCTTATTTCTAAATGATGAACAAAGTAACTATATATATTGGTAGCAAATAATCGGGTTAAGGAAATATTCCTAATTAGAAGGTACAAATGCAATATGGAAATATCCTAATCATGCGAATATGGAAATATGCTAGTAATGTAAATATGGAAATATGCTAGTAATGTAAATATGTAAATATGCTAATAATGCAAATAAGGAAATATGCTAGTAATGTAAATATCGAAATATGTTAGATCTATGGTTTCATGCAAGTGGATTATAGTAGATAGAAGTTAAAGGTATTTAATCATGGAACTCAAAATCTAATGTAAAAGACACCAGCTCTCGCATGCGCGCCTAATCTATTGACTAAGTCCAATGTCTCAGCTCTCGCTTGTTGACACGGAATGACCGTCAATCGATGGCAATGATCCTGCATCGATCGATATCGATGGCAATGATCATGCATCGATCGATGGTTTCTTGAGTCAAGCGTTATGACCTAATTCGATAAGTTCACTAGATTGACTAAATCAACTCTCGTTTGTTTCTAGCAACCTAGCTCAACAGAATAGATTCCGGTAGTAGAGCATGCTCTCGCGTGCGCCTAACTATCATATTATCATGGTTCTTGTTAGCTAGTCTAAAACACAAGCAATAAACACAATTCTATTAATAGATCTAATAATGATCCTAACAATTCTATGTTTGGCTAATCCATCAGTACCATTGATAAACCCTAAACCTAGTTGATAACTACTCAAATATAATTAAAGTAAGAATAATAATCTGAATAAAATGCATAGATAAAATATTGGGGTTTCAAAGCACACTTATAACACTTAGCACCCGTAGAATTAGCACACACTAGCACACCTAGCACACAAAGTCTAGGTCAAAGCTCGTCCAAGGGTAATCTTGTAATCTTGTAATCTTGTGTCATGTCTCTAACTTGGGCTTGAAAGTCAGCTGTCTGCGAACTGGACATCGATCGATGGCAGATGTGGAACATCGATCGATCTTGGTCATGTAACATCGGTTGACGCCGAGATAGTGTCGTCGATCGATGGTACTCTCGTACTTCGACTCTCTTCAATGATCAGCTACGGATTATTCATCTCCAAATGCTCCAAGTATCTCCATATATCTCCAAAACGTACCTGGACCTGTAAAGACCTCAAAACATAACTTAGACACACATAACATACCCTAAATAGAGTGTATAGCATGGTCTAAAACTGGTAATAAATAGGCTATATCAACTCCCCCTGACTTAACGTTTTGCTTGTCCTCAAGCAAACAAGTCTGTGAAAGATGTTTTGAAAAGCGAAGACTCACATATTATCTAAGTATAACTGTCACCTTGATTTATTGCAACCACATTCTATCAAGCCAATCACAGAGAAACTTTATATACCCTATCCTAGTATAACAACCAAATCCATTATACCAACAACTTAGCAAATACTAGTCTGACTCGCCCCTCTACTGATTTCATTTCTTTGCACAAAATAAAAGTGCAGGCTTTACCTTGGGAGTATCGATCAAGGGACACATGGACTCTTACCTCTGCAAGTATCAGAACACACATACAACCTTCTCTGATTCCTTTCCTCTCTCTCTTCTCACTTCTTCTCAGTCAATGTCTCCCTTCTTTTTGAGGGTATATTTTATTTTTTTTAATTGACTGAGATATTTGGATAGACTTCCATGAATCAAGCCCTAATGGTTTTTTCCACCAGATCATGTTCACTCCTTTTCTAGGATCATATGAATCAAGCATTAATGGTTGTAGCCACCATTTCCTGTTTGACTTTTTTTTTATTCTGAAGGGGAGAGAGAGAGAGGGGATTCAGAAGCACACAAACTTTTACCTTCCAGATTTGCAGAAGGAATTTATCCAATGTATACCAAATCCCAAAGCAAGCAAATAATGTCAGGATTAGTGTTGGAAATCAGCTTCGGTTCCTCCAAACTTTCTAAGCAAGTGTGATATAGTGGCAGGATGATCCATGTTTGTATCTCTAGTAATCTCTGCAAAAAAACTTCTAAGAATTGTGCTTAGAGCATGGTTAGTTAATAATAAATCTAGATCATAGTCTCTTTCTTGACTAAGTAAAATTTTTTTTTTGAAAAACTTATATAGATATAAATAACACTCAAAAACAATCAAATAGCATTAGCGAACCTCCCCCAGACTTAAATTACATTGTCCCTAGTGTAATCAGCCCCAGATTGGTTAGAAAAATTAAATTATAGGTAAAAGCTTAAGTATAAAACTCGATACCTATCTCTGTAAGAGAGCATCGATCGATGGTTGGATATGAGTGTCGATCGTTGCTAAACCTGTAAGTTCCAATTTCTTATAAAACTTAAAATAAAACACAATATCAATAATACCTCCCCAGACTTAAACAACACTATCGTCAGTTTTATACAGTCTGAGATTGGGGAAGAAATAAATCATAAGGACCAATTGTAACAAAGAAAAACTGATACACCTGCTTACTGATGGTGACCGACGATCGACACAGTAAAGTGCCTATCAATCGATGCGTGGCTTTCTCCATCGATCGATAGTGATCAAGTATCGGTCGATGCTCGATGCAGATTATCTTCCTCGGATTTTTTTCTTGAATAATATGAAATAGATAAATACAAATATTAGTAATAAATTAAGAATAAAAACTAACTAAAACTTATTAAACAGTGGGTTTCTCCCACTCAACGCTTGGTTAGAGTCTTAAGCTCGACGTTGTGAATGCTCTAACTAGAAAGGAGGTTGATCAACATTTGCAAAACAAGTGTCTACATCTTTGTTGCTCTTCTGAAACCATGTACCAATGAAGTTTATGATGGCCTCATCTCCTCTGATTTTCTAGTTCTTTATGATCTCCTTAGTAACCTCCAGTGAATGCATTCTTCTTTGTAGATTTTAAATACTACGCTGGAGCATTCTAATTCTGGCAGTTGTAGTGTCTGACATCTCCTCTAGTTGCTGAGAAACATCTTCCTTCATCAGGCACTGAGAAAAAGAAATATCAGCGAACCTATCTTCTAAGTAGTGTTCTGCTGCGAACTTCTGTCTGTCGAACTCAGTATTGATCGATGGCAAGGTGTTGCTGTTGATCGATGTCACTCTATCTGGTCTACTCACACGCTGTCTCTGAAATGTATCCATGTCTTCCTTCATCTCATCCATGCGTGTAGTCAAATGTGTGTGGCATTTATCTATAGGATAGTAGACGTTATCAAGCCTCATATAGAAATTATCCGTTGACATCTTCTGAGCTTTGTAGATCGCATGCACAATATCATCAATCTCCGCTCTGCTGTACGTCTCCTGCTTTTTCTCCGTGTTGTCGATCGATGGTTCGACCTGTGCGTCGATCGATGGTTGTTGCGGTTGTCCAAAGAAATTTCCTGATCGTTCAGCCATGAGAAGAGTGTTTGCTACATCTTTCTTCGGTAGAGTTAGAATTCTCCCATAAAGACCTCATGCACGTCCTTCTACATCTCTGAAAATTCTAAACTCATCTGGTCTGAGATAACAAGCTTCTGTTTCTTCTGGTCCAAGTGAAGGTTCTGGTTTACGTTTGATGTCGTTTGATGGCTAAGATAGGCCGATTGTTGATGCTTGATTGCCTACCCTCGCGTCCATTATCCAGCCAGGTTCATCCTCATCATAAATTTAGTCATACTCTTCATAGGCTTCAATGTATCCTTGGCATGCCCAATTGGTGTCGATCGACAATCTATGGTTACTGTCGATCGATGATCTATGGTTACTGTCGATCGATGATCTATGGTTACTGTCGATCGATGCTCAATAATCCGACGATGACCAAAAAGGTTTCCAACTCCATTGGCCATTGCAAGTATATCTGCTACATCCTCCTTCGGGACGTTTAGAATTCTGCCATCCATAGCTCCTGCGTGACCATCTCGATCTCTCATAATACCAAACTCATCTGGTTGTAGATAACCAGCTTCTCTATCGTGTTCTTCTGCGGAATCATGTTCGGTTTCTGCTTCGTGCTCAGTATCGATCGATGGCGTAAGGTGCCATCGATCAATGTTGATTTCCCCGGTTCATGGGAAACATGAAAAACTCCAGCCTCTTCCATAGTAAGCCATCAGTACTCTATCATCTCTTCTTCTCTGTAGCTTTCATCGTATTCGAGGTAGGCTGGGTTGTAATCGTAATTATCATGGTGGGTGTGGATCGTTTCTGGGGTATGGGTGTCGATCGATGTTGAAGGGTGGGTATCGATCGATTGTTGATCTACAGGAGTGTCGATCGATTCTAGGGGTTGGGTATTGATCGATGCTCCATCTACCGATTCCTCATTGCACTCGTAAGCATAAAAACATGTGGACACAAGCTCTGCATCGTTACACAATTTCATGAGGAAAGGTTTGTTCTGATAGATTTCATAATAAATATTATAATCAATTAAGGAAAGGCACAGCCTGTTTGTCTTCATGTTACAGATATCACCTACGGTGGCCATGAAAGCTCCTCCCAGTAACAAAGAAGAGTTCCAATTGATCTGGATGTCCATCACATGGAAATTTATCGGTACTAGGATGTTTTCAATTCGCAGTGGGACATTTCTGCATATACCTCCTGAGTCTACTCTAGAGAAATCCACAACGACGAAAGAATCGTTGGAAGTCTCTATTCTGAGGTTTAACTTCTCTGCTATAGCTCTGGGTATGATGCTCACTGATGATCCGGTGTCGCATAGGGCATTGGGAAATTCATGGTTTTTGATTAGACATGGCACCATAAACATCCCATGATCACTTTTCTTCTTTAGAATGATTCTTGGCTCCCTCCTAGTATGATCCTTGACAGCTTTATCGACTATGATAGGCCCTGGTGAATCCCTCTTCTGCTCTGGAGTTGTAGTATTCATGACCTTTGGTCTATCAACTTGTTTTGTCACAGGGTACCATCGATCGATTGTGCGACCTCTGCGTTGAACGGCGCATGAAGCTATCCCCGATTCAGTTGAGTTAACATGAACTTTCGATCGATAGCTTCTGTCGATTGATGCTTTTGTGGTCTGATCAACGCACTCGGATTTCCTTTCTTTTGTGGCTTCTCTTTCTTGACTTCTACCCAAAAATCATCATCAATCACAAATTGACGTGATACTTCTGCCTAGTCCCTTCTTCTTCTTTGACCATAACTTCATATTTCGTAAGGGTTTCACTCTTACGTGTCATCTGATTTTCCAATTTTTCCACACGGATGCTGATATCTTCGTTTTTTGTGTTTAGGTGTAGGTACAAGAAATCTAACTTGTCATTTAAATCCACAATCATCTTCTGCAGTTCCCTCAGTATCTTGTCAAACATAAATTCGAGCCATGGTCTCCTGGTTGGTTTTGAAATTTATGTACTTCTGGTAACTTGAGCATTAGCTTCTGCTTCTGTATCAGAGATTATAGTCCCCTGATTATCTATCCTTTGACCTGCTGCATTACGCAGATGACCGTTGAGGTCATGCAACTCTCCATTCTCATTCTAAACCACAATTATAGGTGCAACCATCTGAACTCGTCTGCTGTCGTCAATCGATGCGGATGAGGTGCTGTCGATCGATGCTATATGATAAATATCGGTTGATGCCAGAGATCTGGTATCGGTCGACAGTTGAGTTCTGATGCCGGTTGATGCTGTCCGTAGAGATGTATCGGTCGATGCTGAAGTTATGCCGTCGATCGATGCGTGTCGTATTTCTTTGCGGATCGTGCGTTCGAGTTGCTGTGGGTCAGAGAACCGTAAGTCTTGTCCTTTGTTGTTCCTGGTACTCTTTTGCATGCACCTGAAAACAAAGAAAAGAAAAATCAGTAACCGTGAAAGTAACAAAACTAGACTAAGTCCTAGAAAATAAATCTAATGGCGATCATTGTTCCCTGGCAACGGCGCCAAATTTGACATGAGTGTGTTTTTATGTTCTAATAGGATAATAATATCTTAAATAAACAACTGTCAAATTTACCCTTAATCCTAACACACAAAATAATAATACTCTTGTCAAGAGAGATCAGGTGTAGTACTTAGGGATCGAATCCAAAGAGAACAATGGCACACAATAGATTTCTTATTTCTAAAGGCTAAGCTAAGTATATATATTGGTAGCAAGTACTCAGGTCAAGGAAATATTCTTTATTAGAAGGTATAGATGCAATATGGAAATATACTAATAATGCAAATATGGAAATATGCTAGTAATATAAATATGGAAATATGCTAGTAATGTAAATATGGAAATATGCTAGTAATGTAAATATGGAAATATGCTAGTAATGTAAATATGAAAATATGCTAATAATAAAATATGGAAATATGCTAGTAATGTAAATAGGAAATATGCTAGATCTAGGGTTTCAGACAAGTGGATTATAGTAAATAGAAGTTAAAGGTATTTAATCATGGAACTCGAAATCTAATGTAAGAGACACCAGCTCTCGCATGCGCGTCTAATCGATTGACTAAGTCCAATATCCCAGCTCTCGCTTATTGACACGGAATTATCGTCGATCTATGGCAATGATCCTGCGTCGATTGATGGTTTCTTGAGTCAAGCGTTATGACCTAATTCGATAAGTTCACTAGATTGACTAAATCAACTCTCGTTTGTTTCTAGCAACCTAGCTCAACATAATAGATTCCGGTAGTAGACCATGCTCTCGCTTGCGCCTAACTATCCTATTAACATGGTTCTAGTTAGCTACTCTAAAACACAAGCAATAAACACAATTCTATTAATAGATCTAATAATGATCCTAACAATTCTATGTTTGGCTAATCTATTAGTACCATTGATAAATCCTAAACCTAGTTGATAACTACTGAGACATAATTAAAGCAAGAATAATAATCTGAATAAAATGCATAGATAAAATATTGGGGTTTCAAAGCACACTTAGAACACTTAGCACCCCTAGCACTAGCAAGCACACACTAGCACACCTAGCACACTTTAGCACTTTTTTCTGGTGCAATACATAGAGTATAAATATAAAACCCTAAAGTATAGGTCAAAACTCATCCAAGGGTAATCTTGTAATCTTGTGTCATGTCTCTAACTTGAGCTTGAAAATTGGCTGTCTGTGAACTGGACATTGATCGATGGCAGATGTGCAACATCGATCGATCTTGGTCATGTAACATCGGCTGACGCCAAGATAGTGTCGTCGCTCGATGGTAATATCGTACTTCGACTCTCTTCAATGATCAGCTACGGATTATTCATCTCCAAATGCTACAAGTATCTCCATATATCTCCAAAACATACTTGGACCTGTAAAGACCTCAAAACATAGCCTAGACACACATAACAGACCCTAAATAGAGTCTATAACATTGTCTAAAACTGGTAATAAATAGGCTATTTCACTTGTGATGTAATGTCGACCGACACTGGCCGGTTGTCAATCGATGCTGGTATATCAACTTATCTTCCTCTGATCTTCTTTTTTCAATGAACAGTGATGCTGCTACAGTGTCATTCGACTATAATCCTACAACGTCTTTTTATTTATATTTATTTTTAAACCTGAAAAAAAATTAAACTAAAATTAAAACCTACTTAACAATAGATTGCCTCCCTCTCAGTGCTTATTTTGAGTCATTAGCTTGACTTTTAGGAGATCTGATTCGCTATGGATGAGAATGAAAACTTGCTACAAAACAAGTATTTGTGTCTCTCTTCCTCATTTTCTTGATGTTGTTGACAAAACTTCTTGCAGAAGCTTCTCCTTTGTCTCTCAGCTCTGAATCACACAGCACTCTGAACTTGGTAAAAGGCTGTTGACCTCCTCTGCAACGCATTTTGTACTCAAGAATTCCCTCATGACATCGCAAAGGAACCAGTGACAAGAAATCTGCATGTACATTCTTTTTGTTTTTCTTTTTCCTGCCTTTCCCCCAGACTTAGGCTTATCAGTATTGGTCTGTTCTGAAATTCGGAGGGTGTCGATCGATGCTGATGACTGAGTGTCGATCGATGCTGATGCTGGTTCTGCAGTCTATCGATTTGAGTCAGCTGTACATGATGGATCTTCAGAGAGCTCTATGCATGAAATAAACTCCTCGCTTGTGTTCATCTCCATAGGATCGTAGAAGAAAATTTCATTAACATTAGCAGACACATCTTATTATTATTTAGATCATAGACTTCCCCCACTGTAGCCATGAAGGCTTTTCCAAAAAGAAGATAAGATTTTCAACCTTGTTTGATCTCCACGACATGAAAGTCCACATAGATAGTACGTTCCTTTATCTATACTTTAACATTCTTGATCATGCCGGCTGGGTTTGTCTTGAAGTTATCCACGAAGGTGAAACTATCTTGAGAAGGGTTCACCTTTAATCCTAACAGCTCAGCAGTGTCTTTGGCCATGATGCTGACCGCAGATCCAGTATCGTAGAGGGCATATGGGAAATTGGAGTCATGTATACAACAAGGAATCACAAATTTCTCAGGATCTTGTTCCTTCTTCAGTGTCTTCTTGGGTTTACAAATCACCTTTTCGAACAACAGCTCAATGTCCTTATATGTCTCTCTGCTCTCTCTGAAGAAATTACCTAGTTCTGTATTTATGATAGGCATCCTCGAAAGACATATTCTTAGGAACCCTCTTCACTCTCTTGTGAAATCCATCAAGTTCAGCTTTGTTAACTTCTCTCCCGAGGTGTTTGGGAACATAGAGCTTCCTAGATTTTTCTCTCTTCCCAATTGAACTTGTTTCTTTTGTTGCCTGCTAATCCATGACAGGTTCATGTTCGCCCATATGGTGTCAATCGATATTGGGTGTGTGTCAACGATCGACACTCTCAATGAAAGAGGTTTCAGATAGGGTCGTTTGCTCTTATTCTGGTGCATATTCAGGTTGCTGAATGGTGTTCACTGTTGGTTTTGTTAAAGTCTGAAATGGGTATCGTGTCCCACTAAATCTGAGGGCATTAATACTTGACATCGAACTCTATAAGTCACCGGTGGGTGTCAATCAATGACAATGGTAGGGTGTCGATCAATACTCAATCAACACGGTATAGCATAGGAGCAAAAGGGTGTTGATCAGCGAAATTTGAATGTCCCTCGATTCTTACCGTCTCACAGGATCCTACGGACTCGTCAAGGGGTGTCGATCGATGCTCAGCTGATGGTGTCAATTGAGACCAGTGAGAGCTAACGGACATAACACTTTTGACTTGAAAGTCCCCTTCTTGGAGCTTCTATTTCTCGACCACTTCCCCGAAATCATCATCTAAGATGGCATCAACCTGGTGTCTCTTGGTTTCATCATCTTTTGGTTTAATCATATCTTCTTGCTTCTTCACAGCTTCTGCAGTCTGAAAAACATGGGTGTCTAGCATCATGAAATGGACGTCCAAGGCTTCAAATTTTCCATTCATCTCTTTGTGAACAAAATCGAACCTTAGATTTAAGTATGAACTCATCTTCTGTTGAATCTCTAGGACTCGTTCCATAACAGATTTCATCCTCTTAATATGGCTCTCAAAACCAATTTCATTGATGCAATTCTCATCCTTTTCTGCAGCCCTTTCCACTATAGACTTCATGTACATAACCAATATTGGCTATGACCTCGACTATCTTTTCACCAATCATTGCACCCGATTTCATTTTGTAGATATCCTTATTCTTGGTACTGTTGTTAGATACCAAGTTCTCAATCATATATTTGCTTCCACTAGGGTCCTGGTCTCGAAGTTTGCTTTGCTTGCCTGATCCAGCATTATATGATATTGAAAATCAATACCCCTGCACAAATTCACAACAGTTGAACTTCCGTGAAACCATGATGTGGACAATCCTTTTGGTACTTCCTAAACTTGTCCCAAAAGCTTCTGAATGCTTCAGTAGGTCCCTGAAAGAATGTTAAAATTTTATTTCTCATCTCTTCAGCCCTTGCATCATCAACAAATTCAGTCAGAAACGTAGTCTTGACGTCATTCCAGGTAGTGAGAGATCATGGTGATAAGAGCTTCAACCAATCAATCCCATTCCTAGAAAGAAAATATTTGAACAGCTTGCAGAGGAGATAGTCTTCGGTTCCTTCAAACTCCTTTTCAGACACAAAATCCTCGAGTGTTTCCATATGGTCCATGAGATTTCTTGAGGAAGACCATGAAAAGGGTGCTGAACCACATAAGAGAAGTATGTGGGTTTAATATCAAGTGAATTGCTGGAGCTTGAATCGAAGATTTGTTAGCATAGAACTGACTAGGCCTTATCCATTCTGCTAACGTTCTCTGTCGAAGAACTTTATCATCCTTGGTATACCATAGATTTGACCACTTTTAGGTCATGGCATAAGACCTTTTTAAAGTCTATTACATGTATTTGGATTATGTTTTAGAGTGTTTTCAGGTCCATGTAAGTTTTGGAGAACTTTGGAGGTTTTGGAGCTTTTTAAGGTGCATGACTGCGCAGAAGCATCAAAATTTTAGCTATAGATGGATTTCTTTCCACGGTGAGATTGAGCTCACCCTTTCTCATACGATATAGCTTTGAATTAGCTTTCCAATGCCTCCGTTTGAGGCCTATATGACGGTTAGATATAAAGTTATACTTGTTTTACTGAAAAGTTGTCTGTTTGTGTCGCCACAGGAAGCTATCGAGGATATGAAGAAGTGTCGAATGACACCACGCCTTTGGTTTCAATCGATCTCCTAAAATTCAGGCCCAAAGAATTTTAATGAAGATCCAAGAATTACAGTTTTGGCCCAATTGTTTCCTCTATTTACAGAAGAACCCATAACTTGTTTTGACATATAAATATATATTACTGTTTCTAAATCTTTATTGACAGCTATACTTCATACTATTCTAGAGAGAAAGAGATTAGGACTGGAGAGATAGATCTGAACACCTTGAGAGAGAAAAAATCTTGAACTCCCTTTGTTTATTTACTCTATTCTTTTACTTATCTATTGCTGTTAATTTAGACTATTATTATATGTTTGATGATTATGACTGAGTAATCATATTGTTAGATTTAGGGTTCTCCAAAGGTCATTTATGGTTTGCTAAATTTGTATTGTTGTTAGAGAAATCAGTTAGTTCTTCATCTAGTTGTTCTTATTGCTAAGCTTAGGATTGATAATCCTGAACTTAGATCTTAATTGGCGCAAGCAAGAGCTTGTTCTGTTGCATGAAAAAACTTAGAAGATCTAATTAGCTTGGCACATGTGAGAGTTGGTCTAGGTGGTTAGATAACATATTAAACCTATTCGCTAAAGCTTGTTTAGAAGTAGTATCGATCGACACTATGCAAGAAGCGACGATCGACACTCCCCAAGGATTAACATACGAGAGTAGAATCCCTGGGTTTAAACATTAATTAATCATTAAATACGAAAGTTGAACGATTATAACTTAAGTTTGAGTTTGAGAACAATTCCTTTAATAATTCCCTAATAACTTATTTTGTTTGCATTCCCATAGTACCTGAAAGTTCACCTATGTCTAGCTTTCCCCTCATCTTGATAACTTATAAACAACTTCTGTTAATTTATTGCTTTACATTATTACTTTCAAACTTTATTTTTAAAACGATAAATCTGTTGTGTAATATTAGAGACTATGTGGATTCGATCCCTAAGTACTACAACTGAAACTCTTATTTGAGAGAGTAAAGTTGCTCATGGGGTAATTTGAGTGATATTGAATTTTGCGCCATTGTCAGGACTCTTTTGTATTGCCATTAGATTTAGTTTATAATATAGTCTATATTTTCTATTTTTCTGTTTACTAATATTTTTTCTTCCTGCTGAAACAAGTAAATTTGAGGAAGAACATGGACTCTGGACGACGAGCACCGATTAACAACACACTAGCAGCGTTGATCGACAACGCACTAGCAACATCGATCGACAACACACTATCAGTGTCTATCGACACCACTATGCCAGAAGCAGGTAAGTCTACGCTTACTACTTTAAATAATAATAAGGAAGTTGTCCTATGAGATTTAAAGGGTCGAACACACAACACATTAAAACAAGTCATTAATGAACATAGGGCTGCAATCCTTGTTGGAATAGCTGTTGTTTTGAATGTTGGGTTGGAGCGTCGCAGAAAGCTTGGAGATTACAATAGGCCTGAGCGGTTCTACACTAACAGGTCTGCGTTCCGTCGACCAGATATTCAGAGAAAAAAATTTGAGCCGAAATCTAGACTTTCTGGTGGGCCATTACCCGTTTCATGGTCTTCCTCATGAAAATTCCATGGACCATATCGAAACATTTGAGGAATATGTGTCCAGTATCGAGGTGCATGGAGTCTATAAAGACTACCTTTTCTGCAAGCTGTTTCGACATACTCTTTCTCGGGATGCGGTTTATTATCTAAATAGCCTATCACCAGGATCTCTCACTACCTAGAATGATATCAAGACTGCATTTTTGACTGTATTATTTGATAAACAAGAACCAAGGAGCTGAGAGATATAATTTATACATTCTCTCAGGGTCCTACTGAAAATTTTAAGTCTTCATGGGTAAAATTCAAAGCTCACAAGCGAGACTGCCCACACCATGGTTTTCCGAGATCCAGCTGCTTAATATTTTCTTCACAGGTCTATATTGGACATACCAAGCATCTTTGGATGCTGCCAGTCAAGGGAACTTCAAAATCAGGAGCCCTCAAGAAGCTACAAGGCTCATTAAAAATGTAGCAACTAGCATTAGTGTCGAGAAGACTGAACGTTTATATCACCCAAGTACCCAATGAACAACATTACTCTCTCAAATAAGAGGATAAGTTGTAGTACTTAAGGATCGAATCCACAGAGAGCGTGACACACAATAGATTTATAAATATAAAGATTAAGCTAGGAAAGTAATTATAAAGTAGTAAACAATATAAATCAATTGAGAGTTGGTTTGTAAACTTATGAGAATGAAGAAGTCTTTGGTCCAGCTTTTGACATTCGAGCACAGAACGAGTGTCGATCGATACTATGGCAAGAGTGACGATCGATACTACTTTAGACTAGCATTCTCTTCCTAATCGGTATGTTCACTAAGTTAATTTAGAACAACTTTTGACTTGGGTCTAACAACCTAGCTCAACATTATTTTTATCAGGTATAGATCCTACCATTGTATTTATCTATATCCCAAGTTCAAGGTTCTAGTTAGCTACTCTAGAACACAAGAATTAAGATCAATTCTTATGAAGGATCCTTATGGATTTATCCTAGGAGTTCTATAATTAGCAAAACATATAAACCCTAATAAAATCCTAGCGCTAACAAAGAAGGCTACTCAAACACAACAAAGCAAAGCATAATAGATATGAATAGAATGCATTAATAAAATAAGGTAAGAAAACAATGGAGTTCCAATACAAATATCTGAATGAGTCTTGATCTTCTCTCCAAAACTACTAAAAACCCTATAATAATATAAAAGCTTCTTTATGTCTCCCTCTCTCTTTAAAATAGCAAAGCATATAAATAAATAGGTCTTAGATCGTCCAGGGGTAGTCTTGTAATTATGTGGGACTTGGGCTTCAAGTCACTCACAAACATGTCAGTTCATTCACTCGCGTCACTGTCGATCGATAACAACAGGGTGTTGTCGATCGACAGACATCTCAAATCTCGACTCTGACTTCTGATTCTTCAGCAGCTACGTGTTTTTTCATCATTAAGCTCCATAATACTCCATAATCTCCACATTGCTCCAAAACGTACCTAGACCTGAAAACACTCTAAAATAGAACCCAAACACTTATAATAGATTCTAAAAAGTACATATACCATGGGTGAAAACTGGTAAAATCTATGATATATCAATTCCCCCATACTTATCTTTTTGCTTGTACTCAAGCAAAGAATATCACTATCTGAAAAAGGTTTGAAAACGTAGGGACTCACAAATTTTTTTAACTCATTACTATCATCTCTGCAATGTTGCAGCCACATCAAATCAATGCTAATCTTAGAGGTACTTTATATAACCTATTTTAGCTTAGCAACAAATCCATTTTACCAGCAATTTAGCAAATACTTGTCTGACTCACTACTCTACTAACCTCATTTCTTACATATAAAAAGGTGCAGGCTTTACCTTAGGAGTATCAATCACATGACACATGGACTCTTACTCAGGCAAGTATCTGACCACAAAAGCAAACTTCTCTGATCCCTTTCCTCTCTCTCTTATCTCTTCTCACTTCTCCCAATCATTGTCTCCATTTTTTGAAGGGTATCATTTTTTTAATTGACTTAAGATATTTTGACATGCTTCCATGTTACAAGTCCTAATGGTTTTTGCCACTGGATTCTTTCCACTTCTTTTTGACCTTTATATCTTTCTATAATTCTATGAATCAAGCTTTAATGGTTGTAGCCACCAAATCTTGTTTTCTTCTTTTTAATCTGAAGGGGAGAGAGAGGGGAACCAGAAACACATAGACTTTTACCTTCCATACTTGAAGTAGGAATCCGATCCTGTGTATACCAAGCCCCAAAGAAGCAAATTTAGTTTACTTAAGTTGGAGGTCAGCTTTGGTTCCTTCGAACTTTCTTAGCAAGTGTGGACATGACTGGCATGTGATCTAATTTACACTTTGCAGTCAGTAAGTGTAAGAATGGTGAAATAGAGTGGTTAGATAATACATAAAAATTTAAAATGATCATAATCCCCTTCTTGACTCTATAAAAACTCAGTAAAACACATAAAAATAAAACTCAAAATAAAACACAACATCAGTAAACTTCTCCCAGACTTAAACAACACTGTCCCCAGTGTTATACAATCTAAGATTGGTGGGAACATAAATCATAAGGACGTAATTTAATAAGGAAAAATGGTATACCTGCTCGCTGATGGTGAGTGTCGATCGACACAGTTAAGTGACGACCGATCGATGCTCGGGTCGGTCTGTTGATTTGCAGTGATCAAGTACCGATCGATGCTCTATGCAGTCGCATCTTCTCGGATCGATTTTTTTTTAAACCCGCAATAAAATAAATACAAAATCAGTAATAATAAAAATAAAAACGAATTTAAAACTTACTAAATGGATTGCATCCCATCAAGTGCTTATTTATAGTCTATATCTTGAAGATTTAGCTGTTTTGGACTTGTAAGGAGGTAATGGAACAAGTCTCCACATCTTCTTCAAACATTTCAAACCATGTGCCTAAAAAGCTTCTTATGGCTTTCTCTCCTTCGGTATGTTCTTGCTGTCTCTAGATAATCTCATGTGTGTAATCCACTTTCAGTTGTAGTTTTTTCATACATTTTTTGATCCATCCTGTATCATCATCATCATCACTTCCATCCAGCCGGTTTTATAGTCGATTAAATCGATTAGAAAAACCAACTCTCTTGTTGATCGTCCGTCACTTTGATCCAAGAGATTTGTGATCCTTTGAAAGCTTAGGATAACATCAATGGCTTGATCCATTTATTGGGACGGGATGGGCAGGGCGATGAGGAATTCAGATGCAATGGTTTCTTGTTTTCTTTTCACTTAAAAGAGAGATAACGTTTCCGTGGTAATTTTTAGTCATCAATTCTGTCGTGACCATTTTTGACTCCAACATAATCCAGAAGAAGCTGTGAGATTTACTGAGAAATTAGCATCCATAAATAGCACCAAGAAAACATATTTGGAGAGGAAGAAATCGGCTCCTAGCTTGGGAAAGGAGCAGATTGATGAAGTTAAGGACAAGTGATAGGTCCTAACATTTACACGTTTTAATAATATTATAGGCCCCATTTGGAGTATGTTATGTGTGTCTAAGATATGTTTTATAGTATTTTAAGGTCCAAGTGCATTTTGGAGCATTTAGAGATTATGAGGCTTTCTAGAGCTCAAAGATAGAGGAACCTGTAGCTGGTCAAAATCAGCACCCTTGCCGTCGGTCGATGCACAGTAGCCCAATTCACAAAGTACCAGACTTGAAGCCCAAGTTACAGAAATTACAAGACTAACCCTGGATGAGTTTTACCTAGTTTTATTATATTTTCCATTGTTTCATGCAAAGAGGAGAAGATCATCACTCCAATAGACGACTTATGAGGATTTGATAAACATAGTAGTTTTGGGGAGAAGATCAAGACTTCTTTCAAGCTTTGTATTGGAACTCCAGTTTCTATTTCTATTATTATTCTTATGCATTATTCTATGATTATGATTATGTTCTGCTTAGCTATATTTGAGTAGGTATCTTGTTAGATTTAGGATTTATTAATGGTTTTCACGGATTACCCAAACAATAGAATTACTAGGGTGATTATTATATATATCATCAGAATTATACTTGTTGTTTGTGCTCTTGATTAGCTACCTAGAACTCTGAGATTAGATTAATTGATGTTGTGAGAGTGGGATCGTTACCTGAATTTATCCTATTAAGCTTAAATTAATAGGGACAATCTAGAGTTAGGTCTAGTAATTATAAGTGAACCAATTAAATCTGGTCGTTTAATGCTTGACAAAGAAAGCTATCGATCGATGCCGTTTGCATACCATCTATTGACGGTCATTCCGAATTTGCACACAAAAGTTTGTAGACTCTGAGCTTAGCCATATATATATATATAAATTATATCTTTACTTATTAAATTCGTGTTCAATGATTGAAAAATCTTTGGCTTCTATCCATTATAATTCACTACCTGAAAACCCTAGAACTAGATATTTTCCTAAATTGTTTGCAAACCAACACATTCCTGATTTATTGTTTCTTAAAGTCATATTAATTGCCTAGCATAACTAACTTCATTATCAAGTGTATTTTGTGCTCTTGCCCTCTGTGGATTCGATCTCTAAGTACTACATGGGTACCTCTTATTTGAGAGAGTAATCAGTAGCTCTAGGGTAATTTGAGCATATATCAAATATGGGGCTGTTGCCGGGGAGCAATGATCACCATTAGATTTGTTTTGTAAGTTTTGTCTTGGTTTTAGTTTTAGTTTACTTACAAAAAAAATTCCTTTTGTCTTTGAGGTGCATGCCCACCAGTACCAGAAGCAACAAGGAAATGACTTATCTTTTTTAGACCCAATAGTCATCAAAGGTAGCATCCGCAAGGAGAAGCGACAAGCATCGATCGACAGCAAAACTTTGTCGTCGATCGACACTCATTTGTCAGAATCGACCGACGCCAACACCGTGACATCGATCGACGGCGATTACTGAGGTGAGATGGTTGCTATGCTGATCATAATTAGGAATGAGAGAGGAGAACTATATGAACTGGAAGGTCATCTGCGTAATGCAACATGTCAAAGAATGGATGATCAAGGGATTGTAATTCCTGAACCATTAAAGCTAATGGAGTCCCTGAGGACAACATTCTATGCAAGCTCTTCAAGTATTCGCTTGATGGAGATGCTTCGTACTGGCATCAGCAGCTACCACCAGGATCTCTTACATTCTGGACGAACATCAAAAACACCTTCTTACGTAATTTCTTTGATGATGCCAGAGCTAAAGATTTGAGGAGCAAGATTGCTACATTCACACATGAGCCTGCAGAGTCTTTCAGAAACTTTCTGGATTAGATTAAAATCCTACCAAAGAGATTTTACACACCATGGATTCAATGAAGTGCAACTACTCAACAATTTTTCAGAGGGATTGAGATATCATACCATATTTGCTTTAGACACAGGAAGTGTGGAAAACTTCTACAGTAAGAGTCCAGAAGAGGCTACTAGATTGATAGAGAATTTGGCAGCTAGCAACAACACCAAGAACTATGAACATGAGAGGAGGGTGACCAAAGATAAGATGGAAGAAGTAAAAGACAAGTTGGATATTGTTCAGAGGTCTCTAAAGAAGCAAGTTAGATTCACAGAAGGTGTAGAAGGTATAAGATCTGACAATCAGAAAATTGAAGAAGAAGATGTGAACTTTGTTGGTGGAAATGGATTCTAGAGATATGGGAACCAGCGCAATAAAAACTCTTATGGCAATGGTCAGAGGAGTAATTACAACCAAGGATCACAGCAGCATAGACCCCACATCAACAACAAAACCTATAGAGGCTCCTACTAGCAGAACACCCCATCAAATACCCAGGAAAACAAGATTGAAGTTATGATTGATAAAGTTCTGGAAGTATAGTAGAAGATGACCTTGGATTTTAATGGGAAGATTGATGCTGTCTATGCCAATATCAACACTAAATTTGAAGTTCTCAAAAGCCATGTCAAGAAGCTAGAGAATCAAGTCGTTCAGACTAGTGAAGCTGTGAGAAGACAAGAAGCTTTGTTCAAGAAAAAGATTGAGGTTGGACAGAAACACCACGTCAGGGCCATCATAGATGATGACTTTTGGCAAGTTGTGGAAGAAATTGGGCACAAAGAGGATTCGTGAGAATCCCATGCCCTGTTGGAATGACCATCAATCGACAACCACAACTGACCATCGATCGAGCGACAGCAAGACCGTACCATCGATCGACGGTCGATCAAAACAGAAGTATGTAAGTTGCTAAGCATAGACCTGAGTATTTTAAATACTTATAAGCACTCAAATCCCACCTTACCCAAACCCAGACAGACAGATAAGCCAATCCCTATGGGAACTGAAGAAGCTATGAAAAGACATTATAGAAGAAAGAAGAAGATCCCTAAGCATCTTAGAAAGGAAGAAGCTAATGAGAAAGAGACATATATCTTTACTAAGAGAGTCCTTAGAATCCTAACCCCATTCGAGGAAGCTTATTATGCTCAAGGATTGTGGATGTTCTTCAGAGAAACTAAGGAGAGTGACGAGGACATTGAAAGAATGTTCAATCATCTGAGGAAGAAGATTAAGCACATGGTTAAGTTGAAGAAGAGAAGCGACCCTATGAAGTTTGTGGTTCCCTGCACCAACAACCGATCGACGCCACCCTTTGACATCAATCGATAACAACCCTGATGATATGGCTAACCCTTATTACGATGAGTATTATCTAAAAGAAGAAGCAATCGAGTACCGTGCATTTGAATTAAAGGAATCTGGAAATTTCAAAGGATCAGAAGAAACATGGATTGAAACATCGATCGACGAAGGTCCCTTACCATCGATCATAATTAAGCATAATACACTTCAGATTATGGTTATCTCAGACAAGATGAGTCTGTAATCATGAGGGATCCAGAAGGATATGCACGAGCAATGAATGGAAGAATTCTCAACGTGTCTAAGGAAGATGTAGCGGATATACTCGCTATGGCTAATGGATTAGGAAACCTCTTCAGTCAACAACAACTTGACAACCGTGGAGCTAACAACAGAGCATCAATCGACGCACCATTGTTACCGTCGATCGACCTTACAGAGAACTTTGCGGGTTACATATCAGAATCTGAAGTGTTTGATCCAGAGAATTTTTATTATGGGGGAAGAAAGAGATGAATGTGGCATCTACATGGACAAATATGCCAATGCACGAGCTATAGAAGGTAGAATCATCAACGTGTCAAAAGAAGATATCAGAGATATTCTTCAGAGTGCAGCCATCATTGGATGCACTCGTCTTTGTTTGCCATAATATGCTGCATGCGAGAGCTGGTCTAATTAGCTTGGTGAACTTATCAAATCTAATTTACACTTCCTTCTGATTTCACCGTCGATCGACAACAACACTTAGCTGTCGTTCGACGGTCTTTCCTTTGCTCGCATACGAGAGTTGGAGTTAAAAGGGTCAAAATAGTTAATATTTGAGTTCTAGAATATTGACATTTTCGTGCTTCCTATTCCCTATAATCCATTAAGGTTGAAACCCTAGATCTAGCATATTCACATTTGCATCTAGTTATTTAAATAGCATATTTCCATATATACATTAAAGCATTATTATCATATTTCCATATTGCATCTATAGCTCTTGATAAAGAATATTTCCTGAATTGATTGTTCTAGTAAGGTATGAATATCATAAAAAAATAACTATCAAATTAACCATAATCTTGACACACAAATAAAACTCTTGCCAAGAGAGATCAGGTGTAGTACTTAGGGATCGAATTAACCGAGAGCAATGGCACACAATAGATTTATTATTTCTAAAGACTAAGCTAGGTAAATATATATATATATATATATATATATATATATATATATATATATATATATTAGTAGCAAAAAATCAGTTTAAGGAAATATTCCTTATTAGGAGGGATAGATGCAATATGAAAATATGAAAATAATGCAAATATGGAAATATATTGTTAAACTAACAAAACTCAAATGTAAATATGATAGTCCTAGGATTTAAGGCTTAATGGATTATAGGGAATAGGAAGCACCGAAATGTAAATATTCTAGAACTCAAATATTAACTATTCTAACCCTTTTTACTCCAAATCTCATATGCGAGTAAAAGGAAAGACCGTCGATCGACGGCTAAGGTTTGATGTCGATCGATGGTGAAATCAGAAGGAAGTGTGAACAAGATTTGATATGTTCACTAAGCTAATTAGACCAGCTCTCGCATGCGCCGAACAACCTAGTTCAATGGATTCAATTCTGGCACAGAACCTACTCTTGTAGTCGTCCATGTCCTACTTTCGAGATCCTAGTTACCTAATCTAGAATGCAAGCATTAAGCAAAACTCAATTGATGGATATTAGCTTAACCTAGCAATCCTACTTTTGGGCTAATCCATGATTGCCATCATTCAACCCTAAATCTAGTTGATGACTACTCTAACATAATTAAAGTAAGAACAATAGTCAGAATATTATGCATAGATAAAATACTGAGATTCCAATACAAATCTACTTAAGGAGTTATGAATCTTCTTCCCTAGAAACCTTAAAACTATAATAGAAAACTAAACTCTCTTCTCTCAAATCTCTCCAACTCTCCACACTCTTCTATGTGTAATACATAAAGCATAAATATAAAACCCTAAAATCTAGGTCAAAACTCGTCCAGGGTATATTAGTCATTTATTTCTAACTTGGGCTTGAGATCGGTTGTCTGTTAATTGGTTATCGATCAATGCCTAGTGTGCAACATCGAACGATATTGGTCTTGTACCATCGGTCGATGACAAGGTTGTGTCGTCGATCGACGACTGTCTTGTAATTCGACTCTTTCAGTGATCAGCTACGGATTCTTCTCCTCTAAATGTTCTAAAAGCTCCACGTATCTCCATATAGCCTAAACACACATAATAGACCTTAAATAGAGCATATAACATGGCCTAAAACTGGTAATAAATAGGTTATTTCAACTCCCCCTGACTTAACCTTTTGCTTGTCCTCAAGCAAACATGCCTGCGAAAGAGGTTTTGATGAGCGAAGACTCACATAATATCTAAGTATAACTGTCACCCTACTTTTTTGCAAACACATCCTATCAAGTTAATCACAGAGAAACTTTGTGTACCCTATCCTAGTATAGCAACCAAATCCATTTTACCAACAACTCAGCGAATACTAGTTTGACTCGCCACTATACTAATTTCATTTCTTTTCATAAAATAAAAGTGCAGAATTTACCTTGGGAGTATCAATCAAAGGATATATGGATTGTTACCCTTGCAAGTATCTGAGCACATAGGTAGTCTTCTCTGATCCATTTCCTCTCTCTCTTCTCACTTCTCTCAATCCATGTCTCCCCTCTTTTGAGGGTATCATTTTAATTTTATTAATTGACTGAGATATTTGGACAAGTTTCCATGAATAAAGCCCTAATGTTTTTTGCCACCAGATCATGTTCACGTTTTTTGACCTTTATCTCTTTCTAGAATCATATGAATCAAGCTTTAATGGTTATAGGCATAAAATCATGTTTGACTCCTTTAATCTGAAGGGGAGAGAGAGTGGAATTAGAAGCACACATATTTTTACCTTCTAGACTTGGAGAAGGAATCCGATCCAGTGTATACCAAGCCTCAAAGCAAGTAAATAATGTCGGGATTAGTATTGAAAATCAGCTTATGTTCCTTCAAACTTTCTAAGCAAGTGTGATATTGCGGCAGGATGATCCACTTTGGTATCTCTAGTAATCTCTGCAAATAACCTTCTAAGAATGGTCCTAAAGTGTGGTTAGTCAATAATAAATCTTGATCATAGTCTCCTTCTTGACTTAATAAAATTATTTGAAAAACTTATATAGTTATAGAAATAAAATTCAAAAAAAATAGCGTTAGCGAACCTCCCCCAGACTTAAATTACATTGTCCCCAGTGTAATCCATCCCAGATTAGTTAGGGAAAATCAAATCATAACTAAATAGATTAACTGTAAAAATCGATACCTCCCTCTGTAAGAGGGCGTCGATCGATGGTCGCGATCCATCTTCGACTGATGGTGCCTCTATGGTGTCGATCGATGGTGAACTTAAACAGTATGTAAAAACAAAGTAAAACTCGAAATAAATAGTATTATAAATGAAAAACAGATAAAAACTTACTCAACTGTGGGTAGCCTCCCACTCAGCGCTTGGTTATAGTCTTAAGCTCGATGTTTGAACTCTCTATCTAGAATGGAGGTGGATCAACACTTGGAAAACAAATGTCTACATCTTCTTTGCTCTTCTGAAACCATGTACCAACGAATTTTCTCATTGCCTCATCTCCTCTGGCTTTCTCATTCTTCATGATCTCCTTAGCAACCTCCATTGAATGCCTTCTCCTTTGTAGATTCTTAATATTGCACTGTAGCATAGATACGGCTTAATATTTACCATGATTGTGCCATGATATCAGCCCTGTTTAGAGTCTATTATATGTGTTTGGAGTATGTTTTAGAGTATTTTCAGGTTCAGGTACGTTCTGGAGAACTTTGGTCATTCTAGAGCTTTTAGTGATGCAGAACTGCACATATGCATCAGATGTTTAGCTATGTATGGAGACCTTAACACGGTGCGATTAAGCGGATCGTTTCACAGAAGATAGTCTTTGAGTTAGGTTTCCAATGCCACCGGTTTGAGGTCCACATGACGGTTAGATCTAAAGTTATGCCCAATTTACTGGAGCGTGGTCTATCTGCCTCGCGAGAGGAAGCTGTCGAGAAGATGAATGAGTGTTGATCGACGGCACAGACTTGGTGTCGATCGAAGGTGATCCCAGAAGACAGGCCTGGACTTTTTTATGGCCGACCTAAGCCCAGAAACCATCACAAATTACCAAAATACCCGTGGATGACCTAAAACCCTATTTATATGTTTCCATGTCATTGTTAGGCACCAAGCTTTATTCTATTTATTGTTCTAGGGTTAGGAGAGAAGGGAGGAACTTCTTCAGATTCCTCTTGGGACTCCTTTGGTTATATATCTACTCTATTCATCTATAACTTATGTGACAAAGATCATGTCTGGGTAGATCTCTTGTAAAGTTTAGGGTTTATTAATGGTATTGATGGATTAGCCAAACAATAGAATGCTAGGGTGATTATTAGATCCATCAATAGAATTATGTTTATTGCTTGTGTTCTAGAGTAGCTAACTAGAATCCTGATGATAAATTAGTTAGGCGCAAACAAGGGCATGGTCTACTACCAGAATTAATCATGTTGAGCTAGGTTGCTAGACACAAACGAGAGTTTGTTTAGTTAATTTATTGAACTTATCGAATTAGGTCATAAATCTTGACTCAAGAGACCATCGATCGACGCAAGATCATTGCCATCGATCGACTGTCATTCCGTGTCAACAAGCGAGAGCCGAGACATCAGACTTAGTCAATAGGTTAAACTCGCAGCGAGAGCTGGTGGTCTTTTACATTAGATATCGAGTTCTATGATTGATACTCTTAGCTTCTATTCTCTATAATCCACTTGCCTGAAACCATAGATATAGCTATTTATTATTATTGTTTACTTACCAATCAATCAGTTATCTACTATAGTTTATTTACTGCTTATTAGTCTATTTTCCTAGCTTAATCGTGACTGTATTAAGTTTATTGTGTGCCCACGCTCCCTGTGGATTCGATCCCTAAATACTACAGTTTGACCTCTCTTGGGAAGAGTAGTTCGTAGGGCTAATTTGATAGAGTTTTCATTGAAATACATAAAAATCCTCTTGTCAAATTTGGCGCCGTTGCCGAGGAGCAAGGATTCCCCATTAGACTCAATTTGCTTGATTTAGTCTAGGTATTTTTCTATATTAGTTTACTTACATAAAAATTTTCTTGTGTTTCAGGTACATACTAGTACCAGGAAGCAAGGAGAAAAGGATTTTTGGGTTCTTCAAAAAATGAACCTGCTGATTCACGCACAATCCATAAGTCTACGAAGGCAGTCGACACCCTCCAAGCAGTGATTGCTAGCAAAGAGAAGCGAGCATCGATCGACACCAATACTCCACCGTCAACCGATACTAATATCATGACATCGATCGACACCCACACTTCACCGTTGATCAATACTACTTGCGAGAAGATAGAGAAGGTCGAAGTACTCATACTAAGAGTTGACAAGAACGGCATCTTACGGGATGAAAGAGGTTGTGCGCACAACAGTGCAGGGCAATTGATTCATGCACAGGGGACTACAATCCCTGATGCTACTTCTGTTACTGTGAATTCTGGGATTGAACGACAAAAGGCACTTAGAGACTACAACATGCCTGAGGATTTTACGCCAAAAGGTCTGCTATGCGTTGTTTTGCACCACAAAGGAATGTCTTTGAGCTGAATCCTCCATATATCTCTCTTGTGGGCAGCATCCTTTTCATGGTCTTCCTCATGAGTGTCCTAGTAACCACCTTGAATCATTCGATGATTTAGCGTCGACCATTAAGTGCAATGGATTCTCTGAAGATTACTACTTCTACAAATTATTCCCATACTCTCTTGCTGGAGAAGCATCATGTTGGTTGAAGAGGTTGCCACCAGGATCTCTCACTACCTGGAATGACATCACAAATGCCTTCCTCACCAAATTTCTATGATACTGATGCAAATATGAAGATTGAGATGTAATCTATGCTGAGATATATGGTAGAGGAAGAAGAAGATGGATATGGAGAGTTGAGCAGAGTATAAGAAGCCGATATTAGTGATTCGAATTCAGAATCGATCGACACTAAGACTTCAATGTCGATCGACGTTAAGACCTGGCATCGATCGACACTAACCCCGGTTATCGATCGACACCACTCGACATCCATGAATGATCGAGTTATCTTCAGGACATTGCAGCCTCGACACTAGAGAGAACCGATGTATCAAGTTGTTATCATGCTTCAGATGTAGAAAGAAACATCACCATCGGAGATCTCTTGGAGGCAAAGGATAAAGAACAATTTGGGGATTTGGATTCGAGTATGAAATCCACTATAGAGCTAGAAGAATGGTTTGAAGATATGCATCAGAAGTTAGAGCAGAAGCTTGATGACGATCACAACACTTCAAGAATAGATCTGGAAACTTCACCCAAAACTAGCATCGATATACACCCACCCGACTGCATCGATCGACACTACACAGCTGATATCGATCAACACTTATTATTGGATGAACCATGTTACAAAGTTGAGCTGGAACCAGTTGAGGAGAGAATGCAAGTCTAAGACCTCACTCCTTGTTGTCCCTGAACATCTACGACCACCTATCTGCACATAAGAAGCTGCTGGTTTTCAAAAAAGAGCGAAGATGGTACATGACCCTGTGAAGTTTGTGGTTCCCAGTGTTGTTTTTGAGGTTGAATTTCCTATTTCCTACACAGAGGTATTTGATGATCTTCAGCATATAGTTGTTTCTTAGAGAGTATTGAAGTATGAAGGTGACGTTGACCAAGGACCATCAACCGCAACATCGATCGACACCATTATTGGTGAATTGATTGACACAACCACTGGATCATCGATCGACATCAACACTAGAGCGTCGATCGACACTCATCACGGGTCAGAGCAGAATGAGTTTGGAGTGTTTCATAATCTTTTTGATGGAGGAACCACGAGATCAGATAAATTTGGGGTAAGAAGAGGAGGAATTGGAAGAAGAGAAAAAGGATAAAGGAAGGTCCTCAGTTATCATTGATTCCCCACTTCTCAGATGGTGTCAGGAAATACAGAGTGCGCAGCAGATGCTTCTTTCAGCCATTTGCGAAGCTTCGAGCATTTCTTATTGCTGAAATGATAGACAAAGGAGAATAGTCAATTGAGGCTCTCACAAAAAGGGTGATGAAGCTGAAGATATTGGACATGGGAATTGTTTTAGAGCAAGTTCCCAGTCTCATCTGAACTGAATCAGAGTTTCAAAACGTCAAGCTAGAGACTAAAAAAACGCTAAGTGGGAGGCAACCCACTGTATAGTAAGTTTTAATTAGATTTATTTTTCATTTATCACTATTTTTCGTATTTATTTATTTCAGGTTAATAAAAAAGAGACCAGAGGAAGATAGTTTGCGCAGAGCATCGATCGACACTTGATCACTGTTGATCACGGATCAAACCGAGCATCGATCGATCGCCACTTAACTGTGTCGATCGACGGTCACCATCAGCAAGCAGGTGTATCATTTTTTCCTTTTTAAAATTGGTCCTTATGATTTATTTTCTTCACCAATATTAGACTATATTACACTAGTGGTAGTGTTGTTTAAGTCTGGGGGAGGCATTACTGATATTGTGTTTTATTTTGAGTTTTATTAATTAAAAAAAAAGAGAACTGAGTAGAATCTTCCAGGTGTACCATCAATCGACACTGAAGAATCAACATCGAACGACCATGGAACATGACCATCGGTCGAGACCAACATCGTGACATCGATCGATACTCATTTACAAAGTCTGACATCGAGTTTCTCTCTTAATCTATATACTTATGAATTGGTTTTTCCTAACCAATCCGGGATGGATTATACTAGGGACAATGTAATTTAAGTTTGGGGGAGGTTCTCTAACGCTTTTTTTTTTTAGTTTTATTTATTTATATAAGTTTTTTAAAAAATTTATTGAATCAAGAAGGAGACTATGATCAAGATTTATTATTGACCAACCACACTTTAGCACCATTCTTAGAAGGTTGTTTGCAGAGATTACTAGAGATACCAAAGTGGATCATCTTGTCATTATATCACATTTTCTTAGAAAGTTTGAAGGAACCAAAGCTGATTTCCAACACAAATTCTGACATTATTTGCTTGCTTTCACTACATGAAATATGGGTTTTGATAGCAGTAGATGATAGCGTTTTTTGCTTTGGTGTTATGGTTGACATACCCCTTAAGTTTAGATAGCGTTTTTTTAAAATGCAAACGCTATGTTTGGTTGGTCCAATTTCAGTTCTTCAAACAATTATTAGAAATGTACTATACATAGCATTATCGATTTTGAAACGTTATGCATAACTAAGGCGGGAAAATAATTAATTTTCCCTCTTACCCTCATTTTAGTTTCCCTCTTACTCTATTTTATTTTTCAACCATCCCTAAAACTTAAATATTTTTTTTATATTTTAATTTCAGCCCTAAACTTATATATTTTCTTATTGTGATTGACATCTTAAGTTTAAGTTCAAATTCAATATTTAAAAAAAAAATCAAGTTCAATAACACATTAAACTTAAATATTAAACAATTTGTCTCAAAAATCTATATATATCCATAACATTTAAAATTTCTAAAATTCGATATAACAATAAACAATGAAAAGTTATAATTATTTTGTTTATTTTTCCGTTTCTTCTTTCTTAAATTTCATTTGGTTAAGAAAACAATCATATGGATAACCCTAATGATTAATATTAACCATTGATTACAAATGATCTAATGGACCAAAATGCTTCTCAACACTTCTCAGATCTGTAGCATCTCCTTTCTAGCTTTCTCTACGCTCCTAGCTCCATTCCTCTTTGAAACAGCATCGACAGCTCCTACCGCGTCGTACACATCCAATCTCCGGTGAATTCCTCCAGCTTTTTCCAACGACCCGTAAAGCCTCTTCCTTTAAACCTCACCGGCAAAGGAAGCCCCTCTTACATCACCGAGACGAACCTCTTTCATCAACGAGCTGTTGTAAAAAGATCATGATCGCAACTTGTGTGTGAGAGAGATATTGAAGAGATTCAGATATGGCTTGGTTAGCTAGATCCATCGCGAACTCACTCAAGCTCGACGAGGACGACGATGATGCCGAGAAGCCATGGCCTGGTGATGATGAGTCCGCTCAGAATCAGTCGGTGTCGGAGTCACAGTCTCCTCGAGGAGTTAAGGAGGACATCTCAGAGCTTACCAAGACCTTGAGAAGCCAATTATGGGGTGCAGCTTCGTTCCTCTCGCAACTGTCTCCATATCCGGATCTCCAGGGGACAGAAATCATCAGAGTCCAGATCATGCGGCGGAGGAGGACGAGGATCTGATCGCTGGGATCTAAACTCAGTCAAAACGGTGCCTTGCTTCTCTCCACTCCTCAAGTAACTAGCAGCATCTCAGGTTTCATGGGATGTAAAGTTTTGCTGATGTGATTCTTGTGTTACTCGAAGCAAGATCAATGTTATCTCACGAGTTACAGAAAATAAACAGAGCACCTGTGGAAGCAGCAGAGAGAGCTATGTAGTTCTGATATCTTATGGGAACCTCTGTTTCAAGAAAGATGGCCCTTTTTGTCCACTTTTGATGGAGCTACAATACTCTGTTTCCTGATGCACTAACCGATTATGTAACTTCTCAGGTAGAGGGAGTTACACATCTCCATATATTCTTGTTTCTTTCATATTCAAGTAGTTTTAGAGTTTTTATTTCTACTTTTGAAGTTTGATTTGACAAAAATAATATTTTTTTCTCAAAAAAGAAATCTAAACCCTAAACATACCCTAAAAGGATAAAAAATGATAATTTGAGTTTTGATAAAAAAATATTTATATATAATATTTTAGAGGTGTATATCCTAAACTCCAAAACTTAATTCTAAACCTTATATCAAATTTTAAACCATAAACTCAAAATTTAACTTCAAACCACATCCAAAATATAATCATAAATCTAAATTCTAAACCTCATACAATAATTTTAAAAAAAAATTGATTTGTAAAGAACATTCATTTATGATTGTTCAATAAATTTGAAATTTCATAATAAAATAAAGATTATGTTTATCAAATCTCTGTACCACAACCAAATTATATTTATTAATTATTTACTTGTGTTTTATTAGAGTGAATTATATTTATTAATGATTTTAAAAGCACTAGTTAATAAATAAATAAATAAATAAATAAATAACTTTTTTACTTTAATATGATAAAATAAAATCCAACACTAATAATAAATTAGAAAAAAACAAAAAAATAAATTACCTTAAGTTCTAAACTCTAAACATACCCTAAACCTTAACTACATATCTCAAGCCCTATATCTTGAATTTCATTTTATTCATAAATCTTCTACTTTAACCATTTTAATCCAAACACTCAAATATCATACATAAATATTCAACTTTAAACATTATAATACAAACCCTACCTATACCCCTAACCCTACTTATAACTCCAAACCCTAAATCATTCCAAACTCTATACAAGAAGTATTAAATCATAACATTTTAAATTTATAACACTTATTTTATACTAAATGATGAAACTAAACAAACTATAAAATTTAACTAAATGAGTATATTCATAATATAACTTCAATCCCTAAACTCCTAACCACATACTTCATATTGATCTATATCATAAAACATTAAATCTATTTTTTTAATATTTTAGTCAATCACACAATTTTAAAATCTAAATAAAAAATACAGATAAAATACAGTTTAAAAGTTTTAAATTATGATTTCAAATTATTTAAAGTTTAAATAATTTTACAACAATTATAAAGAAAAAAGAAGATAATATTTACTTTTTTTTCTGAGCCATTGATTGATTTTTCAATCAAAGATCCAAAATCAATCTCCTATCTATCTTCACCTTTGTTTTCTATTGGTTGGACTCGGATCACCTTCTTGACCGTTAGATGATACTCAATCAACGCTTGAGATTTGTCTCCCTCTTTTTCAATTATTTTCTGAGAAAGAGAGAGAGAGAGAGAGAGAGAGAGAGAGAGAGAGAGAGAGAGAGAGAGAGAGAGAGAGAGAGAGAGAGAGAGAGAGAGAGAGAGAGAGAGAGAGAGAGAGAGAGAGAGAGAGAGAGAGAGAGAGGCGATGGGTAAAAAAATCGACGCCATAGCAAACCTCGGCTACTTCTCTTCCTCTTCCTCCGCCGTACAAGCCAAAAGGTTCCAATCAAACCAACAAAGCAATCGATCGGCCAGCTCCCTCTGGTTCAGTCTAATCAGTCTCTTTCAACCGTCGACGAAACCGCGATGCTCGTCACCACCACCATCGCTTCTAAGATCCATCTTCACCGGAGTCGCCACCACCACCGTCACGCTCATCATAACCACCACTGATCACTTCTCTGTCTCTCAAGCTATGCCTCTCATTCTCTCTGTGTTTTTTGGGTTCTTGTTACAGTAAAGTTTCATGCTTTATATGGTTTGATTTAAAGTTAAAGTTTGTTTCTTTAATTTTTTGTTCCTTGTAAAGGTGGTGGTCGTGACTCGTGAGGAAGAGCTGGTGTTGTGCAGAGGAGATTTCTCGAACTCGCCTCCGTCTAGACTCACACGAATGTTGCAGTCTCTCACTGGAATGCCAAGAGCATCCTTTGAAGGTATTGTGAGAGTAAAAACTGAGACTTTCTTCTTCTCAGAGTTTTGCTTATATCTACTGACTCTGTAGCAGCGTTATCATTCTCTATGTGTTTTGTTCTTTGCTTGATTTTTTTTCTGGTTTTTCTCAAACTCGATAGTAATTGGTGGGGTTTCTGTGTATTCATCCTAAGAACTTGATTATTCAGGTTGTTGGAAGATAAAGTTAGTTTCTTTACTATGAACTTGATCGCTGTCTTTAGGAACCTCTGTTCAGTGTTTGGTTCTGCAAAAGGGTTGTCTTTTTCATTTTAATTCAATTATTAATTTTTGTGATTGAAGTTGAACTGAGATTGTGATTTGAAGTTGGAGATTTTGCTGATATTCAATCTGTGTTTTTCTCTCTACAGATTCCCGAGGCCCCATGGGAGATTCTATCACGCAGCAGGATTATGCATCTTCCCCAAGTTGCTTCAGCAAAACTTGCTCATTCTACCATCACAAGCAAAACAGGTATTTTACTCTAGAGAAGATGAGGAATCGCCTATGTTGTTATGAGAGCATCACCGAGAGGATATCATGAACTCGAGACAGAGGAGGACGTTGTCGGAGCACCATTACCCACATATGACTTTGATGATGCAGCACAATTCTCTGATGATGAAAGTTTTTGTATTAGGGATGATTGTGATGAAATTATAGTTGCTGATTGATTTTGTTTGCATGGAAAATTTGTGAGAATTGATTCTATTTTTTGGAACATTTTAATTTTCTTTGAAATTTAATTAGAATAAAATTTTATTTGACATTTTTTTGATTCTGTATTATTTTAAAAATCAAAATACTAAATAAAATTTGTTATAAAAAAAAGAAACAATTACATATAAAAATGCAATGAAATATTCAAAGATTAATATTGATAGAAGACGACAATAGTAATTACAAATTGCTAAATAAAAGCTATAGCTAAAAAGTTATAATATCATTTTCGCGACGCTATAATAATAAATTACAATTGCATAACGCGAATTGCTATTAATAATTAAATATCAATAGCACATAGAAAAACCGCTATGCAATGTACGAGACCTATTATCGCGGGCGATATTGGAGCGCTTTCTACAACGCTATGGTAACGTGTGATAGAGCTTTAGCGGTGCTATTAAAACCCTTATTTCCTGTAGTGTTTGGGATTTGGTATACACAGATCGGATTTCTTCTGCAAGTCTGGAAAGTAAAAGTCTGTTTGCTTCTGATTCCCTCTCTTCCCCTTTCAGATTTAAAAAAAGAAGTGAACATGATTTGGTGGCGACAACCATTAAAGCTTGATTCATATAATCCTATAGAAAAAATAAATGTCAAAAAGAAGTGAACAAGATCTGGTGGCAAAATCCATTAGGGCTTGATTCATGGAAGCCTATCCAAATATCTCAGTCAATTAAGAAAAAATGATACCCTCAAAAGAAGGGAGACATTGACCGATAAGAAGTGAGAAGAGAGAGAGAAAAGGAACTAGAGAAGACTACTTGTGTGTTCAGATACTTGCAGGGGTAAGAGTCCATATATCCTTAGATCGATACTCCCAAGGTAGAGCTTGCACTTTTATTTTATGAAAAGAAATGAAATCAGTAGAGGGCGAGTCAGACTAGTATTCACTAAGTTGTTGGTAGAATGAATTTGGTTGCTATACTAGGATAGAGCTGATATTTTGACAGAATATAGAGCTTTGAGTTTGATTTCCAAAGCCACCGGTTTGAGGTCCATCTAACGGTTAGATCTTTATGTTATGCCCGATTTACTGGAGCGTGGTCTGTCTGCCTCGCGAGAGGAATCTTTCCAGAAGATGAATGAGTGTCGATCGACGGCACAATCTTGGTTTCGATCGACGATGATCCCAGAAAATAGGCCTGACCTTTTTTATGGCCGACTTAAGCCCAGAAGCCATCACAAATTACCAAAATATCCATGGATGACCTAAAACCCTATTTATATGTTTCTATGTCATTGGTTAGGCACCAAGCTTTATTTTATTTATTGTTATAGGGTTAGGAGAGAAAGGAGGAACTCCTTCAAATTCCTCCTGGAACTCCTTTGGTTCTTTATTTGATTTCTATTCTATGTCTATTCTATTCATCTATGATTTCTGTGACAAAGATCATGTCACTAGCATATAATTGATTGATTGGTAAGTGAACAATAATAATAAATATCTAGAACTAGGATTTCAGGCAAGTGGATTATAGAGGATAAAAGCTAAGGGTATCAATCATAGAACTCAATATCTAATATAAAAGACAACCAACTCTCGCTGCGAGTCTAATCTATTGACTGAGTCCAATGTCTCAGCTCTCGCTTGTTGACACAAAATGACCGTCGATCGATGGCAATGATCGTGCGTCGATCGATGGTCTCTTGAGTAAAGCTTTGTCACCTAATTCGACAAGTTCACTAAGTTAACTAGATCAATTCTCGTTTGTTTCTAGCAACCTAGCTCAACATGATTAATTATGGTAGTAGACCATGCTCTCACTTGCGCCTAACCATCCAATGATCAGGGTTTTAGTTAGATACTCTAGAAGACATGCAATAAACACAATTCTATTGATAGATCTAATAATCACCCTAGAAATTCTATTGTTTGGCTAACCCATCAATACCATTAATAAACCCTAAACCTAACAAGAGATCTACTCAAACATGATCTTTGTCCAGAAGGACTTTGAAGGAGTTCCTCCCTTCTCTCCTAACCCAAGAACAAGGAACAAAAAAACTTGCTTAGCTCTTCAAGCGTAGCTCTCAACAATGGCTTAGAAAACATATAAATAGGGTTTTAGGTCGTCCATGAGTATTTTGGTAATTTGTGATGGCTTCTGGGCTTAAATCGGCCATAAACAAGTCGGGCCTGTATTCTGGGATCACCGTCTATCGATACAAAGGCTGTACCGTCGATCGACACTCATTCATCTTCTCGACAGCTTCCTCTCACGAGGCAGACAAACCACTCTCTAGTAAAATATGTATAAGTTTTGATCTAACTGTCATATGGACCTCAAACCGGTGGCATTGGAAAGCTGACTCAAAGATATATCTTCTATCAAATGATCAGATAAATTTCACCGTAGTAATTTCTCCATCCATTGCTAAACATCGGACGCATCAGTGCAGTTCTGCATCTCTAAAAGCTCCAGAATCACCAAAGTTCTCCAGAACGTACCTGAACCTGAAAATACTCTAAAAATAATCTAAACACATACAATAGACTCTAAATAGGGCTTATATTATGGCACAATAGTGGTAAATATCAGGCCTTATCAGTGATCGATATCGATCGATGCTCAGGTTCACATGTCGGTAGATGCTATCCGTAAAGAAGTGTAGGTCGACGTTGAGTAGATGTCGTCGATCGATGCTTGTCGTCTTTCTTTGCGGATTGTACGTTCGAGCTTCTCTGGGTCTGATAATAGTAGTTCTTTTTCTTTATTGCTCATGGTACTCTGTTGCATGTACCTGAAAACAAAGAAAAGAAAAATTTAGTAAGTTGAAAGTAAAAACAAACCTAGACTAAATCCTAGAAATTAAATCTATGGCGATCAATGCTCCCCGACAATGGCGCCAAATTTGACATGGTGTGTTTATTTTTCTAGCAGGGTATGAATATCCTAAACAATTAACTATCAAATTAACCCTAATCTTAACATACAAAAAAACTATTGCCAAGAGAGATCAGGTGTAGTACTTAGGGATCAAATCCATAGAGAGCAATGACACATAATAAATTTCTTATTTCTAAAGACTAACTTAGGTAAATATATATATTAGTAGCAAACAATTATTTTAAGGAAATATTCCTTATGAAGAGGGATAAATGCAATATAGAAATATGATGATAGTGGAAATATGATAATAATGCAAATATGAAAATATACTAATAAACTAACTAAACTCAAATGTAAATATGTTAAACCTAGGGTTTCAGGCTTAATGGATTATAGGGAATAGGAAGCACAAAAATTTAAATATTCTATAACTTAAATATTAACTATTCTAACCCTTTTTATTCCAACTCTCGTATGCGAGTAAAAAGAAATACCATCGATCGACGACTAACGCCTGATGTCGATCGATGGTGAAATCAAAAGGAAGTGTGAACGATATTTGATATGTTCACCAAGATAATTAGACCAGATATCGCATTCGCCTAACAACCTAGTTCAATGGAGTCTATTCTGGCACAAAACCTACTCTTGTAGTCGTCAATGTCCTACTTTCGAGATCCTAGTTAGCTATTCTTGAATGCAAGCATTAAGCACAACGCAGTTGATGGATATTAACATAACCTAATAATCCTACTTTTGGGCTAATCCATTATTGCCATCATTCAACCCTAAATCTAGTTGATGACTACTCAAACATAATTAAAGTAAGAACAATAATCTCAATATAATGCATAGAGAAAATACTGGGATTCCAATACAAATCTCCCTAAGGAGTTATGGATCTTCTTCCCTAGAAACCTTAAAACTATAATATAAAACTAAACTCTCTTCTCTCAACTCTCTCCAACTCTTCACACTCTTCTGTGTGTAATACATAAAGCATAAATATAAAACCTTAAAATCTAGGTCAATACTCGTCCAGGGTATCTTCGTCATTTCTCTCTAACTTGGGTTTGAGATCGGCTGTCTGTGAATTCATTATCGATCAATGGAAAGTGTGAAACAGCGATCGATCTTGGTCTTGTACCCTTGGTTGATGACAAGGTTGTTTCGTCGATCGACGACTGTCTTGTACTTCGACTCTCTCAATGATCAGCTATGGATTCTTTTCCTCTAAATGTTCCAAAAGCTCCGAGTATCTTCATATATCTCCAAAACATACATGGACCAGTAAAGACCTTAAAACATAGCCTATACACACATAATAAGCCCTAAATACAGCCTATAACATGGCCTGAAACTGGTAATAAATATGCTATATCACCAGACCAGTTCTACGCCAACATATCCGCCATTCATCCTCCAGCTTTTCAGAGAAACAATTTTGAGATCAAGCCCGCTTTCTTCAGACTTGTAGCGCAGACGCCTTACCATGGGTTGCGACATGAGCACCCTATGGATCATCTGGAGCGATTTGAGGGTCTAGTGATTGCTATTAAAGCCTATGGAGTCCCTGAGGACTATCTTTTTTGTAAGCTCTTCAAGTACTCACTTGCTGGAGAAGCTTCATATTGGCTTAAGCAGTTACCACCGAGATCTCTGACATCCTGGACTGACATCAAGAACGCTTTCTTGCGTAACTTCTTTGATGACGCGAGAGCAGAAGATTTGAGGAGCAAGATTGCTACTTTTTCACAAGAGCCTTCAGAGACTTTCAGAAACTCCTGAATCAGATTCAAGTCATACTAGAGAGATTGTCCACATCACGGGTTCAACGAAGTGCAGCTTCTTAGTACTTTCTTCAGAGGTATCAAAATCAATCGATTTGATAAACCCACTACTGATAGACGATCATGTAGAGCATGGACAAAGAGCATATGATGCTAATGGTAGAAGAATTTTCCCTTTGGAAAAGAAAGATGAGTATGGCATCTACAAAGATGAGAATGGCAATGCACGAGCTATAGATGGAAGAGTCGTGAATGTGAAAGAAGAAGACATCAGAGCAATTCTAGAAACAACTACTATGTTTGAGCAGAGCTACATTTGTTTACCAAAACATGCAGCAAATCTCGCTATGTCTTTGAAGAAGCAAGAGACACACATCATAGCAGAGATTGATGAAATTGTGCAAAAATATACAAAGCTCAAGAGATGTCACTGGATGATTTCTAAAAGAGGCTTGATGATGTCTATTATCCTATAGACAAGTGTCTCACCGATTTGACTACACGCATGGATGAGATGAAGCAAGATTTGGATATTGTTCGAAGACAAAATGCAATGGGAACAAACAGAGTGACATCGATCGACGGCAGCATCAAGCCATCGATCGATGATAAATTCGACAAACAGAAGACCGCAGCAGAAAAAATTCAAAGATAGGTTCGATGAGATTACTTTTTGTCAAAGCCTGATGAAGGAAGATATATCTCAGCAATTGGAGGATATATCAGAGACTACAGCTGCCAGACTTGAAATGCTACAGCGCAGTATTGAGAATCTACAAAGGAGGATGCATTCAGTGGATGTTGCTAAGGAGATCATGAAGAATGAGAAAGCCAAGAGGAGATGAGGCAATGAGAAGCTTCGTTGGTACATCTTTTCAGAAGAGAAAAGAAGATGTAGACACTTGTTTTCCAAGTGTTGATCCACCCCCATTCTGGACAGAGAGTGTAAACGCCGAGCTTAAGACTATAACCAAGCACTGAGTGGGAGGCAACCCACTATTTAGTAAGTTTTTATTTAGTTTTTACTTATACTACTATTTATTTTGAGTTTTACTTAGTTTTTACAGAATGTTTAAGTCCACCATCGATCGACACCACAGAGGCACCATCAGTCGACGATGGATCGCGACCAACAATCGACCACACATGCCTACCATCGATCGACGCCCTCTTACAGAGGGAGGTATCGAGTTTTACACTTACAATATTTACTTATGATTTGATTTTCCCTAACCAATCCGAGACATATTACACTTTGGGACAGTGTAATTAAGTCTGGGGTAGGTTCACTGAGGCTATTTATTTGTTTTTGAGTTTTATTTATATAATTATATAAGTTATTCAAAAAAATTTATTGAGTCAAGAAGGAGACTATGATCAAGATTTATTATTGCTTATATAAGTTATTCAAAAATCCTGCCACTGTATCTCACTTGCTTAGAAAGTTTGAAGGAACCGAAGCTGATTTCCAACACTAATCCTGACATTATCTGCTTTCTTTGGGGCTTGGTATACAGTGGATCGGATTCCTTCTGCAAGTCAGGAAGGTAAAAGTTTGTGTGCTTCTGATTTCCCTCTCTCTCCCCATCAGATTAAAGGAGTCGAAAAGGATTTGGTGGCTACAACCATTAAAGCTTGATTCATATGATTCTAGAAAGAGATAAAAGTCAAAAAGAAGTGAACATGATCTGGTGGCAAAAACCATTTGGGCTTGATTCATGGAAACATGTCCAAATATCTGGTCAATTAAAAATATAAAATGATACCCTCAAAAGAAGGGAGATACTGACTGAGAGAAGTGAGAAGAGAGAGAGGAAATGGATCAGAGAAGACTACCTATGTGCTCAGATACTAGTAGGGGTAAGAGTCCATATATCCTTTGATCAATACTCCCAAGGTAATGCCTGCACTTTTATTTTATGCAAAGAAATGAAATCAGTAGAGGGGCGAGTCAGACTAATATTCACTAAGTTGTTGGTAGAATGAATTTGGTTGCTATACTAGGATCGGTATATAATTTTTCTCTGTGATTGCTTTGATAGGATGTGGTTGCAACAAAGTAGGGTGACAATTATACTTAGACATTATGTGAGTCTTTGCTTTCCAAAACCTCTTTCGCAGGCTTGTTTGCTTGAGGACAAGCAAAAGGTTAAGTCTTTGGGAGTTGATATAGCCTATTTATTACCAGTTTTAGGCCATGTTATTGGCTCTATTTAGGATCTATTATGTGTGTCTAGGCTATGTTTTAAGTTATTTACAGGTCCATGTATGTTTTGGAGATATATGAAGATACTTTGAGCTTTTGGAACATTTAGAAGAGAATAATCCGTAGATGATCATTGAGAGAGTCGAAGTACAAGACGATCATGGATCGACAACACAACCTTCTCATCAACCGATGGTACAAGATCAAGATCGATCGATGTTTCACACTTGCCATCGATCGATATTCAATCCAAAAACAGCTGATCTCAAGCCCAAGTTTGAGAGAAATGACGAAGATACCATGTACGAGTTTTGACCTAGATTTTTGGGTTTTATATTTATGCTTTATTTTTTACACATAAAAGAGAGTGTGGAGAGTTGGAGAGAGATGAGAGAAGAGAGTTTAGTTTCTATTATAGTTTTAAGGTTTCTAGTGAAGAAGATTCATAACTCCTTAGGGAGATTTGTATTGGATTCCGAGTATTTCATCTATGCATTATATTCACACTGTTTTTCTTACTTTAATTATGTCTGAGTAGTCATCAACAAGATTTAGGGTTGAATGATGGCAATGATGGATTAACCCAAAAGTGGGATTGCTAGGTTAAGATAATATCCATAAATTGAGTTGTGCTTAATGCTTGCATTCTAGAGTAGCTAACTAGGATCTCGAAAGTAGAATATGGACGACTACGAGAGTAGGTTATGTGCGAGAATAGACTCCATTGAACTAGGTTGTTAGGCGCATGTGAGAAGTGGTCTAATCATCTTGGTGAACATATCAAATCTCGTTCACACTTGATGTGATCTTAGAAAGCAATGGAACTAATGAGATGGAACAGCTTGAACTAGAGCTTAAATAATTCAAAGATGGAACTAAAGAATAGCTTGAACCTGAGGAAACAAAGGACAAGGATCTAAATGTACCCGTTGGTCCAATGACTAGGTCCAAACAAGCAAGATTACAGCAAGCTCTTTATCAACTCTTACACACTATTCAGCGCAGTCTAGAGTGTGCTTATCCAACCACTCTGGTTGTGATTCAAGCCATCTAAGACATTCATCAAGAGTTCTGACTTGCATTCTTTTCCTTGGTTTGGGTTTTCCAAACAAGGTTTTTAATGAGGCTTGGACACAACACTTATACAAACGGCTCTTGATGAATCTAGTCCCATTTTTCTATCCTAATTTCGTGCAAGAATAAACCAGGAGCCTTTTCTTATTTACAAGTTTGAACTTAGTCTTTCTTTTAATTGTTTTGTGTGTTTCCAAGAAGCTGTGCATGTAAAGTCTTCTTCTCTTTATATTCTGGTCAAAATCTCTGAATAAAACATCAAACTCTTTTCTAAAAACCCAAGTATTCTTTGAATCCTGTTTGATCAAAGCTTTTCTAGTGTATTTCAGATTCTTCCTTACATTGCGAGCAAAAACCGATAGTCTGAGAGCCATTCCGCAACTCTTAGAAGTATCAACTCAATCTATTGCTTATCACATCAACACAATCGTTGGAGAGCATTCAGGGACGTGATCCTTACACCCAGGATCACATCAAGTGGTATCAGAGAAGATCTCCATCATCAGGTTGTGTTTTTCCAGTTCTGCAACTTTTAGACTTTTCGTATTCTATGATCGAATCTGTTCTAAAGTTTAAATCTTGTTAGAAACGTGTTTACTAGGATCGAATATACCTAGAACAAGTGCTGAACTTATTAAATAACTGAATTTGAATCACGAAAGTGCAGAGAAAAGAAATTAGGGTTCTTATAGAAATCTGTATCTGATCTGTGTTTGTTTCTTTTTATGTTCACTGCAATTGAAATCATAAACCTTCCATGAAACAGTGCTTTCCATATCTTAGTGTTTGTTTCTTTTAGAACTTGTTACTGGTTCAGTTTTCTTGTGAGTTTCAGGGAATGGCGAAGAAGCAAAAAGAAGAACTCAGCAAGAATGATAAACTGTTGCTTGAAGCATTCACAGCCAGTATGGATCAAGTCTTCAAAGATCAACTGAGAAAATTCAGCCTGGACATACATCAGCAGAGGAGAAGCAGAGACTGCCAAAGATCATCCAGAGATGAGTACAAGCACAAAGGGTATGATCAGTTGGACAGAAACCAGAAGCATACTGTTTTTAACAAAGAAAAAACACAACAAAGAAGGTTTGAGCGAGACAAGTGGAGCACACATCGAAACCAGCCATCTGAGACAAAGATCTACTCTTCAAACTCGGTTCAGAAACAACCTGACAGCAATAGATAACGTCCATCTAGTACTCTTGGTTCATCTAGCAAGGCAACAATCAGTTACAACAAAGAGAAAACAATTAAACATTCCTCGTTCAGTGAGAAGGATAAGGAGGAATTGTTACAAGTAATGATGGATGTGAAGAAATAACTCAAAAGGACCAAGGTAACATGTCCATCCTTTGCAACACATCACCAAGAACCAGTTATTATTGTCTCAGAACTCAAAGTGGCAGAACCAGAATCAATTACATCTAGTGAAGAAAGACAAACCAAACGTCCATCGCATATCATTCAGAAAGAAGAGCAACCAGTTCAGGATGTCATTGTTCCTTTCATAGAGAAAATAATAGAAGAAGAGACACCCAAGGAACCACAAGAAGATCATGGAATGAATCAACTGATTGAATTTGATCCACGTGATTTCCAAAAGACATTCTTGGGTACTTTTCTAATCAGTCATTTTGTTTGGAACAAGATTAGAGCAGTGGAGCTATCAAGACACGACTTTGGTATTATACATGTTGTATTTGAGCCGGGAGGAGAGGTCTGGAATCAGAGGAACAAGACCAAACTGATTGAGAAGAAATCAGCAGCAGAAACCTTTGATTTTAGTGTTTTTTTATCCTCTGGAGAAGAGTTGTTGCATAGCTCAGCTCCTAAAGAGTTTTACTATGAAACCAACTGGAGAATGAAACCAATTCAGTCACGAATACAACAAACCAGACCACGCAGAAAATGGCCACCTTATCATCAAGATATTGCTAGTTTTGCAAAACATGTCGGTTTGGATCTTTCCCAAGAGAAAATTATGTCTGATTGTGCTGGTAGGTTACAGACCTACTCGTGGAGACCTGGAGCATATGTCGACAAGATTATCATCCTTGGAGAGTGCTTTTTTCGTGCTAGAACCAGCTGGGGTCATAAGCAGTTAGAAGTTGATCAAAAAGACTTGTTTCTCAACCATGTCAAGATATGGAAGCCACCAGATATGCATCAGCTTCAATACCATTGCAGAGATTATGAAACCATGATTGGAGATGAAGAAGTCAATGGAGAAATTGGTGAAGTGATCACTGGATCAGGAGAAGAACTCATGTTTTCTTCTCAAATCAAAGAGAAACCACCAGATCAACTTAGTTTACAGCAATCTCCAAAGAAACCAACCCGAGGTAACTATCTAAACTCAAAGAAGAACATGAAACCTGATTTGCTTGCTGTAGGTACAGGAACAACTGTTTTGAGGTCTACACTTTTTGAAAAGAAGGATATAAGCTATGAATGAAACTGTCCCACATTCTTAGTCCTTCTTACATCAACAAGAAATCAGTTTGAGGCTGAAACCAACTCAGAGTTGCAAATTACTGATTCTACAACTCAGGTACACCTACACTTACTTTATTCTGAATTATCTGAGTTTAGAACATTTCAATCCTATATATGGCGACCAGGTGAGCATGCTAAGGTAAGTGATCATGTTTTCAAGAACTCTTTTATCACTGATTACACAGATATGATGCACTTGTTTTTGTCAAAAGAGCCATGTGCAGAATATAAGAGAGCTTGGAAGCATACAAGAAACTACAAGCGTGAGGAAGATGAGGTTCAAACCACCTGATTTGTACCAGAATAAGCACTAAGATGTCACTTGCTTCATCATCATCAAAGAAGCACCTCCAGATGCAACATACAAGCCAAAACTGACCAGAAAAGGATTTGGACTATTGCTCTTACTCTATGATAAAATTTTATATGTTAACTTATTGTGTGTCAAAGAGTATGAGGCAGGTTTGAGTAATGCATCAGGAGAAAGGAGAATAAAACAAATCAGTCCTGTCTACATAACCAAACAAATCAGCAACCGTGCCTATCAACGAGGATTGCAAGGTAAGTATAACCTGATTTCAAACTTTAGTGTTGCTGATTTGGTCCCCTTCATTGCAGGTAAAACAGATTTGAGGTCAAATCCTTCTCAAGTGGGAGAGGATGATGTGATCTTAGAAAGCAATGGAACTAAGGAGATGGAACAGCTTGAACCAGAGCTTAAAGAAGTCAAAGATGGAGCTAAAGAATAGCTTGAACCTGAGGAAACAAAGGACAAGGATCTAAATGTACCCGTTGGTCCAATGACTAGGTCCAAGCAAGCAAGATTCCAGCAAGCTCTTTATCAACTCTTACACACTATTCAGGGCAGTCTAGAGAGTGCTTATCCAACCACTCTGGTTGTGATTCAAGCCATTTAAGACATTCATCACGAGAGGTGTTGTGACTTGCATTCTTTTCCTTGGTTTGGGTTTATCCTATTGGGTTTTCCAAACAAGGTTTTTAATGAGGCTTGGACACAACACTTATACAAACGGCTCTTGATGAATCTAGTCCCATTTTTCTATCCTAATTTCGTGCAAGAATAAACCAGGAGCCTTTTCTTATTTACAAGTTTGAACTTAGTCTTTCTTTTAATTGTTTTGTGTGTTTCCAAGAAGCTGTGCATGTAAAGTCTTCTTCTCTTTATATTCTGGTCAAAATCTCTGAATAAAACATCAAACTCTTTTCTAAAAACCCAAGTATTCTTTGAATCCTGTTTGATCAAAGCTTTTCTAGTGTATTTCAGATTCTTCCTTACATTGCGAGCAAAAACCGATAGTCTGAGAGCCATTCCACAACTCTTAGAAGTATCAACTCAACCCATTGCTTATCACATCAACACAATCGTTGGAGAGCATTCAGGGAAGTGATCCTTTCA